>CM045555.1:32448889-32776389 GCA_024721245.1 Mitragyna speciosa | reverse complement strand
GTGGAGGCTTTGAGTTCAGTGTAGAGTTGCTTCTGGTTGTTGGTTGGTGGAACCTCGGTGGTTGGTGGAATTGTGAAGGCGAATTTCAGCCGGTGGTGGGTGGTGGAGTTGTGAGCTGATGATGGTTGTTTGATGTGTGTGTGTCGTGTGGGTTGTGAGTGTGATTGTTTGTGATGGTGTCTCTGGTTGTGCTTACTGATTGTGTCAAGTGCGTCTGTGAGTTGTGCTGATGATGATGAAGCTGTGTTTTGTGTTGTGAGGGCAGTGTGAATGGAACTGAGGGGGGTGTGTGTGTTTGAATGTGATTGTGTGTGTGTGAATGAGGCTGAAATGTGTATGTGTACGTGATGTAGGCTGTTTGCTTGTGGCTGTATGTCCGTCTGTGTGTTTGAATGTTGCAGGATGTATGCTTGTATGTGCAGGATTGTGCTTGAATGCCTGAATGTGTGTTTTCTGCCAGTGTGTAGTGAGTGTAAGTTGTGTGCGTTTGTGAATGAGAGTGAAGTGCAAAGTGTGTGTGTTTGTGGTTTTGTGTGAAACTGGAGTGGTGCGAGTGAGTTGTGTGTTGTGTATTTCTGCTGGTAGAATGGATTGCAAGAAGGCCAGGGGATGAAGATGATGCAGATGGTCAGTGTTGTGTGATTGAAGTGAAAGATAATGATGATGGAGAGGGAGCCGAGAGGGAAAGAAAATGGGTGAGTTTGTGTGAGTGTTCTGTTGTGCCCAGAGAGTGAAAACGGCTGTGGTTGGTGTGCCCGGTGTTGCTGGTTGGTGGTGGTGGAAGATGGTGGTGTGGTGCTTCTGATGCGTAACTGTATATGTGTGTGTGTGTTGTGAATTTAGTGTGTGTGACGTATATGTTCCTGCTGCTATTGTAGCCAGATCCAAGGAAACAAGCAACTTTGCCTGCATCCAAATGAAAAGAAATAAAGAGAATAAGAAATGCATCTTGAACTTGATTTCAACTATACTTTTAGCTTCTATTTCTGGTCATATGGTTTCAGCAAACTGATGTCTCCGAGTTCATTTCGGAATTTTATATTTTTGGAGTAAGTTGATGTTTGCAAGTTATCTGCAGGATGAATGCTTTGAATTTCTAAATAGATTCTGGTGCTCTTAAAAAAAAGAGGGATTTTTAAAATAATTTCGCCAATTATTGATTTCAATTCCCGCCCTCTCCAATTTCTTTTTCCAAAAACTATCCACCTGGCTGGGAGCAACAATTCTCGAACCTGGGACCTTTTGTGCAAAGGTCCTGCGTGTAAACCACCAAGCCCTCAATCATTTGGCTGTCTTCATGTTGCGAAATATTTTATTTGTTCTTCATTTAGTGTTTTCCTTTAACCATTTTAATAAAATTGATTCGTTATTACATTTTTAGTTTCTTTGTTTCCTTTATCAATCATGCATGATAAAATTAACTCATTCTTACCTTTTTAGTTTCTTTATTTTTATTAATCACGTTTAATAAATTTAATTGATTCTTACTTTTTTTTAAATTTTTTGTTTTCATTATAATTTATTTTTAATGAAATTAATTGATTTTTACCTTTTTACCTTGTCATCCAAATTCATTATATGAAAAAAATCTTAGATTTACTTTTACCAAAATTGTTTCGGGTTTTTAATTCGGGTTGTGTGTGCAAGTGTATGTGTTGTGCGTTTGTGACTGGTTTGTGGAAGTGCAGGTGTGTGTAATGTGTGCTTGAGTATGGGTTCATGCTTTGTTGCCTAGGTTTTTTCGTTTATCTATTATTCTTTAGGGTTGTTGAGTAATAGGCATTTGGTTTTTTTATATAACTTAAAATGCTTAGGGTTTTGGGTTTATGTTAATTCTTTAGGTTTTTGGGTTTAAGCTCCATTGCTTAGGTTTTTCGGTTTATCTATTATTGTTTAGGGTTTTTGACTAATAGACATTTGATTTTTATCTAACATGCAATGCTTAGGGTTTTGGCTTTATGTCTTATTCTTTAGGTTTTTGGGTTATGCTTTCTTGCCTACGTTTTTTTTGCTTATATATTATTGTTTAGGGTTTTGACTAGTAGGGATTTGGTTTTTTATCTAACTTACAATGCTTAGGGTTTTGGGTTTATGTCTTATTCTTTAGGCTTTTGGGTTTATGCTTTATTACCTAGATTTTTTCGTTTATCTGTTATATTTTAGGGTTTTTGAGTAATAGGTATTTGGTTTTTTTATCTAACTTAAAATGCCTAGGGTTTTGGGTTTATGTCTTATTTTTTAGGTTTTTGGGTTTATGCTTTATTGCATAGGTTTTTTCATTTATCTATTATTGTTTAGGGTTTTTTAGTAATAGGCATTTTTTTTATTATCTAACTTAAAATGCTTAGGGTTTTGTGTTTATATTTTATTCTTTACGTTTTTGGGTTTATGCTGTATTGCTTAGGTTTTTTGGTTTGCCTATTATTGTTTTGGTTTTTGAGTAATAGGCATTTCATTTTTTTTATCTAACTTAAAATACTTAGGGTTTTGGGTTTATGTTTTATTCTTTAGGTTTTTGGATTTATGCTTTATTGCATATGTTTTTTCACTTATCTATTATTGTTTGGGGTTTTTGACTAATAGGCATTTCATTTTTTTTATCTAACTTAAAATACTTAGGGTTTTGGGTTTATGTTTTATTCTTTAGGTTTTTGGATTTATGCTTTATTGCATATGTTTTTTCATTTATCTATTATTGTTTGGGGTTTTTGACTAATAGGCATTTGTTTTTTTATCTAACTTAAAATGCTAGGGGTTTAGGGTTTATGTTTTATTCTTTAGGTTTATAGGTTTATGCTTTATTGCCTAGGTTTTTTCATTTATCTATTATTGTTTACGATTTTTGAGTAATAGGCATTTAGTTTTTTATCTAACTTAAAATGCTCAGGGTTTTGGGTTGATGTTTTATTGCCTAGGTTTTTTGCTTTACGTGCTTGTGTTTAGGGTTTTTTATTAATAGGCATTACATTTTCTATCTAACCCAAAATGCTTGGGGCTTTTAGTTTATGTTTTGTGGCTTAGGGTTTTGGGTTTAATTGTTTGTGCTTAGGTATTTGTGTTGACATTTTATTGCCTAGGTTTTTTGGTTTATGTGTTTGTGTTTAGGGTTTTTTAGTAATAGGTGCTGAATTTTCTATCTAACACAAAATGTTTGGGGTTTTGGGTTTATGTTTTCTTGCTTAGGGTTTTGGGTTTAATTGTTTGTGCTTAGGGTTTTGGGTTGATATTTTATTGCCTAGGTTTTTTGGTTTATGTGCTTGTGTTTAGGGTTTTCTAGTAATAGGCATTTGGCTTTCTATCTAACTCAAAATGCTTGGGGTTTTGGGTTTATGTTTTATTGCTTAGGGTTTTGGGTTGATGTTTTATTACCTAGGTTTTTTTATTTACATGCTAGTGTTAAGGATTTTTAGTAATAGGCATTGGGCTTTCTATTTGACTCAAAATGCTTATAGGGTTTTGGGTTTAATTCTTTGTGCTTTGGGTTTTGGGTTTGTGTTTTATTGCCTAGGTTTTTTAATTTACGTGTTAGTGTTTAGGTTTTTTGAGTAATAGACATTGGGTTTCATATTTAGCTTAAAATGCAAAGGGTTTTGGTTTCAATTGTTTGTGCCTAGGTTTTTAGTTTTATATTTTATTGCTTAGGTTTTTGGTTTATCTGTCAGTGTTTAGGGTATTTGAGTAATAAGCATTTGGTTTTCCATTTAACTTGAAATGCTTAGGGTTTTGAATTTATGTTTTTTATCTTAGGGTGTTTAGTTTAATTGTTTATGGTTAGAGTTTTGGGTTTATGTTTTATTGCCTAGGTTTTTTGGTTTGCCTGTTAGTGTTTAGGGTACTTGAGTAATAAGCATTTGGTTTTCTATTTAACTTGAAATGCTTAGGGTTTTGAATTTATTTTTTTTATCTTAGGGTGTTTAGGTTTAATTGTTTGTGTTTAGAGTTTTGTGGTTTATGTTTTATTACCTAGGTTTTTTGGTTTATCTGTTAGTGTTCAGGGTATTTGAGTAATAAGCATTTGGTTTTCTATTTAACACTAAATGCTTAGGGTTTTGGATTTATGTTTTATAACTTAAGGTGTTTGGGTTTAATTGTTTATGTTTAGAGCTTTAGGTTTATGTCTTATTGACTAGGGTTTTGGATTTAAGTGTTAGTGCTTAGGATTTTGGACCTAAGTGCTTTTGCTTAGGGTTTTCAATTTAACTTTAGTGTTTAGGATTTTTGGTTTATGTGTTAGTAATTGGGGTTTTGGATGTTATGTGTTGTGTTTTGGGTTTATCTTTACTTGATTAGGGTTTTGGACCTAAAACCTAAGTGCTTGTGCTTAGAGTTTTGGATGTTGTGTATTGTGTTTTTAATTCATCTTTAAATGATTAGGGTTTTGGACCTAAGGGCTTGTACTTAGAGTTTTTAGTTTAAGTTTTTTGCCTAAGGGTTTTTATTTTTGTCTTAGTGCTTAGGTTTTGGATGTTGAGTTTTGTGTTTTGGATATATCTTTAAATCATTAGAGTTTTGGATTGAAGTTTTGGTGCTTAGGGTTTTGGCCCTAAGTGGTTTTGCTTAGGGTTTTGGGTTTAAATTTTAATGCTTAGAGTTTTTGGTTTATGTGTTAATGTCTAGGGTTTTGGATGTTGTGTGTTGTGTTTTGAATTCATCTTTAAATGATTAGGGTTTTGGACCTAAGGTCTTGTGCTTAGGGTTTTTGGTTTAAGTTTTTTGCCTAAGGGTTTTTATTTTTGTCTCAGTGCTTAGGGTTTTGGATGTTGAGTTTTGTGTTTTGGATATATCTTTAAATCATTAGAGTTTTGGATTTAACTGTTAGTGCTTAGGGTTTTGGCCCTAAGTGGTTTTGCTTAGGGTTTTGTGTTTAAGTTTTAATGCTTATGAGTTTAGGGTTTATGTGTTAGTGCTTAGTGTTTTGGATGTTATGTGTTGTGTTTTGAATATATCTTTAAATGATTAGGATTTTGGACCTAAGTGCTTGTGCTTAGGGTTTTCAATTTAATTTTTAGTGCTTAGGATTTTTTAATTTTTATGTTAGTGCTTAGAGTTTTGGAAGTTAAGTGTTGTGTTTTGGACTTATCTTTAAATAATTAGGTGTTTAAGTGTTAGTTTTAGGGTTTTTGACCAAAGTGCGTGTACTTACGGTTTTTCGTTTATGTGTTACTACTTTGTCTACTTTTGGTTTTAGATTTAAGTATGAGTGTTTAGGGTTTTGGGTTTAAGTTTTAGCACCCAGGATTTTGGGTTTAAATACAGTGTAAATCTGTTCGTCTCTCCATTTGAACTAATTTATAAGTAAAGATGTTAAACTTTATAAAAAAAATCATTTCATCACGTGATAAATCAAAACCTCACGTGTGAACGAATTCCAGCTATAAAAGGATGCGGCCATTTTCACAATGTCAACAATTCTTCAGTTTTAATTTTTCACGACAAACTTTAAATTATGACAATTTATACAAAACAGCCCTTTGTATCAACAAATATAATAATACATCTTCTCATATGCCATCCTGAACCCAATTCCTCAAACAAAATATTTAAAATTTGTTTTAATATTTATGTCAATCACAATCCATTGACCAAATCCAATTCCTATCAACAAAATTGCTAAGCCTGTTAAACCACATCAAACAACAATATTAAACCCTATTTCTTATTAATCGCAATCCATTGACCAAATTCAATTCGTATCAATAAAATTGTACATCCCCAATAAACCGCCCCAAAGAAATACTAAACCCTGTTACATATCAATCACAAACCAATGACCAAATCCAATTCATATCACTAAAACTACACATCCCCACTAAACCACCTCAAAGAGAATTAAACCTTGTTTCAGATCAATCATAGTCCATTGACCAAATCCAATTTGTATCAACAAAATTGCACATCCCAATTAAACCACTTTAAAGAAATATTAAACCTGTTTCATATCAACCACAATCCAATGATCAAATCCAATTCGTATCAACAAATGGCGCATTCCCACTAGAACCGAAGTTTCATCTTTTACTCACAGGACATTATTCCTCATATTACAAATCAGTCAATCAAAAACAGCAGAGACACCCAATTAGAAACCTACAAGAAAAAGAAGGATTTCAACTAATGTCGCTAGCACATGGAGTCGTTCTTCATAATTTTGATGATGAACGGATATAAAACCAATAGGCAGATGATGAACATCTCTTCAATGGCGGCTCCAGCAGCAGGACCTGATTGATGGGATTGGGATGATCATTAGGTTTTACAGCTACTTCCTACTGCTGATGCTTCCGTTGATGACCCTGAGCCCAGGGACCATTATCGTGGTTGATTCGTGAACTTCCCGTCTTTCTTACTTTATACACAAATCAATCAACCAATTAATCAATCCATCGGAGATTTGGATCTTAGTTAACATATGCAAATAATGAATAGATTACAAGACCCAATTGACCCGTTGAACACAGGATCAAATCATCGTCCTCCATTTCAGATTATTCTTGGCAGCGCCAGTGGCTGTGGCAACAGTAGAAGTTTAATACAAATTAGCGGATTTGCGAGATCTGTTGGACATTCATTTGGATCTGAAACGTCCAGGTTGTTATTATTGGGTAAGCGATGACGGGGTAGAGAGGCGGTGGGTGGTGGTGGTGGAGAGAGACAGAGAAAGAGAGGGTAAGAGGGAGGTCCCGGGTGGTGACGGTGGTTCGGCCCAAAGAGAGAGGAAGAGAAGAACGGCTGGGAGGTTGTTTTCGCAAAGAGATGTGGCGGGTGGAGAGAAAGAGTGGGTGGTGGGGTGAATTGGATGGAGGTGGCCGGCGGATCACATAAAGAGAGGGAAGAGGAGGGCGACGGATCAGAGAGAGAAAGAGAGGGAAGGGTTGCGGCGGTGGCGAAGGAAAGGAGAGACGGAGAGAAGAGGGAGGTGATGGGTGCTGGGTAGGGGGACAGAGAAAGATATGGGTTGTGGGTGGAGAAAACAGGGAGAGACAGAGAAAAGCGATGGGGGACTGCGCGAGAAAAGAGAGGGGGTAGGAGAATTAGAGAAACAAAAAAGAAAAAAGAAAAAAGAAAACAACGAGGGTTTTAATTAAGAAAATAAATAGGAAATTAGTTTAAACTAGGAAATAAAAAAAAAATCTTTACATGTTAAAGTCCAATCCAAAATCATTGCACAGCTACTGGGACAGAGAAAAGCGAAGGGGGACTACGTGAGAAAAAGAGAGGGGGTACGAGAATTAGAGAAAGAAAAAAGAAAAAAGAAAGAAATGAGGGTTTTAATTAAGAAAAAAAATAAGAAATTAGTTTAAACTAGGAAATAAAAAAAAATTCTTTACATGTTAAAGTCCAATCCAAAATCATTGCACAGCTACTGGGTTTATATGCATCTGTATGTTTCTTTCACATTCAATGGGTTATTGACAGTTTTTCTCTTTCCAAATATATGCAGCTCGTTGGATGACTTTACATGTTAAAGTCCAATACAAAATCATTTCACATCTTAATTAAATCCATAAAATTTATGCATATTTTTCGCACTACAAATGATACTATTCCTATTAAGAAAGTGTCTAACCATTTAAATAATAGTTAAAACATTTATAATGTTGTTTGGCGTTACAGTTAAACAAATCGATGTACTATCAAAATGCTAACTTTTTTCTTGTTTTTTTTTTCTTGAACAATCAGTAAATTAATTCTAAAACATCGGTAAACAATTCAATTGCATTTTTAATCAAAATCAAAATTTGTTTATGATGGCGCCAAAAATCGAAATAACCTATCAGTCGGGGTGGCTAAGCTTTTCTTAACCTTCATATGTCATCCGAGTGCATCACACACAACAAAGAAAAAATGTTTTCCGTTTTCTAGAGATTTACAGGTACAACATCTTTGTGGCCCCCATGTATTATTATCACTGGGTCCACAAAAACCAAATCAAGAAGAAGAAAATTACTGAAAAATCTTCCCTAGGAATAAACTACCAGCAAAATCCTAAGAAACTTTACGTGGCTCTCCTTCTTTGGCCAGGGACTTTCCTTTTGTTATTGTTCATTTGTTTAAGTTCAACAATATTATCTTCCTAAAAAAGTTGTGGCCCATTACCTTACTGTACATTGTCCGATTGCTTTGTGAATTTGCCTGTCGTACATTAAGCTATTGACTTGTTGCCCATTATACATTAACTTATTTATAAGCTTTAACCGTAGCATTGAACATCAAGTTATGGCCTATTACCTTAAAATGCATCATTTCAGTACCCTCTCTCCATTTTGCCTATTTTCCAACGTTCGCAAGTATATTACAAATTCAATAATACAAATTAGATTCACTTCAATATATAACATAGCCTGGCTGATAATTTCAATAAGTTTCAAAACACAATATGTTTCCGTATCCAAATCTAATTTTGACGTGATAGGTTTATCAAAAAATATGAGATTTGGCTTAATTAGCAGTATACCCAAAACACCTTTCCAAATATGGGTATTACTGCGATTTATTTGGCACTCTCATGAGTTTGATATCATGTTTTTAATTAGTTTTTAATTAATTTAGAGATGATTATCTTAATTTGATTTTGGGCATCAGATATATTTTCCTGAGAGATAATTGGTTCAAAGTTAAAATCATTATGTGATGAAGGTAGGACACACTCATCTGGTCATGTGCCAATCACGTGGGACCAAAACAAGGAAATGGACTATCACGAAACTTTGCAGCCTCTTTGCATGTGGTAAACGGTACATCCTTTCTCCAACCTACTAAAGCATTATTTTCACTCTTTCAATTGTAAAACAATAATCCAACAGCTCACCCCTTCTTATGTGTGTTAATGTGTCTTCTAATTTTATTTCACATAACTAATAACTCTTTTACCAAAGATCACCATTCCGTTTTCAAAAATAATGATGCATTTTTTATTTATTTTTTAAATAATGATGAATTTTAATATTTTTTTACTTCCATACATTTTTTTATAAAATTTTCAAAAGCTGTTAAAATAATATTTTTTTAATTTACCTTAAAAAAGGTAAATAAGGACCCTATATATCTCCAAATACCGGGTAAACTGTCACTAATTACAAGGTTAATTTCATTTTAATCCTACTGCCACAATTTTTTATAAGAATCTCTATATTCCATAATTGATTTTCTCAAAAAATTCTGTAATTTTTTAATTTTTAGATATTTTCTTTTTATTAGATTTTTCACGCGAAGATACAATTTGTATTTTTTTTTTTTTTGATAAAAATATAGTTTGTATTATTTTACCCAAGTGCATCGCTTGGCATTTTGTTTTTCGTTTCTATTCGGACAAATCTGTAAATCTGTAAATTCACAACTCAGTTGATTTCTACTTTTAATATGACATGCTTTAAGGTCCCGGGAACTACTCATCAACTGAGAATATATTATTTAATTAGACTAAACTGTGTGATTTGCACGAAATACATTGTTTCAAATTATTTTTCATTTTTATTATTTTGTGTTATACTTTGTGTAACGCCAAAAATTGATTCAACTATTCCTAGCAACGATAGGTAAATAATTGAGAGTAAATTGGTTGTCAGAATTATAGGAAGAGGTGAGAGACTAGAGATAAGATTATAGAGAGAGAAATATGAAGTACTAGGGGATGCGGAATCATTCTGGCTCATTTTGATCCAGGATCTTGAATTCTTGAACTTCAACCATCTTCCTCTTGAATTTTAAGGGTTTAAAACAATCCCGCCCAAACTTCAAATCTTCATTCACTATCAAAAGAGATTCTCATTATTTGTTATTTTTGTTTCTTTTTTCAATTTTATTGGAGGGATAAACAGTTCATGTCCATTGTACACCTCATATTTACGAATTTATCACTTTATGTAATAATATTAAGTGATGTTTATATTTTATTCAAATATTATGATGTAATATATTATATTTTATTTCCATCAACTATTCACTTTTATATTATCAAATTCAATACGAATTTACTTTTTTGCCCTTCCACCTCCTACAGTGCATAATTTATAGCTTATATTTACAAATTTACCACTCTATATAATAATATTAAGTAATTACTAAACGTTAATATAATAACTTATAATAATATATATACACCATATTATATTGAATTCATATCAAGTATTCACTTTAAATTCAACGCTTTTTTTTTTTTTTTTTTTGCCCATCCCTCCTCTCTCCCCTTTTGCATATTTTACGTATCATATTTACAACTTTGCCATCATCCTCCCATTTTGCATATTTTACATATAACATTTACAAATTTGCCCATCCCTCTCCCATATTGCATATTTATATTTCATATTTACGAATTTACCACTCTGTATAATAATATTAAGTGATATAATTAATGTTAATATAATAACATATAATAATATATTCTATTAAGATGTTTTAATATATCATATCAGCTATTCACTTCTATATTGTTAAATTCAATGTGAATTTAATTTTTTTGCCCCTCCCTCTCCCATTTTGCATAGTCAACATCTCATATTTATGAATTTGCCAATCCCCCTCCCATTTTGTGGCATATATATGCACCGTAAGAGCTACAACAACAAGACAGGGAGAACAGGAGGAAGACACAATTACACTCTAGAAATAAACTCGTTTAACCGTAGTTGCCATAATTTACGTCATTTACGAATCAATACTGTGTAAGCCTTAACAAGCTCCTCCTCGACCATGAAAATGACAGAGGCTGCAACAACACTCTGCATAATCTTCGTGCTCATTCCCTTGTAGAAGCTGCACATTCCTTCATGATGAATCGTCTCCAAAAATGGCATCGAGTGTACCTATACATGTAAAGAACTAAGTCACCGCCAGAACAACTATTATAAAACCTTTTTCCTTTGATTTCTTATATATAATTTTTTGCAGGAAATGTCAGTACCAATAGTTTAAAGACGTAAAAGAAAGAAATACTAGTTAAGGCATAATATGTAATATTATGCCTTAACTAGTATTAAGTTAAATTTAAACTCAATATCTAATACTCCTAAATGAGAATTTATTTCACCATTAGTATTAAGTTTAGCGTAAACTCACTATCTCAATTCATAGAAAATTTTATTACTTTTAAAAGAGTTGATGCAAGAGTTTCAGTTTGTAATTTTATTGCTTGTATTTGAAAGTAATTAAAATTGTATAAAATAGTTTTTTAGTTTGAACTAGTATTTATGTCAAAAAATTTTATCAAATTAACTTAATACTATATGGTTTCGGTTATCCATGATACCCGACATTCGTTATTAGAGTAACCGATAAGCAGTTTACTGACTAATAAAGGTCGGATCGGTTAGCAAATTAGACGCAACGGTACAAGTGGTTCCAATTAGGATATTTGGTGGATGGACCTTTTAACCGGTCCATGCCCATCCTTAACGGACAAAATAAAAAATTAAAGAACAAGTTAAATTTTTAATCTATTGAATAATATTTACATATGAGACCATATTATTTAATGTTTATGATTATATCATGGGATTGAAATTGACTTATGCCATAGTTGAAAAAAAAAAATCGGTATTTAATCATTGGAAAATATTTCACCCAAGTTTGTTCCCTCAAAAAATTGGCGGCACTCAAGTTCAAAACTGGCGCCCCCATATGTATTGGGTCTACCTACTCTGCTGATACTGATGCCAATACAAAATTATTCGCTCCAACTAGACTTGAGTAAGAAAGTCCTCTGCTTGCTACTTTTTTATTTTTATTTTTATTTTTATTTTTAGGGAACACACCACGGCCATTTCCATCGCGTATTCATTTTCCTCAAATATCAGTTATTCTTAGGTAGGACCATGTTCCCTTGCCAGCCTACCAAATATGTTACCAAAATATTTACTTTATTGCTTAATTATTATTTTTTCCTTCTAAGACAGCGTCGTCCTAAATACGGATGCCTCACCACTATCTGGTCCCTTTTGGTAGGGGTGTGCAACGAATTCAAATTCGAAAATTCGGAAGCTTGAAATTGAATATTTCGAAAAATTAAAAAATTCTATCCAACTAAATTTGAATTCGAAATCACGTTTGTCCGATTTGAATTCGATTTCAATCGAAATCGAATTTGAAAATTTGGGATTCAATGTCAAAAAAAAAAATTCAGCAAAGCCCAATAAATAAACAAAGCCTAATACATAAAGAGAGCCTATTTTAATAATTTTATAATCAAACAAAGCCCAATACCATACCTATTTAAAGATCCAAACTCAACTAAATACATGAATAAGTTTATTTGATTATTTGTTATTTTATGTGGTTTGAGTTTAATAACTAACCACTAGTCTATTAGTTATGACTTAATTGTATTAGTATAATATACTAAATTATTAATGTTAATCATTATATCTATAATATGTCTAATACAACTAATTATTATATATATAATATTACGAATTATTATATATATAATATGTATAATAAAACTATTTGTTTATTTGACTATTTGTTATTTTATGGGGTTTGAGTTTAATAACTAACTATTAGTCTATTAGTTATGACTTAATTGTATTAGTATAATATACTAAATTATTAACGTTAATCATTATATCTATAATATGTATAATAAAACTAATTATTATATATATAATATTACGAATTCGATTTCAATTTTAATTCGAATTCAGAAATTTCGAAATCAATATCTTTATATCCGATTTTGTTCCTAATTCGTTATATTTGAATTCGGATATTTTTGAATCCGATTCGTTTTTCGTTTTTCCGAATTCGATTTTCCGAATTCATTTCGAATTCGGACGGAAATCGAAAAATTCTGTTTTTGCACGCCCTTTGGTGTTTTGAAATAAGCTTTCATGCACAACCAAAAGGTTGGTTATGATGTGCTATTTAATTGCACAACCATTAACAATAATACCAAAATATTATTAAGAACAAATTTTGTAGTACTAATACTCACTAATTTTATTCAATCTTAAAATGTGTTTAAAATGTACGTGATTATACAATCTCATAACATTAGGAAATACATCTCAAAATTGAAGTTGAACTTATTTTTATAGTATGAAATGAGAATAATTATTTTAGAAAAACTTAGTGCGTCATAATAAAGAACAATAATGTCACTGTAAAATTTAATAAATTTTAGCAAATCCTTAACACCAATATAAAAACGTTGTAAAAAATAAGGAATGCAGTAGTAAAATTTGCTCTACACAATCTTGTAACATTAATATGAAATCTTAAATTATGGTTACATTAGGGAGACTTAATATAAGGAAGTTTGATATAGGGAATTGGATTTCATTTTTGCAGACGCCAAATTTTGACATACCTTTAAGTTTTTTTATATTTTGGAGTACCTGTTGTTTTTCGAAAGCCAATTGCAATTTTTACGTAAATTATGATTAATTAGTTACATAAGAGGCAAAATGATAATTTTAACATGTAGATATATTAGGAACGAATAGAGGGTAGAGTGGTTAGAGCTCTATGACTTCACCTAAAATGTCAAAAGTTCGAATCCCATCAATACCAATTATCCACACTTCGTTATAATAGTGTAGGATTTATATATATATAAAAAAACATGTAGATACCATTTATTTAAAATTTTTAAATTCATGTGAAAAATTTTATAATGCATTTTATATATTTATAAATTTTTTGTAGCAATTTCGTGATTTTTAATGGTCATTCGATATTTATTCATATTTTTTGCCTTTTCGACTATTAATGCATATTTTCGGCTATGTAAAGTTTTCATGTAAAAATTTTCATATATACATCTTTCATATTTGCAGAATTTCTATAAGTATTTTGCTATTTTTAAAATTTTTCCCCCAGCCACCCTAACCAATCCACCAAGTCTATCCCGCTAGCCCCCCCAAACCCCAAACGCCCCCCCCCCCCCCCGGCCCCCCCCCCCCCGGCCCCCCCCCCCCCCCCCCCGCGGGGAAAAAAAAAATATCAATCATACACACCAACAACTTGTTTATTTATTTATTTATTTGTCAAAACAACAACTCTATGTTTTGGTCACACAATTTCAACCAGTTTTTTCCACTCTTTCGGCTCTTGCTCATCATACTATTATCACCATTTTTTTCCTTCTCACAGCCCACATACTCTTCCATTCACCCTCTCGTACATTTCTGCACACCATCTATACACACAACTCTCCCTCTTCCTCTCCCCCCTCGGTCCTCACTTTCACTTCCCAACTTACCACCCTTCTCAACTCACTCACACTACACCATTGCACACTCTTCTACTTCTCTTTCCCTCTGCATCTCCCTCACAAGAGCACACACATTCTCAGCTCTCTCCCACAGATTACACACAACTCATTCACACATTTCACACTCTCTTTTCTCTCTACATTTCCGTCACAACAGAGACACATTCACTCTTGCATTATCTGCCTCTCCCCCTCGACACACACAGTTCACTCACCATCTTCAACCCCATCATTCACACTCACCGCGTCGCAGCCCTGAAAACGCTACCAAAAGACCACCAAAGATCACTCAAATCAGCTGCAAAAGGCCACCCAAAATCAACTAAAACAGCTGCAAAATCGCAGCCCCCTAAAACCCATCAGCAATCCCCACAAACGACCACTAAAACCAAAAATCAACTTCCAGCCCATAACCTCCACTTCCACTGCTCAAGATCAGCAGCTAAAAATCGCCAAAGTCAGCCGCAAAACAGGCCCATAACGCCTGCAAAAATCACCTAAATTGCTGCCAAAACCAGCCCTATAACACCCCCAAAACAGCCCCAAAAAGGCCAGTTCACCAGTCACCTGAAAGACACCACTAGTTGCCTTACAAATCTCAGCCAAACAGCTCCAAAAACACTGCAATTACCGCCCCAAACAACTTGCAAAAACAGCTCAAAACCACCCCAAATCCTGCAAAAAAAAAAAAAAAAGCCCCTAAGAACCTGCAAAGTCACTGCAAAATCACAGCTAAGAAATGCCCAAAAACTCCCATTCGAATCATCCCTGAAATCCACCAAGACCAGCCTCAAACCAATAAGCAACAGCCCATCAAAACCACTGTAATAAATCCTTGAAAATCGCAGCCAAAATAACAAAAAAAATCCCACAATCAGCCCCTTAACCACCACCAAACAGCATCCAAAAATCACTCAAAACGGCCGCCAAACAGCTCCAAAAAAAGCCCAATCGGAATTCAAATCAATCCCATTTTTTTCCCAACTTACGCACTTCCGCCAACGAATCATCACCAAATGCCGACACCGAAAGCTTTCTTCCTCTATCAGGTATGTTCTCGGTCCTTTCTCATCCATTTTTGTAAAGGTTCTACAAGTGCTTTAATATGAGTATTTGATTGTCTTGAAAAGGAATTGAATCAAAAGGAGAGTGTGTTTGACTTGGATTTGGAGAATTTGATCTTTGAGGAAAACCAAATTATTTGAAGTTGAGAGAAATTGGTTGGAAGGAGAATGAACTTGATTTGGTTTGAGTTCTGGGGACGGCAGGTAAGGCATACGATATTGAGGGTTAATTGATTAAAATACGGTTAAAAAAAAAATTCATACCCTTACTGTGGAGATTTTAGTAAGTTTTATGCCCATCGCGTTTGACAAACGCGATGGGCTAATTTTTTTTTTTTTAATTCAGCAAGTCACCGCGTTTGGCAAGTGCGGCAGGCCCGCCGCACCTGCCAAACACGGTGACCAATAGATTTACTTTTTTTTTTTTTTTTTGTTAGTTGTGCACACTTTTGAGAAGTGCAAATTTTGGCATTTCTTGTATGTTACATTTGGTACTTGTCGAATTGCATTTGTTTAACTTTTCGTCAACTATTATTATTTAGAATACTAAGATTAAAAGGTAAAAAATTGAATGAGGCATTAGTATTATTAACAATGATAATCGACGAGAAATTTTTGGATTGTAATTTAGCACATGCCGAATTTGGTACTTGAGAAATTCGTGTAAAAGTTTAATATGTAATCATTCTCACATGTCTTGAATTCAAAATAAAATGTCACCATTCTAGATATTCGTAATTATCCCTGTAAAATTTGAACTCAATGACCGAGTCACTTATTTTACAACAATCAAATGTTTACATTATCAAATTCAACGTTTAGTAAAAGTAAATTTCATTTTTATTGTACTTTTTAATCATTGTCTCTTGCTAAACATAAGTTCAGATTTCTAATTTCTCACACATTTCTTTACAATTTCTATTTCATGTTAAATTAAATTTTAATATAATTCAAAATTAATTCTGAACTATAACGATATTTATTCTCGTTAGGAAATCTTAGGTTCATTTTTCGATTTCTAAAAATAGGTAAAATGCACAACATCTGTTAAAGTATTTCTTCGTTATCAATATTTTTAATGACTTTAATTCTACTAGTTTACTTGAAATCACATTAGCTTTTTTTTTTTTTTTTCAATGCATTCAATTATTGATATTGTCTAATCTTTCCCTATCAAAGTGGAAGTCTTCATTGTCAATTATATCTAGTAGGCCACGGATTCCAGGTCGATATCCCCAAATATGTTGACATTGTAATCTTTTTTTTTTTTAGCTCGAAAATTATGGTGCACACTAATGAAAGTGTGCACCATAATAATAATAAAAAAAAGAAACGCACAACTAACAAAAAAAAAAAAAGGTAAATCTATTGGTCACCGCGTTTGGCAGGTGCGGCGGGCCCATCGCACTTGCCAAACGCGGTGACTTGCTGAATTAAAAAAAAAAAAATTAGCCCACCGCGTTTGTCAAACGCGGTGGGCATAAAACTTACCAAAATCTCTACAGTAACTACAAATGGGGTATGAATTTTTTTTTAACAATATTTTAATCAATTAACCAAATGAGGGTTGGGGCTTTGTTTAACATTTTGTTTTTCTTTGACTTATTTTATTCTTTCTCCGTAGTTCGTTAATTGCGAATGATTGGTTTATGCTTTAATCCAGTTTAATTCAGTAATTAATTGAGTTAATATAGTTTTTTAGTAATTAGCGAGGTTTTAATTCAGTCTAGCATTTTGTTCTTTTATGTATTTATTTATTTATTTATTATTATTATTATCATTATTTGGTTATTAGGTTATATAAGGATATAAATTTTTACTTGCTGCATTTTAAGTCCTTTTTTGTTATAGATTGACCCCCTAGTTTTATTTCCTTTCAATTATGTCCCGAATTATTGCAATTTGGTTTAAAAATTATTGGAAATTTTATTTTGGTCCCCAAGCTTACTGTGATTAGTCATTTTTTGCCCCTAAGCTTTGCAGGAATTACATTTTCACCCTTGTGTTTGCTGGAAATTGCATTTTTGCCCCTTTTAAGTTGCTGGAAATTCTTTTTATGGCCTTTAAACATTGCTGGAATCTATGTTTTTGCCCCCATGTGGCTAGAATTTACATTTTAGTCCTTGAATGTTACTGGAAATTGTAATTTGGTCCCTCACATTTGCTGGAATTACATTTTTTCCCTTATGAATTGCTGGAAATTATATTAAGATTGTTAGAACAAAGGATTATGTTTAGTTCTTGGCATGTATTATAGTAATAGTTAATTAAGAAATTAAATTAAACATTATTGCTATAGTTTGCTTGTAGATAATAGAGATTCAAATTGCATTATAAAATAAATTGGAACAAATTATATTACAAATAACAAATCAAAATCATTATATCAAATGCCTGCGTTGAAGTGCTTGGCACGTCTCATAGCAATGGGTAGATAACAAATTGAATCAAAAGAGCATCATTATAATTAGCCCACGTATTTATTTTGTACACTTTCTTTTTCAATTAAGGTCAATTATTTCATTATAACCAAGAGGAATTGTTAGAAAATACGAAGATTAAGTAAGTTTATTGATATAAATTTTATTAAAAATTTGATAAAATGTTAAAGCTAATTTTTTTTTAACCTTCTTTTTCTTCCCTCTCAATTTTCTCTCGCCCTATAGTTTCCCTTATGCCCATAAAACTAGAATATATGTTAACAAAAAATAAGAAAGTAAAAAGGAAAAATAAAATATGAAATGAAAACTCAACTAAATAAATAAAAAATATTATAAGAGTCATTTGGTTCGACTTTGAAAATGGGAATCGGAATGTGAATTATCAAGCCCACTATTGGTGCGTGCATAAGTTTATATCAGTTCTTTCACAGTTTTTAGATTGTAATCAGCATATTTTTCATTACACTAATAAATTAATTAATTTCAAACCAAATCACAAATGGAATTGAAATTAACTCATGTTATAGCATTCAACCAAATTTTTCTCTACAATTAAATAATTGAAAAATATTTGACCAAATTTGACCCCTGCTAAAAAATTTGAGCCAAAAATTAGCGGCAACTCAATTTTATCTCTAATCCATTGAGATCTTCAAGTACCCACCATTTTGAGCTTATAGACCCAAAAAGAAAACAAGCAGTGGATATTCTCCACATCTAATACATCACCATACATCAAATTATTCTTTTTGACCAATTTTGTTTGTCTACGTTGGAATAATTGCACGTTTGAGCCTTTGCATCTTTGATTCTGATTTGTGAAAGTTTGCATCTCAATGTCTTGTCAGCTTTCCACTCAAATTACTAACACAACGCTTAAATTCGCATTGAAATGCTGCATTTGATTAGTTGGATTGGACTGGGAAGTCATATAATTTGCATTCCTATTATATTACTAGTGCAGTTTTCTGTTATTTGATTTATTCGAAATTGTAGTATATATTACCAGTGCAGTTTTCTGTCATTTGATTTATTATATTACTAGAGTTAGATTTATGGTGTCATAAGAGGTCGCTATTGGATGTGAAATGCAATTAGCCGCCTTTCTAAGATTTATTTTTCTGTTTTAAATTTGTTACACGTAAGTTAACCAAAAAGCAAGGTGAAACCTTTATTGTTCCCTTCATCAAAATTCTCACCTTTTGCTTTTTTGCTGAAATACTAGCAATGTTCAACTGAAAATATATTCACATAATCGAAAGTTGTGGTGTAATAATAAAAATATTTTTTTATTATTTTAATAGAATTATAATTTCTTACTACCAAAAGAAAATTTAACGTCCATATTTTAAGAATTTCATGTGCATATACATTTATGCAATATATGTGGATCTTCTGCTGGCATCTCTGGGACTGCCCTCCTTGTTCTAGGTTCTCCTCCTCCACCACAGTGGTTGTTATGGCGATCCTGTGGGCAGAGGCCGAAGCCATAGCCAAGAGGGCCACTAGCAAAACTGCTGCAACAACTGTCAGCTTTGCCATGTCTCTCAACTTCTTTCCGATCACTTCTTTTTTGATGTTTTGAGCTGGGTTAAAATTGTGAACTGTTGGTAATAGTAATTTGTATGATGTGGGAAATTCGATGCAAATCTCGCGCCAAATCATTTGGCGGGAGTTATAAATTTTGGCGTTTTGGGATAATTTTTTTCTAGACCCACCCGCGGTTCGGATGTATGTGGCATTATCCCAGCAAAAATTTTTCAAGTCTAACGTCAAACACTAAAAAGTGTCAGTAGAGGACAAAACGAAGCCAGCTTATAAAACAGAAACTGATCAGCGTGATGCTAACGCCGTATGGATTTGCAAGCAGCCCCCTACATGTGCCAGTCATGCGGGCCGCACTTTTTTGAATCACTAAACAGACTCTCTTCTTAAACGGCGCGGTCTCTGTGACGTTTATTTTTGTGTTTGCATTTGTGTGTAAGAGGGACAACGAGTATTTTTGTGTGAGAAAGTATGTGATAGAGTAGATCTTAAAGAGAGCGCCCAAGTGTGAGTGTGAGAATGGAAAGTCTATGTATGTGCATGTTTGTGTTTGTATGAGAGAAATTTCGTGAGTAAAAGAATGTTCAATGGGATTCATTCTAAGTAAAATAATGTTCCTTGTATGAGTACTATTTGAGCTGTCAGATATGTAAAGCGTGGAAAATATATACTGAGCTCCATTTGCTCAATGGGATTTATCTGACGACACAAAGAATGAGAGATCGTTGGAAGAAATGGAGTTGCTGAAGTCAAATTTTACAATGCAACTTTTCCTATGCAGTTCAAACTAATAATGAGGCTTATTGATGTTTAACTTTACGTTTCTGGCTGAATAGCTGTTTGTTTGCCCAGGTACCATATTCTATGTTTAGAAGGCTTAATCTTCTCTCTTTGGGGCAAGCTTTCGTTGTGCTTTGATTGGTTTTCTTCTGCTTGGCTTTTTTTATTACGTTTTGGATGCTTTACATCTTCATTGTTAAACATCTTTCCCCGCTATCTAGTTTCTTGAAAACGTTGTGCATTCCTTCTTGAATTATGTTGCTTCCTAAACAATTATTAAAAAAGAATAATCTCCTAAAATAATCCCTTATTTTGCAAAAAATAAAGTATCCCTTCGTCTCAAATTGGACATCCTACGTTCTAAATCGTGTTGCTGGATTTATGTCTTCTATTTGAATGGGAAATTTGAATGGCCAAATGGTGGAATATAAGGCAAAAGCTCACTTTTACCAATTACTACTACTTTTAAATATGTCTTTCTGTGGACCGGGAAGCACACTATCACTATCCAAATGTTAGCGTTACAGCATGGAAGCTATAGTTACAGAGTTACCTAAAGAAGTAGCTAAACTGTGTCTGTCAGTATATGTTCTCTTTAAAAAAAAAAAAGACTATTAATACATGGCCTAGCAGCAGCTTTTCGTGTCAGTGTGTCTAATTCAATCACTCCACAATATCTACTCTGTTAAGCCGTTCTTCTTTTACGAGACTCTTGCAACAGTTTAGTTACAGAGATAGTTAAGATCTGAATTGATTTTAATTTCTCGTTCCTAGGTACTACCCCCTGAAATCAATATTTTGGTTAAATATACGAGTAAGAACAACTTGACGTGCATGAATGTTGCAACTTTGTTTTAGTCAAATTAGTACTAGTTGATGTAATCTTAAAGTGTTTCATGGAAATTGAAAACCACCACTCCCTCCTACATCTGAAGTGTTACCCTTTGGTGGGCTAATAGCTATCCAAAGTAATGATAGTGTAATGGCAATGAGTCCCGACCATACAAATACAATTGTAGGTGTTTTCCTTCTCCTTCCCATCAAACCTTTGGCAAAAGGATACAAGTGAGCCAGAACCCAAAAACTGAAGAAGGCTCCGCCAATGAACTTGCTCCATTGCGGAACTGAGCTATAAATAGTTCTTGAAAATGCCACTACGATTGATATTATGTTCACCATCCCAATCACAATAGGTGGAATCATCAAAGAAGTCCATTTGACCAAGTACAAATCTGCATAGATATCATCATTGTCTTCTCCTGCAGACTTGGAAGTGAGTGTGAAGGAAATCTCAATCCCTGCAAGCACTTTAAGAAGACCTTGCACCACAGCAGCTAAGTGGGCACTAGTTCCAGAAATGAGCCAGAATTGCTCATTTCTCCACCAATCTTCTAATCCTACACCGGACCATTTCACTTCCAAGATCGCTAATGAGATCAAGCATACAGTAATAATTAGCAAGTAGACCAGGAAAACCACGTTCAAGTTTTTCACAATAAAGTGGCCAGACAGCAGTGAGAGGGCAGGGAGGAAGCAATAGACAATAAGGAATAGGGAGGTGAAAGGGTAGATGCCCACGTTGAGATAGGCAAGACGCTGGAGTAACTTCAAGCGACGGGAGCCAAGGAGGGCATTGTTTCTAGAAAAGAAAATCTCGACTGAGCCTGTGGCCCAGCGAAGGACTTGATGGAGCCTATCTGTAAGGTTGATTGGCGCTGATCCACGAAATGCATCACGTATGGTGATGCAGTAGATGGAGCACCAGCCTCTGTTATGCATGCTGTAGCCTGTGACAACATCTTCTGTAATTGAGCCGTAAATCCAGCCCACTCGATCACCCCACTCTGTCTTGTCCTCGTACCTAAAAAAAAACAAGAAGAGGAGTTGTTGGATGTAACTTTGTCTCCATCATCAAATTGGTCATGGAAAAATCTCTTCATGCCGTGTATCTAAATATGATTCATATTACCAAGCATGGACGTACAGTAGTTATGTATGGACACTGATCATAAGTTAGCACAATGCTTAATTTTCGTCTACATAATCATCGTCCTCTCACTGTATTGATTGGTTTTTTCTTTTCCAATTAATTGTATGTATTCAGGACCAATTTGGATGTATTCAACATTATTGATCAATACAAAGTAGACTTACCAACATGATATCACAGAAACAGCTTCAGCCACCGTAGCTGCATCAAGGGGTTCACGTGGAACCCTCAGAGCACCAGGTGGTCTGCCAAACTTGACAGCAGGATGATCAGCAATTGGGCGACCTTGGAATTCGGCCACAGGTATAGATTCAGCAAACATAGTTGAGTTTCCAAAACGTTTTGGCAATAGATTGACATCAAGATCAGGATCGAAATCAGTAGCCTTCAAAGCTTGGGTTTCATCACCCTTTTGGCTGATATTGTTGTACTGTTGTGGAGGATCAAAACCGTAAAGTGCGAACCGCCTAAACATGCAACCTGTGCCCACATAAACTGGTCCCTGGATGCAAGATGGTTGGTGATTATTAAATAGTACCAATATTGGTTTATAACTATAGTTAAGGAGAATAAGATAATAGATACTCGTGTAGGATTATTTATTTCATGCTTATGGCTGCTTTGAGTTAAATTCAACAAAAAGAAAATGTAAGAATGAAACAAATGGTGATTAAATACGCACCTGTATGCCATCCAGCGCACGCATATTACCGTCAAAGAAGACAGTGTTGTGATTTGCGTAACGATCAGATGGATCGATTCCTTCAAATCTTTGAGGAAATTGAATGTAGCAGATGTCTTCGCCTCCCCTGTCCATCATGAAGCACATACCCTCGCGAACAGCCTTGCAATTATAGATGTAGTGGTCGCAATCTAGGTTGAGAATGAATGGTCCATTAGAGAGTATAGCTGATGCTCGAACCAAAGCATTCATAGCTCCAGCTTTCTTGTTATGATCATATCCTGGTCGCTTCTCCCGGGAGACGTATACAAACATGGGTAAACGAATATCCACGTCCGAAAAATCAATGATCTTGTCGTCGGATGCTCCCATTAGTGGGTCACTGCTAGGAGGCTTCAACATTACCTATAAATAATGTTACGCTGATTGGTTAATTGAGAATTGTGAGATGTCAATGTGCAGTTAACTAATGAATTAATTGAGAATTATGACATGTCATGTTTAGTTAACTGGAAGTTAAAAAGAGGTTAATCAAGTCAAGGTAACACCTTGTTTATTTATTTACCTGCAGAATTCCTGCATGATCACCTTTAGCATGGTCGCTGCTTGGAACAGCCCAAGTGCCGGGCCAATGGGTGCCATCAGCCATCCAAGTGGCCTTCTGAACCTTAACAGCCTCCAGAGGGTCTGCCCCGCTTTCTCTTATATGCTTCAACATCTTCATTTCCTCTCTGGCATTGAAAGCGTCCGATCTTCTCCTTATGGAATCAGGCAATCCGTTGATCCTTACCTTAAATTCATCATATTCCCTCTTAACCCTTCTTCTGTCCTTGACAAAATCAGATCTCTTCTTGTTCTTGGTTGGATCACCCTTCATGCTGAAGTAAGTTTCCGGATTCCTAGGCTCAATATCATGCTTCCTACAAAATGGGACCCATAAATCAGCAAAACTGGCAGCCTCTGCCATTGCTTCAAATGTGAGGAGGGCACCGCCATCATCTGAGATATAACAAGCAAGCTTCTCCACAGGGTAATCAACGGCCAGGATCGATAAAATGGTATTGGCGGTGACGAGTGGTGGCTCTTTCTCTGGGTCGGCTGTAGAGACAAATAAGTCAACTCCTGGCAAGTCTGAGCGGCCAGTGGGGTTGGATGGCGATGGCAAATCAAATTTATCACGGAGAACCTCGAGGTCTGTGGAGCGGTTTATAGGACAAAACTTGGGAATCTGATCCAGGATCCAGGAGAATGCAAACCAGACCTCGCATGTGACTGACATTAGCCATAACCACACGGCTTCATCGTTGGGATGTCTCAACCTCCAGGTCAGGAAAAATGCCAAAACCACCAGCCGGACCACAATTAGCAACCTGCAATCGTAAATGGGTACCTAAACTTTTAATTATCATTTGTTTATTCTATATACTACATACCATTTGAGGGAATTGTTTCAATTTTTAGGCGTCCACATGCATATGCATTTGGTTTGGGCGTATGTATGTATATGCATTTGTTAATTGTTAGTACATTGTTTAAGATTTTAAATAATTAGAAAAACTAATTATCACTAGTGTAATAAAATACTAAAAGTTAATTTCACTTTACACTCTTGAAACTTTACATCAATTTAATTTTGCACCCCAAATTTCAATTTACTTCTATGAAGTTTTTATTTTGTCGCACTATGATGATCTACATGTCAACGATAGTCACAAAATTAATGATTTTTTTCCTCTCTCTCTCTCTCAATCGACAGCCATAATTGTTTGGCAATTTATCAATTAAACCATCGACAAGTCGAACGATGGAGAGGTGTTGGAAGGAGAGGATCGTTACTCTTGTAAATATAGACAACAGTTGAGTGGTAGAAGAGAATCATTACTTTTGTAAATACAGAAAATAATTGAACCAAATTGAAATAAATTGCAAAGTTTAGGATACAAGGTGGGACATGTTAAAGACATTAGGGTACAAAACAAGATATGTTAAAGAGTTTGTGGGGACTAACAACCCAGTGATCAGGGGAGTTAGGATTTGAATCCCACCTACGGTAGTTAGGATTTGAATTTATAGGAGAGGGTGATAGGTAGATTTCGGGGATATATACTCCAAAATTGTGTATGACAAATAATTTAGGACTTCATTCAATACATGATTGGGAGTCTCACCTCACTTGTGTGAGACAACATACATTGTAATACAACAAAGATTCATTAAAAAAAAAATTGTGATGTAAAGTGAGTCTGAATAAGAATTCAATGCTTAAAGTATTACGAAGTAAAATTTGAGGCGCAAAATAAAAATTGATATAAAATTTAGAAAATCAAAGTGAACGAACCAGAATACTACTCAACATTAAATCTTGAGTTTTCCTTCGGTAGAGAGGCATATACATTAAATATTTGGTCAATCTTTTGTTATTTCCTTCATTTTTTTCGTTCGGATGACCTTTTTTTTTTTCAAAGGCCTTTTTTTTTGACGAGTTTCTAATTACCATTTTAGTGCATATCTCTAACTATATATTATAAAAAGATACGGAAGTTATTGTATCAACTCCTACTGCTAATATGTGGCACTCTAAATGGAGAGCAAATATCTTCTTTTTTTATTTAATAAAGCCTTAATGGACAAATGAAAGGCTTCTTAACTAATTGAGAAATGAAATGCTTCTTTTCTTAATAAAGAGGCATTTGAGCAAGTCTCCATTAATTGCATATAATGCTAAAAGATAGTATTTAGTATTTTTAGGTAGTAAAAGTTAGACTTTGTAATAATAAATGAAAATAAAACATTAATGTTATTAATTTGTTAATGGCTATCCTAATTTTTTTAATCACTAATTTATTTTTTTATCTTGTAGTTATGTGTTCTTTTATTTAGATTTTGATACTTACACTTTTTGGATTTCAAAATTTTGAAGTTTGAGAATCAGTTTATTGATTTTAGAATTTTTAATGCACTTGCATGCAATTGAAGGAATTGGTAAAGTTTAAATTCAATGTAAATGTTATTACTTATCAATTATCGTTAATATCAAGGTAATCATTATGCTAATTAATGAAGTTTGAGAAGAAAAATACCCAAATTGCTTTTGGATTCTATATTAATCACGTAAAAAGGTATTTTAATATTATTCTTTTCAATTTTTTTCAACGTAGATGATGTGGTTGTTTACAGGATAATGATTAACATTTGTTTTTCTAATGTAAGTTTACTAATTAGCAATGCAATTGATTGCATGCTCATCATAGGATTTTTATAGCTACAAGTTAAAAATGGAGTTGGGATGATTAATGAAGAACAATATTGAGTTAATTGCTGAAATGTTGTTGTACTTTACATGTTCTTTTATGTGTTTATTTAAAAATTTTTACATATTTAATTTAGTTATATTTTTTTGGTGGGCATGGGCATAGCACAGCCAGACAGCCTCCTCGAGTACCCTATTAGTTAAAAATATGGAAAATAGTAATCTTTTTAAGTGGGGATAATTACACAAACCTCTCTTGAGATTTATGACAATTGCAGTCCGTTCCTTTCGGGTTTAGAAAATTACACTTGCCTCCCTTATTTTAATATGTTTGGTAACAAAATACACCCAAAATGATGAGATAAGACAAATTTGAACATGAGTACCCAAAATACCCTTCAATAGTTAAAAAAAAAATGATTTTCTTCATCCCTTCCAACTTACCAGCACCAACTCATCACCATTCGCTACCAATGCTCTGCCTTCCACAACTCCAATTTCTTCTTGCCATGTCCATTGTCCAAAAAAACAGCCACCCTTCCATCATTATCCTTTCTTCAATTCAAACCCAGCACAATCCATCCCAAGCAACCAGAATCCCACCTTAACAGCCCTACCCCATGTTTACCTTGCTATGTCCAAAAATCTAAATCCAGCCCCTATATTTGTATCACACTAGCAGTCTTGGACATCCCTAGTCTCCCACCCAAATATCATCAAATAAGCAAACAATAATCATCACCTAATCACAAATTCAGATCAACAAAACTCATAAACCCAAAAACACATCCATCACATAAAGACAAATAGAAACCCCATATAGATCAAGCTATGTCCATTAAATCTGTGAGTTACCAATAGTTAATAGTGAAATTAGGTTCTTGCACATATGTAATTAATAGTGAGAAATAAGAGAGGAAAAGGGAAAGAGGAGTTGATTGGTGCTTACCAAGAACCAAATAAACACCGCCTTTAATCCCCTTCCTTTCCCTTGCCATACTACCCATCATCAAAAAAGGAATAATAAATCCAGTAAATCCATAGGCTTATTTAAGAGCTATTTCTTAAGTGTAACAAGAAAAGAGAAAGGAGGATGTTAACCATGGTAGTGGTGGAATGGATGGCCAAAAAGAGGCCTAGGAGAAAGATAAAGAAGAAAGAAGGGAAGAAAGATATAAGAAGGGGGTGGGGGGGAGAGAAAGGGGGATAGAAAGATTAGGTGATGATTATTGTAGAGAAAAAGATATGGAAGGAGGAGAGAGGGAAAGAGGAGGAGGAAACCGTGAAAAAGGGAGGGGAGGGGCTGTTTGTGATGGTAAAGTCACACTTGTGAATTAATTAGGAAGCAAAGGTTAGTTAAGTCATTTCATAGTGCGAAGGAAGGCAAGTGTAAGTTTTAAGACCTGAAGGGAGCTACTTGCAACTGTCATAAACCTTAGGGGAGATTTGTGTAACTATCCCTTTTAATTGACTCTTGTCATTTGAATGGACTCACACGTATTGAAATGTCCCTCTAAAAGTCTACAACAATGCGGGGCGTTCGACTTTTACTACAAATAAGTTAAAATCTTCCTGTAAACTCTGAACTCTAGTCAACGCAGTATGTTTTAAAAAAAAATAAATAAAGAAAAAGCTTCGAATACGAATTAAAAACACCCTAAATATGTATATCCACTGCTTGCAGGGCAAAAATACAGAAATGCCTAGATGAGTGACATAAACATAATTCGAATCCTAAATTTTGCTCCCATATCTTAGGCTTCTAGCAGTGAAATGCTGCAGTAGTGGCTAGTAAAAGATTTGAACGCACCTGTAAGGACTAATAATGGCTTGTGGAATGGGCAACTTACGGCTCAGAGGCTTCCATGGCTTATCGGAAGGATCCAACATGCCTCTTTGCATTCCGTCGTCGCGATCATCTCCGTATGCTTCATCTTGAGGCCAATAGGCATTACCATAGCCATAGGTACCTTGTGTCTCAAATAGCCATTTATTGTGATCGAACTCGCCATTTTGACTCCTTTTCATCATAGACATACGGCGGTCTCCTTTGGAGTCATCTGGGGCTGGCAGTGACAAAGCTCCACCAGAAAAATCTGGTACCTCGTCATCATAATCCCCTATTTTGTAAGGTTCCTTGCACCCTGGACATAAACCAGTTTCTTTCTGGGCGTCCATGTAGCAGTCCCGACAAATCTTGAACCTGGAAAAAAACAATATTTTATTATTATTCATTGTCGGTTGTCTGCTGGGGAAAGTAACTCGCGAAATTTATAATAAATTTTTTTTTCCCTCAACCTGCATTCACAAGGGGTTACATCATTTCCCCTTTCATCCTTCATGACCTTGCCATCGCAGGCGGGCATGGAGCATGATGAGCCCTTTGATCCTGCCATTTGAGGATGGCTTACTTCCGACTCTATCACCTTGTCCATTAGGTGGGCCCTCGTGACGCTGTTGAACCCCCCAGTGAAAAGTGAATTGGAGACATATTGTTCCTCCGCTTTTGCAGCCACCGACGAAGTTGACGTGTCCATTGGTTGATTGTCCGGTGTGGGAGGAATGTGGACTGTATAGTTCATGTAATCTGCAGAGAATTCTCCTGACATATCCAGGTCTTCCCTGGAAAGACTCACATAACGACCACTTGAAGTCCGCCTAGCGAATTTGACAGTTTGCCCGCTTGAGCTGCGATTGCCTTGAGAGGAGGTCGAAGAAGAACCACCTCCTACTGCAGGGCTGCTGCGAATGGCCTTTTTGGATGGTTGGCTGGACAAGGTTGCCATAGTTCTACCTAAAATCAATACAAATGGATCAAAATTTCTCGTGACCAGTTAACTAGCAACGGATAATCTATATATCTAGCTCGCACACATCTAGATGTGCGTCATATATTATCTAATTGGTGGGGGTGACTTCTTGTTCTTTAGAGATGAAAACATGGCTTTTAACCATGAATTAAGTTGGTATCAATTAAAATTTTTTTTTCTGGAAGCCAGGAATGCCAATTTTCTTAAGTTTGCCTTCCTGGAGTACTAAAAAGAAGGAATGCAACATACTATTTTCTTTTACCCCAACAAGTTCTGAGTGTGTGGGTTGAAAAATGACAACCGGAAAAAGCTTACGGCCGGAGATTTACGGTGACACTTGGCAGACTCGTGCAAAGAAACAACTGAACACTTGTAGAGAAAGGAGAGTTCAATGCCAAGGGAAGGCAAGGGAGAGTTCAGATAGATTGCGGAATGCATGCTGAGGTAAAGAGACTAAGTCGTGTTATTTTCCTTCTTTTCACCCCATATTTGCGAGTTTCTAGGATAATCCCACTCATTTACCACCACCTCACACAAAACTACCACGGATTTTTCTTGAACGAACCGGGTCCACAAATGGATAAATGAGCCACCAAAATAAGTGAACTTCGTTAAGCCATGGTGACTCACATCTCTACTGTTAGGTCCATAATGGGGCCCATAGACCCTGTCCATGAAACAAAATTCACCTAACTCCCACACACAAAATTTAGGAATGGTAAATTGTGTTGTGGCATCTATGAACCATCAATTTGGCTATAAAGATCTTATGTCTAAATTTAAAAAAAAAAAAAACACTTTCTAGTATTATATTCATATTGCATCAATCTGAATACGTAACATGTGTGCTCTTAAATATATCTTGTAATTAGGTGGTATAAAGTGAAAATAATAGAGAAACGAAAGCCTAGTTTGGAAAAAATTGTGTAATTATCAATATGGTTTGTGCATTTCATTATTTTGATCACATATAGTTGCTTGCTATAATATTTATAGGCTAAATAGAACTCTTTTTTATTCTTTCCTACATTAGAAGAAGTATCTCAAGTGTGGAAAAAGCACATACTACATTCCTAGTGAAATAGTAAAAATCAATATAAGTAGCTTAACGTTGTCAATTTTTGAGCTTGTATAATCATGCATTGGAATGAAGCTTTTTTTCATGGGTTTCAAAAGAAAAATAGTGGCGTAATGTGATGGTTCTGAATCTGGAACTGCTCGAGAAAAGAGAGTTGGCGTGTGAGATGACTTGCAAAACAAGAAACATGAGCAGCACTTGGGGGTGAATTCTCCGATGTGTCTCCGATGCTAAAGTCAGTGAGTCCATTTGAAAAGACTATGAGGCATTCTGAGTGAAAAATTGTGCGTACCTTCCCAATAGGTTGGTGAAAGGCTTATATATGATAGAAGAATCATAAAAAGGTATGCCATAATCTGACACCCTACGAGTCGTAGGTAGACAAATAGGTTGGATAGTCAGAATCAAAGGTCTTAGTAGTGACATCAGGTGTAATCACCCTTTTCTTGTATGAAGATTTCAATTTAATTTTTTAGCAGCCCTTGACTAAGAATAGTTCGACCCTCATAATGTTGTAAGTTGACATGTTATCGCACCCAAGCTGAGGTGTGAACTGAGTGGCGATGTTACCATTCGTATTATAAATTTGATACGTTATTTATTAGTAGGAACTAGCGCTTTAACCTGCTTGAGGCACTATAGCCCCAAATTCGTTATCAGTCTTATCTTTTGCCTCTTGTGGATCACAATAAGATGCCTGAAGTATAACCTAGATAGTGGGCAGAAGTAGCTTGCTCTATATTGGGCTTTAGCACCCTAGATCAGCCCAAGGTGTGATGTATGGAGTTGGGTTGTTAAATTCAGCTTCTACATAGCGTTTCTTGAATAAATATGTCTATGAGATGAGAAAAATAATTGAAAAATGTGGCTAATAAATGATTTTTAAGAAAAATGTTAATCAAACACAAAAAGTTATTTCCAACTACACAAAAAAAGTTATTTTTTAATGACACAAAAGAATATGGATACACCGAAACAATATAGCCCAATGTTAGTATTTTATTCTATAGCTTAGGATTAGAATTCAAACCTCAAGGTCTAACCATCTTCCTCACTTCCCTGTTCTCGTTCTTGCCTTCTCCTAAATACAACTGTTAGGATATCAATATATCAATAACAAATTGATGAAATGGAATTTTAAATTGATTTTTAATTAAAGTCATTGATTATTAATACAAAATCAAAAACATACATTTTGGTGATGTAATTAAACAGTCAATCTATTCAAAGATACAACGATGTTAATCACAACTGCACACACGTTTGGCCTATAAGATATCCTGTTATCAAATTCTTGTAGGACAAAAAGTCCTAAAATTGCTTCTATAAATAAGTTTCAAACACCAAAACTTGACACAAAAGAAAATGTTCCTAAAAAGTTATAGAGAGAAAAATAGTTTTTTTTAATTCAATTTTAAAGTTTCGATGAAACAAATCTAGTACCAAATATTTTTTATTTTCAGCATATTTAGGGCTTGTTCTCAATAGATTCTGATTTTTATAAAAATTGATTTTAGAAAAGCTAAAAATCAGTTGCTCCTAATTTTAGCTTAAAAAATCTAAAAACATAATTAAAAAAAGTAGCTGAGAGTATCACAAAATAGATTTTTAAAATATCAGAAGCTAAAATTAGGTTAAAAAAGCTATTGAGAACAGGTCATTAGTCCTATTGACTAGTTTTGTCAAAATCTTACCGGAATCCAGTCACATGATACTCACGTGTCAGTGACCAAGTTTTCAAAAATTAATTAGAAAAAAATTTTAATTACCATAATTTATAATTAAAAGCAAATATGGATGCAGGCAGATTTTTTCTGCTTTATTTATCATGTATAAACTCAAATTAGTGCCTTTAATTATAAATTATGACAATTAAGACTTTTTTATTTTTTTTAAATTTGGTCACCAACATTTGAGTATCACGTAACTGGATTTATGTAAGATTTTAAAAAAAAATTGATTAATAGGACTAAATGTGCTAAAAATTAAAACATTTAGTACTATATTTACTTTCGTCTAAACTTTAGGTACTGAAACTGCTATACCTTAAACATTTGCTATCAAAATTGTAATTTTTTCTAAAAGTCATTAAGAAAGACGCTAGCTAGTGCATTATTTGGATTTGGTTAAGTGGAGATTTTGAAAGTGAAAAATTGGAGGATTAACGTACCCAGATAAAAGACAATCCTTAACGAGGCATTAAAGGACTACCAAACAAATCTATTAAAAAAATGAAGACGAGCTCCGATGGAATTTGGAGTACCATTTATGATACTACATGTTTTTTTTTTTTTTTTTTTTTTTGAGGATTATGATACTACATGTTAGACTGCTAGTGTTACTCCCCACCATATTAATTTTAGCATCACCTAAGCGAATGATTAAAGCCTATGTGGATTTAATCTGGAAATTCTAATTACCTCACCCTGAACTTGTTCGCTCTTGCTTTTTGAAAAATTAAACTAAGCAATGTCATTGCAGCATCAAAATGACTCACCATACTCGCTCCAGATTATGAGCTGAGGATGTTCTTCAAAATTTCGAGTTTTGGTGGATTGAGGTTGAGGTCCGAATATTTCTCTATTTAAAATGGGCCAATCTCAACTTATCAAGACACTATTTCACAAAAGAACATAGTAACTTTTTTTTTTTTTTGAGGGAAACAACTTAGGGGGTGTTTGGTTTAGGGGAATCAAGGAGGGGAATGGGTATCATAAGTAATGATACCCATTGTTGATGTTTGTTAAACAACTATCATTATCATTCAATGGGAATGATAGTGATTAATTAGAGTGTTAATGATTCCCTCCAAAATACTATTTTATCAAACCCATTAACCCTTATAATTAAGGGCAAAAACACACCCATTAAAAAAAATACACATCTTTTAAGTTACATACCCCCTAATATACTATTTCCCTCTCTCTCTCTCTCTCTCTCTCTCTCTCTCTCTCTCTCTCTCTCTCTCTCTCTCTCTCTCTCTCTCTCTCTCTCTCTCTCTCTCTCTCCCTCCCTCTCCCTCTCTCTTTTGTCTTTTGATTTTGAATATTTTTTATTAGTACTTTATAAATTTTTTATCAAATTTCTTTTTCATAATTTTTTTTAAATTCAATTTTTTATAAAAATTGAACTGAAAATCAAATATATATAATACTCTCTGTGAATATAATAAAAATGATTTTTTTAAGGTTATCATTTGTATAAAACTCAAATTAGAGCATAACTATATTTAAAATTAAAAAATCTTTTTAGCAATGTTCTTTAAAAAATACAAAATAAGATATCTAAAAAATATGTATATCATAAATAAAGATTTAAAAATTTTAAAATTTACTTGAAAGTTATTCTAGTAAACCAAACAAGTATTTTTAAAATGATACCCATTCCATTATTAAACCAAACATGTTGAGGGGAATCATCAAAACCCATACCCATAATAGGGTCAATGATACCTATAGTGATAGTGATTGAGGAATTTGAACCAAACGCCCCCTTAGTAACTTGGTTGTCTTCCGTAGAGAAAAAATTGTTAGTATAACAAATAGAGTGTGTGTGTACATTGATGCAACAATAAACAATTACAAGGTTATAAGAGGCCATATATATAAGAATACAGAGGATTGAGGACCAATAAACGATATTAAAACGATATATATCCAGATCAATTAGGATTGTGATGAGGTAATTTTAATATTTACCAACGAAGGAAAAAATTTTTTACCACCCTCGGACCCACGGATATAAAATTCGAAAGGAACATAATAGGAGTACTAAAATAGAACAGGCTGGAAGAGGGCTGTGACCACAACATCTCACCACTTTTCCTGTCGAAATACGCGAGGGATGTGCCTAGTTGTGTTTCTCTCTCCACAAGCAGCAGAACAAAAGCCCCCGCCCACCCATCTCTCTCTCTATCTATCTCTCTCATTTTAGCTGTGGCATAGCTTTTGTTCTTGACGTCCTGGCAACAACCCCCCGCCCCCTCTTTCCGGGCCTTTCTCCGGCATTCCCATCTTCCACCCCACATCAACCTTTTGGCACAAATTATTACTAATTTAAATTTTTTCCCCTTTGATTGTTGATCAAATTAATTCAATTAATTTTTGCTTTTCGGCTGCCTAGTAGGCTTAAATTTTAAATCGAGATGGGCTCTATCTTCCAAAGCTTTCATCAGAGCAAGCAAAGGCTTCCAGTCTCACGGCGCCCTACTGGTACTACTGGTATTAACAATAATGCCAATCATCCTGACAAAGATAATAATAGAGAAGAACAAGGAGGGCAAGGTGGTATCCGCAGGAGACTCTCCTCCCTATCCCTCAAGATCCAGCTAAAACCGACCAACATGATGAAGATCTCGTCTTATTCTCCTGCTGCGTCTTCGTGGGGAGCTCTCCGCCGATCCAAATCCCTGTCGGAGTATGAGTTTGGTGGGGGCATTAATAATTCCATAAGGAAATGGTGGGATTGGGGATGGGCCTGGATCCTTTCCAGGAAGCCCACTTTCGCCAGAGATCTGGAGATGAACGAGGCTGAAACCGCCGCCTTGGGTTGCCACAACAAGGGTAGTTGGAGGCACGTCTTCTACAAGGTCAAGTCTGAGCTGGGAAAGTTCGTCGGGGGTTGGAATTCTTCCGACGACGTGGGTCTTCCTCAAACTTTCCGCCCGCAGCTATGATTCCTATGCCAGTAATTTTGACGACATTCTCCTCACTTACTGAAATTCCTGAATCATTCATTCTGCTGCTGTTACTATAAATTACTACATTTCTCCAACAAATATTGTATCAAATACTCCTAAGGCTACAAGAAGCTTCCTCCCTGCCCAGTGCCTGCCTACTACTGCTACTTGCCCATCACAAATCAGTTATACTAGCACGGAAGGGAAGATCTTCTTTCGATCGTTTGTTTTGCCTGTCTATTTCTTTTCTTTTCCTTTTTTTCCGTTTTGCTACTACTGCTTGCCAGTATCATTAATTTGTGTTGTTGAGTTTTCTGAAATGTTGATGATGACGATGTAATTAGAGTTTCGATTACGTGTATTTGCCAATTCATTCATTTTGGAGGTAAAAAATTTTTAGTCTTCTTGTCCATTTGCGTATACCTTGTAATAGATCTTCTGCTGCTAGTCGACAATTAAGGTTAAACTAGCTACCTGTGGTAGTGGTATTGGTAGTGGTAGTGGTGTGGTGTGCCACTGCTGCTTACATCCCCGTTTGTTATTGTAATAATTGTATTTGTTACTAGTATTTTGTTTGAACCAGCAAGTGGAAGTGCTTATGATTTGTCATTTCAACCAATTTTTCATTTGATTTCACCCCCTTTATTCCGTCTGCTTATCCTTCAATTAATAATGCCCTGCCTTAATATTGCTTTTATCTTTTCTTCTCTCTTTCCTGCAGGAAGAATTAAAGGAGCATTTCCTACTTGATTGCCACCTCTTTACCCCCACCCCCCCTCTTCTTTCTCTTCCTTCTCTCTCTCTTCCCTTTTTGTCTCACTCGTATAGGAAGAATTAAAGGAGCATTTCCTTTATGATTGTCAATACGCATATACTTCCATCCACCGCCAAAGTTTTTGGGTCGAGGACAGCTTCACAATTCGTGTTACTGATAATTAATACTCATAATTTACATACAAAAAAGAAAAGAAAAAAACCCCCACAAATTGCATTTAAAGATTTGAGTAGATTCAATATCCAAAATTGTAGATGCGTAGTTGCAGTAGTACTATATTTGTGAGGTACGTTTTCTCAAATCTCACGTTGTCTTGTCGGTGACAACCGACAAGCCGTGCCAAATTGAGTGAAGACAAGTTTTAAGTTCTTTCAGATCGAATACTGTGGGTTATTTGTTTTTACTGTGCTTGTGGTTGGGTTTGGGAACGTCTTAGTTTCTTCTCCTTCCTTTTACGATAAATCATAATTTCTATTAATTTCTTTTTCTATCCACTTACGTTTCGTTTTTTTTCCCTTTAATTTTTAGTTCCTCGGCCTGTACACGTAATTTTTGTGCTTATATTCCTTTTTATTTATATAGAGACAGAATTTACCTATTAAATCAGATAAAATTAATTGAGAAATCAAACCATTAAATTGGGCAATATTGATTGAGAAGTCAAAATTGATTAAATATGATTAATGTGACATTTTCTTCTAACACAAGTCTCTATATAACACCGCCAACTTACCTCAACTAAACTTTTCAAATTAGGGCCTTAGCCCTCAGTTCTCCTTTCTCCACCCTCAGCTATAAATACCCCTCATGAGGTCTCATAAATCCAACCTCATAAGTAAGTTCTCAAGTTAGCCGAGCTCTTTTCATTACTTATTCATGTTATAAATACCTTACTAACTTGAGCGTCGGAGGTACACCGGAAGAGGAGCCCCATCTCGATCTCATTTTATGATGTGTACAGATAAACGTTGTGGCCATGCATAAGGTGGTCAAAATTGATCTCTACAATTGGCGCCGTCTGTGGGAACAAGTAATTATCTCACTGGAGCTCGGTCATATTATTTCTTTGGTTCAATCATATCACTTCAGCCGATTACTTCGGCCATATTATATGTTTAGTTCAGCCATCACTTCAACAATATTATGTTTTCAACTCGGCCACTACTTTGGCCATATTATGTCTTTGGTTCGGCCGTTACTTCGGCCAAATTATGTCTTCAGCTCGGCCATCACTTCGACAATATTATGTTTTCAGCTCGGCCATTTTGGCCATATTATGTCTTCGGTTCGACTGTTATTGCCAAGTTATGTCTTCCGCTCGGCCGTCACTTCGGCAATATTATGTCTTCCGCTCAGCCTTCATTTCGGCCATATTATGTGCCCTTACCTCGACCAAGTACTTTGGCCATATTATGTCCTCACTTCGACCATACTACTTCGGACAAATTATGTCCTCACTTCGGCCAAGTACTTCGGCCATATTATGTTCTCATTTCCGCCATATTACTTCAGCCAATTCGGCCTAGTACTTGGGCCATATTATGTCCTCACGTTGGCCAAGTAGTTCGACCATATTATGCTCTCACCTCGGCCAAGTACTTCAGTCATATTATGTCCTCATGTCGGCCACATTACTTCGGCCTTATTATGTCCTCACTTCGACCATATTACGTTTTGAGCTTAGTCATATTGCATCCTCGGCACTTCGGCTATATTACTTTGGCCATATTGTGTCCTCGGCTCGGCCATATTCTTTCAATTCGACCATATTATTTCACTGGAGTTCGGCCCAAAAAAGTTCAAAATATGAGCTTGGCCTAAGTGTATGCCCTTTTAACTCCTCATCTGAGCTTCAAAAGACAAAAAAGTCAAAATGGCTTGAAACTCCGGGATAAAGCAAAAGATGTGTTTATTTCACCTCTTTCTGAACTCAGCCAAAGAAGAGTTCAGCTAAAAAGAGTTCGGCCAACAGAGTTCAACTAAGAAAAACTCAACCAAAAAGAGCTCGACCAAGAAGATCTCAGCCCAAAGAGCTCAGCAAAGAAGAACTCAGCCAAAAGAGTTCAGCAAAAAAAGTTCGACCAAAGAAGAGTTCGGCCAAAAAGAGTTCGACCAAAGAAGAGCTTGGTAAAAAAGAGTTCAGCAAATAAGAGTTCGGCCAAGAAGAGCTCATCAGTATTAAGCTTCTGTGGCCTCTCAGTATTTGGCCCCTAGCGGTCTCATTATTATATCAGACCTTTAAAGCCTCATTATGGACTTCGGTCCTCTCTTTGATTATCATTTTGGATTTTACTCTTTCGCAATCTCATAATAGATTCTCAACAAAGTTATATAAGCTCGGGACAAGATGACAAATTCATTGTCATCCCGTCCGAGTTGGGGGGCTTATGTAGAGACAGAATTTACCTATTAAATCGGGTAATATTGACTGAGAAGTCAAAATTGACTAGATATGATTAATGTAACATTTTTTTCTAACACAAGTCTCTATTTAACACCGCCGACCTGCCTCAACTAGGCTTTTCAAACTAGGGCTTTAGCCCTCAGTTCTCCTCTCTCCTCCCTCAATTATAAATACCCCTCATAGGGTATCATAAATCTAACCTCACAAGTAAGTTCTCGAGCTGGCTAAGTTCTTCTCATTACTTATTCATATTATAAATACCTTACTGACTTGAGAGTCAGAGATACACCGGGGGAAAAGCCCGACCTCGACCTTATTTTTTATGTATGCAGATAAACAGTGTGATCATGCATAAAGTAGTCAAAATCGATTTTTATAATTTTCTTGATAAAGAGAAATTGTCATTATTTTAAGTTGCTTGTTGCTTCATGGTCAGAGATACATCTGTCCTATTACTTTCAAATGCCGGCTGGCATGTTGTATGATAGGCTGATGATCCCCTGCGCCAGATAAGTAGTTGTTGTGCTTGCACTAATAGCGTCCGCGAAAACATTTTATGCTGCGACTGTATGTCGGTGGCCCATATGCCATCTAAGTAATATAATACAACTCTTCGTCCTTTCCACATGTTCATTCAATTGAATAGTTAAAAAAAAAAAATCAAATACACCACCCTGGATCTAGAATACAGTCAAATGCGGCACCAAACATAGTCGTAGCAGCTGCTGTACGCGTGATGATCATACGCACAGGTTTACTACGGGTAATTGGCATTTGAATTTGAACCCTATCGGATTTTGTAGTGTAAGGAGGTTCTGATTCTTTATCTTTTTTTTTTCTTTTTTTAATCTATATATACCACATTGTATAGTGACACAACACCATAATTGTATTGCCAGTAAAATGACAACATGAGAGCATTAAGATTTAGATAGAGACTGAAACAAGATCCCAAATTTCCTCAACCGTGGCTGGCGGCTTAACAACAGACAAACATTTTTAGCCATTGTTAAATAAATACATTAAGCCGATAATGAAGTCAAAGTTGTCTATTTCAGAGATTTGTAAGTTCTTGTGAGCAAATAAAAAAGGTAGTGATTTGAAACTTTCTACCACTATGCTAACTATTGCTAGTAATATACTCGTCAAGCCTCAGTTGATACAAAACTTCAACTAGTTCAGAGTTGTAAAGAAACCAGGCCAAAGACTTTTATCCTACGAGTATACACAGATTATTTTCACTTTTCAATTGCGAATTGTATATTAGTTTTGAATTACATTTAAACATAACTTCTCCGTTAAATTTTGTCCCAATATACTTCTATCATCCACGTCTCAGATCTGAAAGTATATACTTTTTCTGTAATGCATGCATACTTCCTAGTTCATGATTATCAAGCCAAGCTTTGATTAAGTCTGTAAATTGGGATCACAACTTCCCATTCTTTCTGAGAAATGCTTTGGGCCAGAGCTGAACTCTTAAATTTTATTGATCATTCATCATCTTTCATTAATGCATTCAAGGGTGTGGGAATGAATGACGAACGTAACTAATGCTTTGATTCTTGTCCAATTTTTGTTCTTTACCACTAAAAATACCAAAAAAGAAAACCAAAAGAGCAAGGCACGAGTGTAAAATCTGACGTTTGGCCCCAAAAAAAAAAAAAAAAGGAGCAAGGCTCGAGGTTTTGAACGACGAATGTAACTAAGCTTCAGGCTTCTCCCCCTCCATCCGCTTCCGAATCCTCGAAGCTTCTCCACTTCTGTCAGCATCGACATGACCCCCAAAATATCAATAAGGATACCACACAATTAAATGAATGAGAAAACCAAAAGAGCAAGGCACGATGGTTTGAAACCCCTTGTGTCAGTTACAAACACAAAGACTTTACACAATTCAAGAAATCGATCAATATATAAGAAACAAAAACCGATTCTCCGTAGAAATCTGAATATCAACCCCCCAAAAGAAAAATGAGAACAAAGCTTTCTGCTAAAAAAACACTGGAGTAAACTAGCAGTGGTAAACAGATGAACTAGTTCAACAACTAAAAGTCACAAGTTTACAACATTGTCCCCCAGATTAACCGTTACGTCATAGTGAGTAAAGACGGATGAAGCTCCATAAATTAATCTTTTACAATCCAAATCTTGAGCAATGCACGATCAAAAGCTGGTACCAAAGAGGCTACAAGGTCTTACACAGAGAGCTCAACATCTTTACCTCCTTGGCACAGTTTAGGAGAATATTAGAACCAGCAACAAATACAATAAGTGTCTCATAATTTACCTCTTTATAGTTCCATTGATGACCAAAGATATCCTTACAGCTTTTGGATCTTTCATTCTTCCATAAAACTAGGGAATGGGAAACTTGTAAACACAGGCTGACAACAAGCAATAGATGAGGAGCCTGTTATAAGTTACTGGGTAATGATTTAAGGAGCTCCTGCAGCATCTCTCATGCTGATATTGAGACTGTTTCGCATTGTTCGCCTTCCAATGCCTGGATTGCCTTTTTGCATCATAGCAACAAATTCCCCATAATCAATCCTCCCATCCTGAAATTTTATATATGCTTTAGTACAATAATTGTATACATTCCAACCAAAAGAATGGAAAAAGTGAAGGACAAAAGGACAAAAAGTTTTCTTAAACACTGATTACACTAAGATTTTGTCGGTAATTCTGACAGCCCAAGCATGTGAGCAGATTGTTGCACTTGGCTGTACTTTAGAACAATAACTTCACAAGTTTTGTGTTTCCAAATATATTCTACATATACACGGTTACAGTTCAATCTCAATAAGCAACATGCAGCAGAGCTCACAAACATATTAAGAGAAGACCAGATAAATCTGTCACTCCCTAAGACTTTAAGGCATCATACTGACATATCTTTTTTTTTTTTTTTTTGTCAAACCCATGACACACGTAAAACATCAAATTAAACAAATATGCCCACTGCGGTTTCCATAGTGTTCCTCGTTAGAGCCCGCATGTATAGGCTGCAAACAAAGACGAAAAGTGTTCCATTTCTCCATATAATATACCTTAACGTGGGTGTTTGGAATAAACAAATAAGCCCAGCCCATCAATTTCAATTTCCTTCAATTCCTATTGTTCAACTCACTGAGGGCAGAAAATGGTGGGAAGAAAGGCTTAAATTCATATTCACTTTTTGACCTCGATATAACTTGCCATGTACCCCCTAAATACTTGTGTAATCTTAAGAGAATAATTTTTATAAGAAATAGAAGAAGTTAAAGCTGGCTCTCCAGCAACAGAAATCTCCACCTCCTTTTCCATCTGTCCAATTTTCTTCCCATCCTACAAAACAAAGCATGAGGCATCATTTTCTTAAACTAATACTGACATTTTTCCTGCCAGTGTGGGAGAGACTGAAGAGAAAAGGGAAAGGTGCTGCATCAGCAAAGACTTTTTATCATTTCAAAATCCATTCCAGATGCGATAAATAGAGTGCCAGGAGGATCAAACTCAAAGCGTCCAAGATGCAAACTAGTCACACTGTCAGCACCCTTAAATAAATTTACTAGTAACATATAAGTTAAACCATAAAAACCAAGTTCCCTTCTCAAATATCAAAGCTTACGTTATCTTGATCAACTTCTCTGATAATATCTTCAAGGAAAGCATCCGTCATGTTATGTTCGGCACAAGCTTGTTGGAGTTCATCGACTGTAATATAACCACTTCCATCCTTATCAAAGTATTGAAAGGCTGCCATGAGATGTTCCTCGCGTTCTAATTTGTTAATGTGAATTGTTGCTGCAATAAATTCCCCATAGTCAATGGTCCCACTGTTGTCCACATCAGCCTAAAAATCAGCAATTGTTACTTTTTTCATTGTGAGCGAGAATCTTTAGCATACATAAGCATGACAAGCATCCAAATCATACTGGTGCATAAATGATAAATGAAGAATACAGCAAATACGGGTAAAGTTCTGTAAGAAAGGAAGAAAATGCATGTACTTTTTTCCATCCAGGACAGTAGTTTATCAAACGCTAAAGAACCACCAGAAATTAAAAATTTTTAAATTAAAAAAAAATTATTTTATTTGCAATGAGTTTCCCGGGCTCTGTGTGTTTGTGTAATGCACACATTCAAATTCAGCATCTCTTGACTCGCATCACTGGATTATAAGCCGCATAATTCAAGACCATTCTAATGAGTATGGCTTCCAAACTTCCTAATGTATAACAACATAGCTCAGAAACAATCAGTCATTAAGTACAACTTAATCATGTCTTAATCTCAGTAGGTTCCTTACAGAGATCCCAATGAAAACTGAAAAAAAAAAAAAAGAAAGAACAAACGAAAGATCACGTCCAGTCCACAACCTGAGAGCAATTTTATGGCACGAAAACACAATAACAAACAATTTCTCACCGCATCCATGAGGTCACGTATCTCTGTGTCTTTCAAGGTAGATCCATATTTTCTCAATCCAGCTTTGAGTTCATCAAATGTGATTGCACCACTGCTATCAGTATCCATAGCCTTAAACATCTCTCTTAAGCCAGCAATCTCCTCTTCAGACAGGCTTTCAGCTATTACCTGGAAACAAAACCAAGCAGAGATATACGTGTTTTAATCACAATGCACAGAGAGAGAGAGAGAGAGAGAGAGAGAGAGAGAGGGAGGGAGATCCATACATATAACATATATATAGACACACATACACGAGTTTTGAACAATTGGGCAGCCCAACAAACTTATAGATAATTTGCTTCTGGACACTGTGATGTTTCTTGGACACATTTTAAAAGTATTATATTTGAGCTTGAGCTCAACTCGTTTAACAAGAAACGAGCCAAGTTCGAGCTCGAGTTTGAACTTTGGCTTCGGTCAAATAAGCCGAGCTCAGATGACAATTTTTGCTCTTCTAATAAAAGAGTGAAGCTCTAACAAGCTTTGAACTGTAAATGAGCTCAAACGTGAGATACTTGCTAGAATCGGCTCGTTTACAACTGTAGTTGTTGATGAAAATTTATTGAGTAAACATGTACATCATGAAACAACTATAACATAGATGAATAATCCTAACTCATGCACAGGGTGTAGCACATGATCGAAATAAACGGTCAATTTAGTTTCTGAGATTGGCCAAATTGCACAGAAAAAGTTAAAAGCTCAAATTGGAATTTAAACAAACATGACAACCTACTTTAGACAACAAAATATTTCGAAAATTATAATCCGTGATGTTGTTTATGTTTACTACATACCCGCAAAGCCATCTTCTTCAACTTATTCATTGCAGAAAAATTTTTAAGACGAGAAAGTACAGCTGGATCCAGAGCTCTATCAGGAGCAACGCCATTTTCACATATCCAAGGATGACCTATCAAGGTTGTGGTAAAGATATAAGCACTGAATTAATAATTTAGTGACTTGTACTGTCAATTAATTAGAAAAAGATCACAGTACAATAAAACATAGAACTACAATCAAATATATCAATGCATTGAATGAAAATGCATATTAAACACACAGAGACAACAACGCATAGCAGATGTCAAAGGCAACACATATACCTCAAAACAATTAACCCAGTAGAAATTTAAGTCACAACAAAATTACTACCCTGCCTGGAGAAGACTTTAGCATCTTGGATGCACTTAAAGTGCATAATTCAATTTATCAAATCATGTTTTTTTCAATAGAGGAGCGAATCAACCACGTGAACTCCACTATACAGGGATTTCAAAACTACTGTACAAAATCTGGAAATCTATTGCAATCATGTGGAACAATTAAGTCATCATCTCAAACAAGAATTCTAGCTTCACAATAATTGCTTGAACAGAAGGTTGCTATAACTTAAAGAACTGTCTGCAGATTCATCTATATGGAAGAATAAAACAACTGGATACTATTAATTTATGAAATCAAGCTTACATAATACTTCATGAGCAGCTAACCGCTCTGAAGGTCGCATGCATAACATCCTCCGGATAAGATCTTTTGCACTGTCAGATATTAAGGGCCAAGGATCTGATTCAAAATCAATGTGTCCCTTCAAAACTGCATCAAATATCCCTTGTTGTGTTTCTGCATATATAGCAGCTGTGAGTCTTCACCAAACGCTATAAAGTAATAGACATATGTGTTACAGGGAAAAATATCATACCAGCCCAAAAGGGTGGTACACCGCTAAGCAAAATGTATAGTATGACCCCTGCAGTCCACACATCTGCTTCTGGACCATAATGCTTTAACAGCACCTCAGGAGCAACGTAATATGGGCTTCCAACCACATCAGTGAAAACCTGGCCTGAAAGAGAAAGACCAACTTAGTCACAGAGAAAACTCAAAAGACCAGTATGCTCGGAACACCTCTATGGCTGTATATCAGCAACAGTTTTTTGTTCTCCAGAAAGTTTTGAGCTTGATATGAGATAGCAATTTTTAAGATGTATAACTGCAAGCTTATTCAATTTTTGAGCTTAGAGATGCAATGACTGGCTCTGAAAGAATGGAGTTAGAAAAAATTGTTTGACTGATTTAGAAACCATTATTTACTCACCTGGCTTGAAGAAAACCGAGAGTCCAAAATCAATGGCTTTGAGAGAGAAATCGTCGGCCTTATTTACCAACAAAAAATTCTCGGGCTTTAGATCTCGATGCATAACCCCAAGTGAATGGCATGCTTCAACGACCCCAACAATGATCTTAGTTAATTGCGCGGCCTTTCTCTCACTGTAATGTCCCCTTTGAATGATGCGGTCAAACAGTTCGCCCCCAGAACAAAGTTCCATGACAATGTGAACATACAAAGGGTCCTCATAGGCACCCTTAATGGTGACAATATGCCTCTGGCCAGCCAAATGGTGCATTATCTGAATCTCCCTCCTAACATCCTCGACATCTTCTTTGGAAATTAACTTCCTCTTGGAGATAGATTTACAAGCATATTCAATACCAGTGGAAATGTCGGTGCACAAATAAGTAGTACCAAACTGGCCTTGTCCTAATTTAGGTCCGAACGTGTAAACATCGCGGATATTAGCAGTCTTGTGACCCAGGACGTAATAAGCTTGATTGTTATTGACACGGTTCATGATGGTCTCCTTTCCAGGACTAATGAGACCCAAATTAGAATTGTTGTTGTCCTTCCTTGGATAAAATTCTTCTTGAACAGTGAACTGTTGAGAGGTTAAGCTGGTGGGAGAGAAATTGTCAGAAGAAGAATGGTTAGAATGGGCAGTGGAGGTGGAGGAAGGGTTACGCTTGGAGCAGTTGGAATGGTCTTCGGGGGTTGCGTAGCCCTGAAAATGCTGGCCTCCAAAAGATCCACGGCATGTATTGCCCATGAAACACTCAGGATAGGCCCTTGTTCACAACCTCAATTCTTAACTGGTAATTTGACAAAGTAGCTGTCTCCTCATTTAAATGTTTGTTTCACATCATCAAATAGCACTGACTGCAATAGAAGAGGAAATCACATAAATCAGACTCCACCCCCAATCATAAACACAAGGGACCTGTTGTGTTGTTACTTTTATTTTTGTGTCATTATACCAGAAGAAAAGGTAAAGGGAGGGGGAGTAATATTTTAAGAGAGTGTAAGGAAAAAAAGAAAAAGGAGCGAACAAAAACAGAAATAAGATAAGAATTTAAGCAACAAATGAAAGAAAATCTTATTAGAATTATATGTAATGTAAAGAGGATAGAAGATGACAACAGGCAGGCAGGCAGCTCAGAAATCAAAATCATTAAAATCAGAAAGCAGACTTTTACATTGGCGCGCGTAATTAATGAAGATGTATTTCAAAAAGCCGATTTTAATTATTCCCATCCAATCCAACAGAAATATGAAGAAACAGAGAGGTAGATCTTTTATCTAATCTATCTTCTGAAATAACAAGTATTAGTTGAAAAGAAATAACATCCTATATTTACTGAACTTATTATTCACAAAAGCATGAGAGAGGGAGAGACACGGAATCAAACCTTGAGGGAGGTTGGATGTTGTGTGGGATAACGACGAGCCACGGGGAGCGCCGGCGACGGTGACGATCATCCGATTCAGGATCGGAATCAGAATGATTATAATGGAACCATTTCTTCCATAATTTTAAATCTCACATATAAAATAAATAAATAATTAATAATATACTCCTATGCAATGTTTTTCCTTTCTTTTGGTCGGAATTCTGAACAGAATAATTACAAGTCTAGTTATAAAAATGTATTGTGTTACTCCATCATCGTTCCTTTCTTTTATTTGTTATTAGTTGTGTGGGGTGGAGGTGGTGGCGGTCATTTGGGTACAATTTTTATGCGCAATGATATTTACGCACTTTTTCCTTTTTTCCTTTTTTGTACACTTTTTCAAAAAAGACAAATATGTAGAGCAGTCAAAATATCCTGTCTTTAAAGGTTTTTTTTTTTTAATTATCGAAATGTATTTTATCTTACACGATTGGGCTTAAATTTATGCTAGAGTGTGATTTTAAAAATTTTTCCCAAGTGCTAAAGTTGAGATTTCTAGTAACCCTGTAGTTGTCATTGTACCACTTGAGTAGAAAGATTAGTGTCCATAATATATATATATATATATATATATATATATATTGACAACTAGAGAAAGGAAAAGGCGAAAATCACTTACTCAATTTCAATTGAAAAGAGGAATGAGAAGTAAACTTAAACTTAACCTCACCAATCACTCCAAAAGTCATGATAACTTTTAGAGGGTCACAAGAGTTTAAATCTACTATTCTAACAACCAGATCGCCCAATGTGAGATTTTTTTTCTTTTTTGACAATTGGGGAAAGGCAAAGGCGAAAACCACTTACTCAACCTCAATTGAAAGGAGAAATGAGAAATAAACTTAAACTTAACCCCACAAACTACTCTAAAGGCCACGGTAACTTTTCGAAGGCCACAGAAGGTTAAATCTACGACTCTAACAACCAGATCGTCTAATGTGAGATTTTTTTCTTTTTTGACAATTGGAGAAAGGGAAAGACAAAGATAATTTATTCAACCTCAATTGAAAGGAGAAATGAAAAGTAAACCTAAATTTAACTTCACAAACTACTCCAAAAGTCATTGTAACTTTTAGAGGACCATAGGAGTTTAAATCTACGACTTTAACAACCAGATCGTCCAATGTGAGACTTTTTTCTTTTTTGACAATTGGAGAAAGGGAAAGGTGAAAATGACTTACTCAACCTCAATTGAAAGGAAGAATGAAAAGTATGCCTAAATTTAACCTCACCAACCACTCAAAAAGTCATGGTAACTTTTAGAGGGCCACAGAAATTTAAATTTACGACTCTAACAACCAGATCGTCCAATGTGAGACTTTTTTCTTTTTTGACAATTGGAGAAAGGAAAAGGCAAAAACAATTTACTCAATTTCAATTGAAATGAGGAATGATAAATAAATCTAAATTTAACTCTACAAACCACTCCAAAAGCCATGGTAACTTTCAGAGGGCCACAGGAGTTTAAATCTACGATTCTAACAACCACATCGTCCAATATGGGACTTTTTTCTTTTTTGACAATTGGAGAAAAAGAAAAGTAAAAACCACTTACTTAACCTCATTGTAAGGAGGAGCGAGAAGTAAGCTTAAATTTAAATCTCACAAACCACTTCAAAAGCCATGGTAACTTTTAGAGAGCCACAGGAGTTTATATTTACGACTCTAACAACCAGATCGTCCAATGTGGGACTTTTTTCTTTTTTGACAATTAGAGAAAGGGAAAGGAGAAGACCACTCACTCAATATCAATTAAAAGGAGGAATGAGATCTAAATATAAATTTATCCCCACAAATTACTTCAAAAGTCATGGTAACTTTTAGAGGGTCACAAGAGTTTAAATCTACGAAACAACCAAATCGTCCAATATGAGATTTTTTTCTTTTCTGACAATTGGGGAAAAGGAAAGCCGAAAACCACTTACTCAACCTCAGTTGAAAGGAGGAATGAGAAGTAAATCTAAACTTAACCCCACAAACTACTCCAAAAGTCATGATAATTTTTAGAGGGCTACAGGAGTTTAAATTTTCGATTCTAACAACCAGATCATCTAATATGGGAGTTTTTTCTTTTTGGATAATTGGAGAAAGAGAAAAGGGAAGCCCACTTATTCAATTTCAATTAAAAGGAGGAATGAGAAGTAAATATAAACTTAACCGTACAAACCATTCAAAAAATCATGGTAATTTTTAGAGCAGGAGTTTAAATCTACGATTCTAACAATCAAATCGTCTAATGAAAGATTTTTTTCTTTTTTGACAATTGAGTAAAAGGTAATGAGAAATCCACTTACTCAACCTCAATTGAAAGAAGAAATGAGAAATAAGTTTAAACTTAACCCCACAAACTACTCCAAAAGTCATGGTAACTTTTAGAGAATCACAGGAGTTTAAATTTACGACTCTAACAACCAAATCATCTAATGTGAGATTTTTTTCTTTTTTGACAATTGAGTAAAAGGTAATGAGAAGTCCACTTACTCAACCTCAATTGAAAAAAGAAATGAGAAATAAGTTTAAACTTAACTCCACAAATTACTCCAAAAGTCATGGTAAGTTTTAGAGAACCACAGGAGTTTAAATTTACGACTCTAACAACCAAATCGTCTAATGTGAGATTTTTTTCTTTTTTGACAATTGAGTAAAAGGTAATGAGAAGTCCACTTACTCAACCTCAATTGAAAGAAGAAATGAGAAATAAGCTTAAACTTAACCCCACAAACTACTCCAAAAGTCATGGTAACTTTTAGAGAACCACAGGAGTTTAAATTTACGACTCTAACAACTAAATCGTCCAATGTGATAATTTTTTCTTTTTTTACAATTGGGACAAGGAAAAAGGAAAGACCACTTACTCAACCTTAATTGAAAGTAGGAATGAGAAGTAAATTTAAACCTAATCCCACAAACCACTCCAAAAGCTATGGTAATTTTTAGAGGGCCACACGAGCTTAAATTTATGACTCTAACAAACCAGATCGTCCAATATGAGATTTTTTTCTTTTTTGACAATTGGGGAAAGGAAAAGTAGAAAACCACTTACTCAATCTCAATTGAAATGAGGAATGAAAAGTAAACCTAAATTTAACCCCACCAACCACTCCAAAAGTCATGGTAACTTTTAGAGGGCCACAGGAGTTTAAATCTACGACTCTAACAACCAAATCATCCAATATGGGACTTTTTTGTTTTATAATTGAGGAAAGGGAAAGGAGAAGAACACTTACTCAACCTCAATTGAAAGGAGAAATGAGCAGTAAATCTAAACTTAACCCCACAAACCACTTCAAAAGTCATGGTAAGTTTTAGAGGGCCACAGGAGTTTAAATCTACGACTCTAACAACCAGATCGTTTAATGTGAGATTTTTTTCTTTTTTGACAATTAGGAAAAAGGAAGTGTCCATAATATATATTACTAATATAGTTTAATTTTTTTTAATTCAAATTTGAGCAACATAATTGTTCAAGGATCGGTATTTAGTTTGTGAGGCAAAAAACATAATCCAAATTGATTTTACTGACAAAAAATTGATGTAAACTGGTTCATTTCCACAGGTTTGGGCACACTGGGAACTCGAATATATTGCTCAAAATTTTATTTTTTTAAAAAATAAAATTTCTTTTAATTTTTCACTTCCTAATCTTAATTCAAATTTTATACATAAATCATTTATATTAAGTTTTATTTGTTTTGTAAATTAAGCTCTTATTAACCCTTTCTTTTTTTTTTAACCAAATAAATCATTAAATATATAAAAATATACAATTAAATCTAATTTCTATTCAATTTGCATAATAATAGTGTATTTTTAACATGGAATATACTTTTATTTCTAGCGCAAAAAAATTAAATATTTTAATTTATATTATATATGGACAAATTTGGATAACCAACTATCAAAATCAGTTTGGTTAAATGCCCCAAATCAATAATAAAAACTGAATCAAACACCCTATTTTTTCAATTCAAAATGATTTTGATCCTATATGTGTCACGTCCCAAAATGTGTGCATGGGTCAGTTCGGGACTGTCACGCCCTAAAAAGGCGGTTTGGTTCGGTGATCATTTTTTAAAAGAAAGTTTTTAAAAAACTGTACATGTGTGAGAAAAATTGAATTTTAGTGAAAAAGTATTATTTAAAAAAATTGATATTTTTAAACAAAATAAGGCCAGGACTAATGGGGTGTTTGATAACACAACTTAATGCTAAAAATTAATATGTTAAGAGTTTTTTGAATTCAGTAAGTTTGACAATGAAATTTCTTTATCACTTAATACATTAAGCACTTATTTAATTTGTGTATAAAATTTTAAGTGAAAAGTTTTTACTTAATTTGCTGAATTTTGATACTCTTCCTCTCCCTCTATTATATACACATACACACACTTACTCTCACACACTCACCCATGCACACACATATACATACTCTTTATCACATGCTAAACACACACACTCTCTCTCTTTCACACATACACGCACACGTTCACACAAATACACATATTCTCTCTCCCTTCCTCCCTCTCCCTCTCTTACGCACACTTTCTCACTTCCCACACAGTTTCTCTTGCACACATGTATATATTTTCTTACACATATATATACACACACATACATACATTTTTACATATATACACATACTTTTTCTCTTAGACATCAATACACTTATCCTTTATTTCTCACAAATGAATAATATCTTTATTTCACATATACATTATTAATAAATTATTTTAAAATTTTAAGATAAAATAATTATATTTATGAGAAGAGTTATTTAAATTTAGTGCATATATTCAGCTAATTATCAAACAGGTAAAATTTTATCAATTCAGCAACTTAATATTTTCAGCACTTAAATTTCATACTTCAAATTTCAGATTTCATATTTCAGTTTTACCAAACAGTACCTAAAAATGTGACAGTTATGGCCTACTAATTTTGAAAAAAGATTTTATTTTAAAAATGTAGTTGCCACTTGGTATTGAGTTAGGGTGTACAAAGTCACTTAAAAATCGTTTAATAAAACAAAATAAAATTTTTAGAAAAAATATTTAAAAGATTATTTTTCGACTCCGATTTATGAAAAAATGAGAGAACTTCGAGAATCACATTTGAAGAAAGGAAAGGTAAAGGATTGCACTTAAAACACATTTTCTACCTAGTTGAGGCTAGTTGCGAGATTTAATCAAAATTTTCTAAATTAACTTTAAATTCTATCACATTTTTTACATGTTTATATGAATGCAAATCCTAAATCTAAATGTGAGTATTAGGAGGGCCAAAATATTCTGTTAAGACTTGGTCGAGATTATCGCATTAATTGCGAAATCCGAGTCGAGATCTCGAGGGAGTAACGAGTGCATATGCAAAATGAAATGCCAAAAGAAAAGGAAAATACTATAGATAATAAGTGTCAAAGAAAGTGAAGAACGCAACATAAAGGGTACGGGAGAATAACTCGTGACTAATATTTTTCTACTCACAAAGGCGGGAACGGCTTGTCAATCCACCGCTTCCAATATAAGTAGACGACTATTTTTAGTCAGAGCATACAAAATGACTTAACTTCTAAATGAAATGCAACCTAAATGTCACATACTGAATATTTGTCAAAAATAGATAACGGATATTAAAATATATACAAAAATCATGCAAAATATGAAAAGAATCCTAAAAGGAAGAAGCGTGTGGAATAAAATGAAATGCACACGAGGAATGAAACAATTACTAAAATGACCTAATGATCTAGCGTTGGACTAGCCCATTCTAAGGATCCCTCACTAACGTTGGACGAGTGGGAAAACAAGAAGACCACAACTAGCGTTAGACTAATGTGGTGACAAAATAACATAAAACGTGATTTAAAATAGTAAAACATAAATAAAAAATAAATAAACATATAAAGACATATAAGGGCACGTAGAAGTACGTAACATCTAAACATGATCTTCTAAATGCAAAACTCTAAGGAAAACGATAATACACATAAGCACACAAAAGCACATATACCCTAACTATTATATGGGAAGAATTTTAGTTACAATTTTAGAGAAAAAAAAGTAAAAATAGCCTATGTATTACATTTACCTATCTAAATACAAAATTGTGCTCAAAATATAAGAAATCTAATCTAATTATTACATTGGCTAGCTAAATATAAAAATACTACATTTTTTGTCAAATAATAAAATTTGAAATTAAATAGCATAAAGTAAATAAATTCGCAAAAAGTATGTAAAATAAGAAATATGTGAAGAAAATGTATAATAAATCACATAATGGTACATCAGAGCACATAAGACAAAATTAACGAGAAATAGCAAAAACTTTTTGAAGATTTGGTACAAATACTTAAAATACAAAAAAATATCAAGGTACCTCTATTTAAAGTAATAAAGTGTAAAAACATAAAATTCTAGGAAATAGAGGGTAAAATGTAAACTCTATTAAACTAAGGAGCAATTTGCAAATTCTACAAAATAAAAGGGTAAAAATAAAAATTCAAACTAATCAAGAGGTAAAAATTTAAAATTTGCACAAGTTTAGGGTCAAATAGGCAGATTAAAGTAGATTGAGATAAAAAAAATCAATTATGGCAACTACAGAGCTAAAAATAAAACTCTATAAAATTTAAGCGGTAAAAATTAAAAATTCACGTAAATCTAGGAGTAGAGGTGCAAAATCAAATATAACTAGGGACAAAACGGTAAATTCTAGCAATTGGGGCCAAATGTAAACTAAAGCTAAGCAAAGGCGACCTAACTGAAGGAAAATAAAATCGAGGGGGATCAATCTAAAAATATCAGGACTTAATTGTACAAAACAAAAATATTGGGGGACACATCAGGCAATTCAAAGAGACTTAAAGGATGAAGTGTAAATATTTGTCTTATATTGGTAACCATAAAAAGAATTTCCAACTAAATGATCAGTAACAAAATCAATTATCTGGATTAATTAACTTAACCAAATTAACTTAATTGAATTTAAGTTAAACCAGCAAACAAAGTGATTAACTAGAAGTGAAATCAAATCCCAAAAACAAGTCACAAAATAGAATTCTTCAAATGCCCAATTGAGTGAAACTTCAGTCAATCTAAATAACTAAGCTAACCAATTAAACTAGAAAACTAAATTGAATAAAAAATTAGGGGAACCCAACCACAAATTAATTTAATACAATATTAGCAAAAAAAGAAAAAAAATATAAAACTTAAAACTAAAACCCACCCCCTAATCGTTTTCTTTTAGCACCCCCAAATTTCTCTTTCAGCTTCTTCTTCCTTTTGATTTCTCTTCTTCTTTCTCCTCTCTGACTCACTTTTCCCTCTATTTCTCCTCTTCTCTCCATCTTTCTTCACTTCATCATTCTCTCTCTATTTTCTTTCCAGTTCCCTCTTTGATTTATGTTAACTATGTCTGTCTCTCTTTCTCCTTCCCTCTTACTGGAACCAATTCTCTTTATTTTCTCTATTTTCTCCCTCTCTTCTCTGCACGCTCCCCTCTATTCTCTTTTTCTTTTGCGGTTTTCCTTCTCTCAACATCGCTCTCTGTCTCTCTTTCTTCTCTTTCTATCGCTATTTGTGTTCAGGAGCTTTGGTGAAAGGAAAAGCGGTGGTGAAATTGACTAGACAGGTAAAGATTATGATGGCTTAGGATATGGGCGTGAGCAAAGAACGTGGACATTGGTGATTTGGGTGTTTGTTTGGCTTTCGTGGAGTCAGGTGGTGAAACATGATGGTGGGAACATAGTATTGCGAAAGAGGTTTATAGGTGGTTGGTTGATGTTCGAGATGTGAAATTGGGTTGCTATGGCTAATGATTGGGGTATGGATTGACTGGTAAAAGGAGGGTGCAATTGGCAGGGAATGAGTGATGGTTTTGGGTGACAATAGAGATTAGTTGGTGGCTGTGGCTTGACAGAGGTAGTTGTGCTATAGGGGAAGTTGGCAGTGCCCAGTGGAGGTGGAGTGAGTGTTGGGTTGTTTTGGTTGATTGTTGGTTGTGTTTTTGTGATTAACTTTGGATTTGTTTGGTTGATTGTGTACAATTAATTGTGTGTGTGTTTGTAATTGAATTTGTGAGTAAATGTGTTATTGAATGGAAATCGATGATTGTTTGATGGTGCTTGTGGGTGGCCTGCGTTTGTGTAGTGAATTGGAGACCGCGAGTCTTGGTTGTGCAGATACTACTATGGTTGGTGAATGATGGAGTATCTGATGGTTATGATTTGGTGATTTTTGGGCTATGGATTTGGCAGATGGTGGTTCATGGTGGTTAAGAGTGGAGATTTTGAGTGGTCTGTTTGTTTGTGGTTTGGCCATAGAGATAATGGAGGAATTGCGGTACTGATGATGGCTCTTGATGGAATTAGGTCATGTTTGGTAATGGACGATAGTAGGGAGAAGATAAGACGATGAAGAACAACACTCTGGAAAAAGAACAAAACCCAGAAGCATAATAGAAGGAAAACCCAGGAACAAGATAACAGGAAGAATCCAAAATTTAATTTAAATCCCAAACAAATTAATAAAGTTAATCAATATTTACATGGAATAGTGGAAATAAAAGTAAATCAATGCAAAGAAGAGAAATTAAGAATTTACCTTTGAGCTTGGAGATAATCTGATAATGATGGTGATGAATAGTTGATGAAAAGTAAGGAACGGCTAAAAGTGTGTGTGCTTATGATAATTTAGTGTGCGTTTGATCTTTTTTCTTTGGGTAGGAATATGTTTTAGGGTTTTAATTTCTTTTCTTATGCCTTTTTCTCTTTCCCAAGGAGTGCTATTTATAGTACAAGCTAGTCTTGTCCTCCAAAAAAAAGAGAAAAAAATACCCCTAACAATAAAAATTATTATTTTATCTTAAGAAAATATTTTTAAATAAAATTAAAATTTAACTAAAACTAAAAATTAAAATTAAAATGTAATGATTTTTCTAAAACATCCAAAAAGTGAAAAAGTCCCAAAAAATACAGATAATAAATTTTCGAGCGAGAAAATATATTTTTATGTAAAATTACCATTTTGTCCCATAAACACAATATTTACAAAACAAAAAGAAAAAGTCTCAAAAAATTATCAAAAAATAGAAATAGGTTCAAAAAACCTAAAAATGAATTCAGAAATCCCAAACTTTACAAAAATATATTTTGGATGTGAAATGACTATTTTGCTCGTATACTAACAAAATACACAGAAAAATAGTTATTGGTCTCGAAAATTTATCAAAAATTAAAAATATACTTAAAACCTTAAGAAATAAATTCAAAACTCAAAAATTGATGAAAAATGCGTTCAGATTACAAAATAATTATTTTACTCATGAATGTAATATTTACAAAAAAAAATAGCAATTATCCCTGAAGAAATCAAAAAAAATTAGAAATACAGTTTAAAATCTTTAAAAATAAATTTATGACCAAAATTGATGTTCGTGCGATGAAATGCCTATTTCGCCCATGGACTGAGGAAATATAAAAAAATACTAGTTAAACTCAAAAACTCATAAAATTTTAGAAACATGTATAAAAATATAAAAATATATATTTAAACTTCAAAACAAATGAAAAAATATATATGTGCTAAAAATTATTGTTTTGACCCCCAAAATTGTTGATTTTGTTATCTTTTTATTTAAAAATTAGAATTTAACCTGAAAAAGTATAAAAATGTCTCCAATGTTGAAAAAATAAATGATGTATCAAAATTTGGTGTCTATAATATGTCTTGAGCAAGTTCTAATTAAGCCTCACTTGTTTACTCCTCCAAATATTTAGTTCTTTTATCTTCTTAAAGTCAATTTAACTCTATGACTTTAACAGATGAATATCAATACTATTGTAATTTTAATCTTATTGATTGCAAACCAAAGATGTTGTGGTTGTATGGAGTTGTTGCTCGTATGGCATACACTTTTTCTTCCAACTTTCGTCATAATTTTTAATCTCTATCAACTTGTAGGGTCATGAGTTACTTAGTTAAAGCAAGCAAAAAACTGGTATGTCGTAAATATTTATTTATTATAAATAAATACAAAAAAAAATTACAAAATTATCCTCTTATCATTTTCATTTTTTTCCCACTATGTATGAAATTCATATATAAATTTAATGCCAATTAATTTATAGACTAAACGATTAGTAGTCTAATTTGGATAAAATACGTGCATATCTAAACTATTAACAGGCAAATCTGATGTGAAATAAGATTTTCAAGATTTTCATATTATTTGTCTATATTAGTTTTAGGATTTTAGATAGGTTATTTTCTATGATTTTAGTGTTATTTTTATCTTAATAGGGTTATTATGATTGTTATTGTCATTGGCGAGGAACTTGAAAAGATGAAGAAGAAGGTTGGTTAATGGATTGCATAGTTGGATAATGAAGTTACTGATTAGAAGACTTTCTTCGTTAGAGAGTGCCCATGCCTTATATCGGCTTCTGTTGCTAATTGATCAGAAGACTTCTTTTAGTGCAGCGTGGCCACCCCTTATGTCAAGAAGTTTGCTGTTAAAAACAAGATTTATGATTTTCTGTAATTTTACTTATTTTTTTACTATTTTTCTTTCTTTTGTCTTAAGAAACTTATGTAGCCTATAAATAGGCATATCTTAAGATTTTTTATCATTCTTTTATCAACTTTTTATCAATAAACTTGATTTTTACCAATTTCTCTCAATTTTCTTGAGATTTTAAGGTTCCATTAAATCTTTTCGAAATTAGATCGTGAATCTTTCTCTTTGTTCTTCGGTAATCGTTCGTGAAACAATTCTTCAAATTACGCTTCCGTGTAAGTTAGTATCAGAGTAGGCTTCCCCTATTCTTAAATTATTTCAATAGCTGGTAACATATTTAGAGATGGAAACTCTATCCTAGAGAACAACCTTCAAATTCAAAACGAACGTTTGGAGCGCTTGGAGCATATGCAAAATTAACAACGGGTTTAGATAGAATGTATGCAAGCAAGTACATATCAAATTACACAACGTTTGGATCGGATGGGTATTAAAGGACAGAATAAACTAGATCGTAGTCGTCTCAATCGTGATAGGTACAACAGTTGGGAGATTCGCTCCTGACAAACCTATTGCTCATACTATTCCCCCACACTCTTGTAGTTATCAGATTTATGAGAGTTGTAATCAAACAAAGTTATTATCCGATCTCTAAAATTACATCATGTATTTATCAGATCTATGAGAATTGCAGCCGGATCAAAGAAAGTTATCATCCGATCTATGAAATTACATCACCAACTAATGTAACAAATTTTGAGTTAGTTGAACCGGAGCCCAAGATGGAGAAGTACATCTACGAGCTCGACGTTAACAAGAAAGAGTATATTGGTGAGCCAGAAGATAGAGAACTTTCTTTCCCTCTTTGCTTATCTAAACTCTTCCGTGCTTGTCCATAGTGGAATCTAAGAAAGAGGCTGAAGGGTTGGAAAAACTTAAAAATATGGAGGTTGAAGAAATATTCTCATAGAAGTTGCCAATAAATTCGGTCTCAATAGATTTATTACCGGATAAATATGTGGAGCAAATTGTCATCTCAGAAGTTGAGAATTTTAATTTTGGTAAGAAAATTATATTTGATGAATTTACTTGTAATGGACAATGTCTTACAAAGACCACGAAAGTTGAATTTATTTCTTATCCAGAAAAATTAATAAAATTCATATGGACAATGGATGGTTTGAAAGTTGTAGGATTTGAGATCTTTATACAGATCCTAGGATCATATGTAGTTTCTCATATTCATAATTGAGTGTTCAAGTTTTATAGCAAACATCGTCTCTATAAAATCCATGGGAGGATCATAGTAATATCTTCACGTGGTTCCTGTATCAAATTTCTCCAAGGAACTCGAGAGTGAATTCTTTCCAAGTAAGGGAGTCTGGTGTAGAACAAGATTTTTAAGTTTTTCATATTATTGTATATATTAGTTTTAAGATTTTAAACAGATTATTTTCCATGATTTTAGTGTTATTTTTATCTTAATAGGGCTATTATGATTGTTATTGTAACATCCTAAAAATTCATACAAAATCATTTAATTCACATTATGTCCATTAGAAGAAAAAAAAGGGGGAGGGGGGGGGGAACCGAAAATAGTTAGAAGAATAAACCCTAATATGATTTCTTTTATGATATAGCATGTTGTACATATTGCTTTAAGAATTGTACCCTAAAACTCTTATAAATTAGTGAGAAGATAAGTGATTAAAATTTCTACTAATCATATTTAACCAAGTAGTAGTTATTATGTCAAAAAGTCTAAACCCTAGGTTGATTTTTGTCTTGCTATGATTGGTTGCACCTTTTGCCACTTTTCTCTTTATTTCTTTTCTATTTTCTTGACCTATTTATTTCTCTTTTCCATTCACTTTGGCCGGCCCTCCTATGCTCTCTTTCCCCTCTCTTTTGTTTTTATTTTCTTGAAACTTTCTCTCTATTTTTGGACATCTCCACCATAGAAAGTGAGCTCCTCTTCTTCCTAAGCAAATATCTAAGCTTGTTTGAGGTATCTACTATGAACTTTTGCTATTATTTTCAAGTTTTAGATAGCCTTTTGTGCAAGTTTAATACTAGATACTTGTTATTAAACTTGAAGATTTAAGTTTTGAAATGAAACTTTACTTGTTAATCAAGTGTTTTCTTGGTTAGATAGACTAGTAGATAGTATTTAAATCTTGAAATAATATGTATCATGTGTTGAATTGTTGAAGAAACTTGGAGTAGAAATCTTGAATTTGAGTGAAATTTTGAGTGAAATTGGGTTTGATTGAGACATAGAAGCTATAGAACTTGTTGGAAATTGAATTTGGTTGGTTGATTTCTTGCAGGTAAAATTTTTGGTCAGTTCGATTTTAAGGGGAGATGCTGTCGAAATTTCAGTAGAATTAAAGAAGGAAAAAAAATGATAGGTGAAATTTTAACCTAAAATATACTAAATTTAGGGAATTTGGTGTGCAGAAATTTTAAGAGAATGAATTATTAATGAATTAAATTTTCCTAGAACAAGAAAACCCTAAAACCAAAACCCTAAATCTAAAACTCTAAACTCTAGGATAAAACCCTAAACTCTAAAAACCTTAGAAATAATTGGGTTATTTCTTGAATTTTCTTACTAATTTACTTAGAGTTTTAATCGGGTTTTCATTAAACTATTTCTTTTAAATTTCAGGATTCGAAAGTGAATCTCGATCTTTTTACGAAATATTTTCCTAAACATTTCAGGTGAGTGTTTTTGTGCGTGCATGCTGCGTGAATGATATGTTATGCTTGTAAATGTTATTCAATGAAATGTGCTATTTAAGGAAAGGTGTGTACTTTATCGCACCTCTTCCGCTAAATGTTATATGCTTCATTACTCTAATGTGATTGTTCGTGCATGCAACTGCCGTAGTTAACTTCACTGTTAGTCCACGGTTAGTCAAACTTGGTGTGTACGGGAGAGATATAAGGTGTTGGGTGTTATTGGCGAGTATTAATGTTCACATCTGAGTAAAGTCCTCGAAGAGACTAACTCATGATTGAATTCTATGAATGAACTTGGACTTCCGTGACTAATTTCACCGTTACTCCAAGGCTAGTTAACCTGGTGTGTTCGGGGTGATATAAGGTGCTGGGGGTTATAGGCGAGTGATATTCTTTCTTATATGAGTTTCATTCCTCAAAGAGGGTAATTTTGGATTGAATTTTACAAGTATCTCGGACCTGAGCTATTAACTCGGTCCCGATACCAATGTGACCTTGCTCAATGATTGATACTCCTGCGGTTGAGCTTGCTCCCGTAGTGAGCCTGTATCCGCCATTGATTATATGACACTTCACATTGCTTATTCATTGTTTATTGAATTTGTTGATTATTAACATTAAATGTTTATTTGTTTATTGGTATGCTGCTTGGAGCACTCACTGGACTATCATAACTCATTTCTTTCATTTGTTTTCTTTACTCAGGCTTTCCGTACTATTAAAGCTGGAGAAGCAGATTTTGACATGTTAGATGTTTTATTTATATTTTAATAGCCAAGTTGTTTAGGCTATTTTTGTAAAATATATTTTGGGATATAATACCTTTTAGAGATACTTGTACTACTAAGTTGACTTATATTAAAGTACTTATGGGTTATACACACGTTTGGATGATTTGAATGAGTGTGTGTTCGAGTCCTGGCGAGAGCCAAGCAAGTAGTCCGCTAAGCCTTTTGGTGCGCCTCTGGGTAAGGTGAGGTTATCACAGTTATTGTCATTGGCGATAAACTTGAAAATAGGGAGAAGAAGGTTGTTTGATGGATTGCATAGTTGGCTACTGAAGTTATTGATCAGAAAACTTTCTTCGTTAGAGCGTGCCCACGCCTTATATCGGCTTCTGCTGCCAGTGGATCAGAAGACTTCTTTCAGTACAGCATGGCCACGCCTTATGTCAAGAAGTTTGCTGTCAAAACGGGATTTACGATTTTCTGCAATTTTTCTTTCTTTTGTCTTAAGAAACTGATGTATCCTATAAATACACGTATTCTAGGGTTTTGTTATCATTCTTTTATCAACATTTTATCAATAAACTTGGTTTTTACCAAATTTTCTCAATTTTATTGAGATTTTAAGGTTCTATTGAATCTTTTTGGAGTTAGATCATAATTTTTTCTCTTTGTTCTTCGAGAATCGTTTCTTAAATAATTCCTTAAACTATGCTTCCGTGTCAAAATCTCAACTAAAAATATTCGAAGTGCTAAATTGTGAAGTTTGTAAAAATTGTGGGAGGGGTAAAAAAACTAGAGGGACTAAATTTTAAATTTGTGAATTCACTTTTTACTCCATCAATTTTAGAAAAAAAAATCATCATTAAGCTGGCAATAATTCTTGTCTAGAAAATTGATTTTTTTCCCTAAAATTTAAATTCATAGTCTGATTCATTTTTAACTTTTAGAAAGTAAGTGCAAAATCCAAGAATTCTAAATCTTACACCCGTCTTGTACTTACCTTCCTCAATATTTTATATCAATCCTTATATTTACAAATTCATTTTTTCAACTTTTATTTGTTAACTTCATTTATAATAAAAATATACTCATGTGTGCATTTTTTTATTGTTTATTGTGTGATTAGTTATCTTACTTTAGTTAAGTCCTTTTTAACTAAAACTTCCCAAAAAATGATGTATTTAAGGTTGCAATAAATTAAGCTAATTTTTAGATTTATTAACTTTTAAGATTTATCAATAATTTTTTGCACAAATAACAGTTACTTATTACTTATTCTATTAAATATAATTAAAATTTTAAATAGAGAGAAAAAAAGAATAAATACAATGGGTGTATTTGGATGTCATTATTTGGGATTTTTTGAAATTTTTTTTCCCAAATGTGTTTGGTTAGTTGAAAAATAATTTGGTCCAAGTCAAAAAATTTTTGGCCAAAAATTTTTTCCCACTTTTTTCAAGAGCAATGGTTCAAATTTTCCCACCAAATATTTTCATTTTAAATTTCAAATATTTTTTAAAACTTTGTAACAATTTTAGGACTTTTAACACAATTATTCACAAAAGCAAGCATGTTTTATGTTCAAATTTTGTTTAGAAAAATTTAAAAAATCATGAGTAATAAAATGAGATCCATTGTCAGTAGGTTTTGCAGTAGGTTTTGTAGATCGATTACTAATATCAGATGCTGGTAATTTTACAAGCGTCCGATACTGTCTAAATATTAAAAGCGTATCAGGCATTCATCAATTTACAAGCGTCCGACATCAGTGCAACATCAGTGCTCATTTCACAAAATCCATCACAAAACCCCCCGACAGTGGATCTCATTTTATTACTCACGATTTTTTCAAATTTTCTAAGTAGATCTTTAATATAAATGTGTTTGCTTTTGTGACTAATTGTGTAAAAAATTTCTAAAGTTGTTACAAAGTTTTAAAACAAACTAAAAACTTTTTCACAATTCAAATATTTTTTCAACTTTTAGAAAAAGTCAATAAAAAAATTATTCACCATCCAAACAATAATTTCAAAAAAAATTTCATAAGTCAAACACTTTTCAACTTTTGAAAAAGTCAACAAAAATTTTCTAAATAATTTTTCTCAATAATTCCTCCAAATAATGACATCCATACACAACCAATGTTTCTTAGTTTGTATATTAATTTGTGCTTAAAGTAAAATAATCGAATACATGTTTTTTTTTTCCTTATTATATTTGTAGGGGTATTTTTAAAATTTAAGTAAGAACTATTTATGTTCCATATTATGCTATTTTTATCTAAAGCTTGAAAATAAAATTTACACAACTTTGTTGTCACATTTTTTTAATTATATTTTTATGTCCCAGTCATGATTGTCTAAAAACACCATAAAAAAACCAATGAGTCTAATGTTTTTCTATAAATACTCCAAACATAACGACACTTTCTTGAAAGTGGAAGAGGAGTGATCACAATTATAGCGTTCACATCAGATTGACAGCAGTTTTATTGATTGAATATAATAACTAAAAAGTAGTTCTCGCTCCTATTAACGACAATCATATCGTTTGGGTGGAGTAATAATTTGGTGGCAAGTATGCTTCTCTGTTAGGTACTTCTAGTATCTAGTTAATAATATTGTGCCCAGAAGAAGAGGCCAGAGACACACAATCAGCAGCGGCGGCAGCTCTCTTCTTGTCTGATTTCTATGCTTACAGGATCTCCTACTTCCATCCATCCACGATACATCAACTTCATTGCCTTCAACCCTTTCCTCCAACAAACCGTTTATTAGCCCCCAATTATTTGGTGTTGGTAGACTGGTAGTAGTACAGTAGTAAGAAGTAACCAATTTCATCTCTATATTCCTCGCATAACTGTACTCCTTTCCTCCCTTTCCATCCTACTCTCTCCCCTATCTATCTCTCTCACTCCCACGAACTGTTACACGCACACGCTTACAGCCTCGCGCAGACACTCTTTTTTATTTGATCATTACTCTGCCAACGAGTACAAACACGACGACTCTTATCTCTCGAACAGCCACGTCAAGGAGGCCGCTGGGGGCCCGATTTCACGAGAGTTTAAAGACAGGTAAAACGTTTTTTTTTTTTCCTTCTCTTTATTTTTGAGGGGTTGCTGGATTGGCTTTCATTATTATTAGTTTTTTTATTCCTCTATGATTCCATGTTATTCCTGTTGCAATGTTTTATCAAGGTTATTATGGGCTTTAGCTTTATCAGGTTTCAAAAATTTTGATTATCGGTTTAGATGGAAAATTTAGTACTTTGTTATATACTGTACTACCTTTCAATGTGCCGACTCCAACTCCCATCCTCTACGTGGTGTTCTATAGCTCGTATCTCATGATGCTTTTTAATAACCCATGCTTTCATTTTGTCATTTTTTTTTTATTGTGTTCACGAATTAGTGACTCCGGCCAAGGCTTCTGAAACTAGATTTGTGGACTGTTGCTTACCTAGTTGGAGAGACTCCGGTGGCTTTGCAGTTAGTATTTATTGAAAGAGGTTTTGGTTGGTCAACAAGCACTCTGATAGATGCACAATAAATTTGCATCTACTGTTTTACCACTGCAGCCACGGCTCTCTAATGATCTTCAACTTCTTGAAAACTTCAAATTTTGCTGGTGACTTAGGATCTTTATCTAGTCTACTAGTGCTGATCAAACGCATTTTAGCTCTTGAATTTGATTGTCATTGGCAGCGAAAAATCATATCTTTGTTATGTTAGTTTTCTAATATAAGATTCTTGAATTCAGCAAATTAGAGTTTTTCCTTTGGTACTGGTTATTAAGTTTTATGAAATTTGGTCTTGTTTGGGTGGCTTAATTCATATCTAACGAATTTACAGGTTTACAATATCAAACTTCTTGATCACTTTCGTCTGTGTTGGTTGCAGAAGATGAGTGGAGCAGTGTTTGTAGCTATTGGTGCTGCTGTTGGTAACCTATTGCAAGGATGGGATAATGCTACTATTGCTGGTAATATGTTCTCATAATCTAGTTATATCTCAGCTATTTATGTGTATGTGAAGGTGTCTGGACATATTTATTCTAGTATATGAACCAGTGAAAGGTGCAGGTTGGCTTGTAATATTGAGCTGTGACACTTGAAAATCCTAGTTCTATTTCTTTTGTAAGAAGGACTGTTATTGTGAACATTGTTATTGAAAATGTTAATGTGGAGAATACAAATTTAAATTGTTGAGAATTACATATGTACTCTACTCTCACACTTAACATTTGAATACGTCGAGAATTGTATATAATCCACAACACATTATAACAGTTATGTATAAAGATGTTGATAGTTTGCTTATTTTCCATAAGAACACAAGGGTACAAAAGGTAACATAGCTCCTATAAGGGACCATCTTTTTAAACAGTTGTAATAACTTGAAGAGCTCAGAAAGAAGTCCTGCTGAGACTTGACGATCATAATCACAGTACTACTGTAGTGTCATCCTTTAGTAATTGAAGAGGAACTGACTAGTGATATATCTGATAGCAGTTTAGATGTGCTTGTTAGAATGCTTAATTAGATGGAAATTCCAAGAACCTCATTTAAAGCAATAGTATGCCGTTGTTAGGTGATATAGTCCTGAAGGATTTGGCTTACACAAGTCGAAGATATTGTCTGAAAAGCCTGCATTACCAGCAATTTATAAGTTAATAAGTACGTAAATTTTAGCCAATCATCGGCTTAAGCAGAAAAACTTAGCTGGCAAACAATGTCCTAATGAAATATGTTGCATTAGTTTCCAATAGTTTGATGTGGTTATTTCATTATGTGGACTGTTGCAATGCTCATCTTTCTCATCAGGAACCATTACTGATAAAAACTTTACATGGTATTAAGATTCTTTGTGCTAGAACATAAGGCCAAAATTTATGTATCTCAATCAATGCATTTCAAACTTATAGTTGATGAAAATGCTTTTTGATATATTTTTACCTTGATTAAATATTGATATGAGGGCTCTGGATGCAGCTAAAGTTTTCTTCCTTTGCTGCCCCTAAGAACCCTATCAGCATAGCTATATATGTCTATGGTCAAGTGGTTGACATGGTAAAGGTTTCATTGTATACACCATTAACATTCACGGCAAAAGGAACTGCAAGCCTAATTCTTGGTTTCAAACAAAATTTATCGCAAATGTAGAGAGTATGACTTGTTGTGGATAGAAGAAGAACTGGCAAAAGCAATTCTACAGGGATAGAAGCAGAAGAAACACAAACTTTACAAATTTCTGCCAACCCATTGAACTTTGTTGCCATTGTTTTAGGGTTTTGCAAAATCATGAATCCTACTCTCTTTTATTACCTGAAAACAAGCTTTCAAAGTCAATGTAACAATCCAACAACTAAATTGCCAACAAATGCTAATTGAAGGGGCAAACTGAAAAGGAAAGATTTTGATTGAATTTCTTTCGCCATATTCAAATCTAACAAAAAATATAATTAAGCAGAATGAAGCTTTACTAAATAATATTTCGGAATTAAGGAAGCAGTGTAAAGATTGGAAAAAATAAAAACTGCAAGCAATGACAATTCGATGAAAAAAGGTCACAAGTCACAGAAATAACACCCTTTTATGCATACAAGGAATTGTTGAAATAGAAGGAAAAACCAATGGTAACTGAAATAGTAACTCAAGTTATTAGTTTCATAACAAACTGAAGTCACAAATAATAAAACATCAATAAAGTACAAATAATAAACTGGTTAAAAAAAGAAAGGCAACTGAAACAGAGAGAACATCATAAGAAGAACAGGAAGAAACAGGGGAAAAGTGGAAGAGAAAGATTAAGGAGAAAAGGAAATGATAACACCTGATTTGGTTTATTAAAAGCCTTCAATGAAACTTAAATTTTCATTGAAGAGATTATTCAACAGAGACGAAGAATTTTTGGAATATAGGAAGGTTGAGAGAGGAAGTTGTGCAGAACCTCAAACTGTATACAAAGTTAAGAGAAGGAAGCTGCCAACCCCCTATTACCAACTTTAAATAACCAAAAAGTTCCTGGAGTTCAAATAGGAGGAGAAAATAGCCATCCTTTATCTTACACAAATGCTGTTCCAAAAAACCATGTAAAAAAGCTGCCATATGAACTCAATATTGCAACGCAACCATGACGTTGGAAGTTGTTCAAAACCAACTACAACTTTTTTCTTATAGTTGATACACACATACACACAGGTGCAGGTATACATGTGTTGTGGTGCTCTTCAAAATCCACTTAAATCGTCTTTCATTTCTCTGGATCTTAGAGGGCTCATTGTTACAGTTTTTCTGTTAGAGAATCTCATATTGTTATATTTTGTATCATTGATCAATCTATGATTAAAATTTTCATGATGTCCCCTGCCAGTTTTCTGTATCGAAGATATATACTTCTACGGTTAAAATTTCTTACAGCCCTTGTTTGAGAATTTAGATAGTTCTATTCTTATTTTTCCTATGTTTTTTGGTGGAAACATAAAATGTTCAATTGTGAACCACTTTTTATTTTTGTCAAAATAACAGGGGCTGTCCTATACATAAAGAGGGAATTCAACTTGGAGTCGGAGCCTACTGTAGAAGGTCTAATCGTGGCAATGTCTCTAATTGGTGCCACATTAATTACCACATTCTCTGGTGGCATTGCTGATTGGCTTGGTCGTCGTCCTATGCTCATAATTTCATCTGTCCTTTATTTTGTGAGCGGTCTTGTGATGTTCTGGTCTCCTAATGTGTATGTTCTACTCTTGGCTAGGCTTCTTGATGGGTTTGGAATTGGTTTGGCTGTTACTTTAGTTCCTATCTATATATCTGAGACATCACCGCCAGAAATCAGAGGTTTATTAAACACTTTGCCTCAGTTTACTGGTTCCCTGGGAATGTTTGTGTCATACTGCATGGTCTTTGGAATGTCGTTGATGAACTCACCTAGTTGGAGATTAATGCTTGGTGTTCTTTCTGTTCCTTCCATCGTTTATTTTGCATTAGCAGTACTCTATTTGCCTGAGTCTCCCAGATGGCTTGTTAGTAAAGGGCGGATGAAAGAGGCAAAGCAGGTTTTGCAGAGGCTTCGTGGCAGGGAAGATGTATCTGGTGAGTTCTTCTTGACGTTAATGACTGTATAGTTTGGTGGAGGAGGTTGAAATAATGCAATTTATCACAGAATATGCATGCACATTTCTGCCTGTTCTGCAGATGACATCATTTTTGCAATAGATAATTTCCCCACTATTTGACCTATAAAGGTATTGATCCATTTGCCAAGAATTACCATCTCTAATGATTGTTCATCAATTTATGTCCTGTCTTGTTCTTTTTGTTTGGGTGCAGTGGATATTTTGTTTTATGGTCCAGAAATGATTTGATTGCGGTAAGGGCATTATTAATTCAACATAAAAAGGTGATCTATTTAGCATCCTAACGGATGGATCAAATTTCAACCAAAGGAGAATTCATTCCCTCCTTGAGGGCATTGCGAAGTTGAAAATTGAATTAATGGTGTATCTTCCTGAAAAAAGGATGAAATGAGAAAAATAGGAGAGTGCAAAACTTTTAACATGATATGCAATTGGGATTGTTTATTGGGTCGAAGAATTGTTATTAACATAGTAGATGAAATTAATGTTTTGAATCGCGCTGGTGGTTGATAGGAGAGGTGGAAGACTTTATGTGCAACAGTATCCTGTCGTAATGAACCATACTATTAAGTTTTTTCCCATAGAAAATCAGAACTGTGAGAGAAATATGTCTTATACCATTTATTGTCAATGAGGCTTAAAAATCTCAAACGTATTTAATGCCTTTGCTTTTCAATTGTTGATTTGAGGATTTTTTGTTCCTTCCTTCTTCCTTCTGTAGGATTACCCAGTGTAAGATTCTTCCCCATGCAATTGCTTTGGTGTTTCCTTTAGATCAACAATAGTGGTGATTGTTGTATAATAGCTGCAAAAACTTTTTCTTTTGCCTGAACATATACTTAGGAAAGTTGACTGATTGTTGCACAAGAAATAATTTGCTGGACCTTGTAGCCTGCCATGTGTATAACTTTTATATATTTTCAAACAGGTGAGATGGCATTGCTAGTTGAAGGCCTTGGCACTGGTGGTGAAACATACATTGAGGAGTACATAATTGGCCCTGCCGATGAGCTCACTGAAGATCCAGAGCCTAGTGCAGAGAAAGAGCAGATAAGGTTATATGGGCCTGAAGAAGGGACCTCCTGGGTTGCTCGACCTGTTACTGGGCAGAGTGCTCTTAGTCTGGTATCACGACAAGGAAGCTTGGTGAACCAGAATATTCCCCTTATGGATCCTCTAGTGACCCTTTTTGGCAGCATTCATGAGAAGCTTCCAGATACTGGGAGCAAAGGAAGCATGTATTTTCCTCACTTAGGCAGTATGTTTAGTGTGGCTGGAAATCAAGCTAGAAATGAAGAATGGGATGAAGAGAGCGTTGGCCGAGAGGGAGAGGACTATACATCGGAGGCTGCTGTAGGTGATTCTGATGACAATTTACAGAGCCCATTAATATCACGTCAAACGACTAGCATGGAAAAAGACATGTCTGCATCCGCTTTACACGGAAGTATATTGAGCATGAGGCAGGGTAGTGCTCTTCGAGGGACCGATGGGGAAACAGCGGTGGGTAGTACAGGCATTGGAGGTGGGTGGCAGCTTGCGTGGAAGTGGATGGAGAGAGAAGGTCAAGATGGAAAGAAGGAAGGAGGGTTTAAGAGAATCTATTTGCATGAGGGTGGTGTCCATGCATCACACAGAGGTTCTCTAGTCTCAGTTCCTGGTGATGATGTGCCCGCAGGTTGCGAGTTCATACAAGCTGCCGCTTTGGTGAGTCAGCCAGCTCTATTTTCCAAGGAGCTTATGGATCAGCATCCTATTGGACCAGCCATGATTCATCCATCTGAAGCAGCTGCAAAAGGGCCAAGTTGGAAAGACCTACTTGAAGCCGGGGTTAAGCGTGCATTGGTTGTTGGTGTTGGAATTCAAATACTTCAGCAGGTAGTCTATGCCTTTTAAAAGGATCTAGATGTTTTGCTTCTTTTTCTATGTAATTTAATGTGGGTATTTATATTTATGTCTTTTCTATGAGCAGATATTCAATTTGTACGAGTGTTGGATGTTTAGAATCTTGACACCTTGTGCTTTCTGACCTTTCAGTTTACCAGTTCTTCCCTTTTTAAGTTCTTTAGAAAATTCTGTGGAAGTCTGCTACATATGTTGAAACTATTCCGTCATTCTTCCTTCCTGTCATCAAAAAAATGTGTGAAATTGAATTTTTCCTGGATTGAATTCCATCTTTAATATCAATAATAATGAGCACATACTATTTTCTTGCCAATCGTCAAAAATCATCCTCAGTCAGTGCCTTCTTCAAGCCCTGGAGAAGGAAAAGGCAAGAGGTGAAGTTTAAGAATGAGTTTTAGGAATTCCTGCATTTGGTCGGAATCATAGTTGACCATAAAATACAATTTTTTTTGGAAGAAAGGGGGAGGGGGGGTTTATGTCATTCTTCGATATATTTAGACTTGCTCATTATTATACTCTTATTCTCTTATGGGATTTTGAAGTGATAAATTGGTGCAATTTATATTTCAGACTTGGTGATGCCATAGTGAACACAATTCTTCTATATTCAATTGCTTGATGTTGATTGGAAATAGCTTGGAAAGCATAATTCATGCATGTTAACTTCCATGACAACATTCTGTTTACAGATAGGTTTTAGGAGTGCACTTATTAGTGACAGTATATTAGTTTTGACATTTACATTGTTTTCAGGCTTTGACTTGCTCCATTATGTGTAGTTCTCAGGCATCAATGGCGTGCTGTACTACACTCCTCAGATTCTTGAACAAGCAGGAGTTAGTGTTCTTCTATCAAATATGGGCATTAGTTCTGCATCTGCATCTCTACTTATCAGTGCCATTACTACTTTGTTGATGTTGCCTTCAATAGCTATTGCCATGAGACTTATGGATATATCTGGCAGAAGGTAGGTGTTAAAATATATTATCGGGCATTCTTTTAGTTCTTAATTGAATACATACATAAATATATTCTCTTGAGGCTTGACTTTCTTGCTCTTTGTGTATATCGGAGTTATTGGATGTTACTTTCTTTCATGTTAGTGACACATCCAACACAATAAAGATTGCCTTTTTGGTTTTTAAATTATGAATATCCAGGATTGTTTTATTACATATACAAATACTGTTACTTTAGAAGGACATTTTTGGATAATATCATGTGGACTTGCCAAACAGGGAAGCCGACTTGCATCTGACTTTTCAGGATATTTTGACTTGCAATTGTCCAATTTGATTCACTAGTGGGATCTGGGCAGTGTGTGGGGCGGCCCTGCCCAGGGAAAGGGGGGAACTGTGGATAATGACATCTGGAGACGTCCTTCTTAGGTGCACTTCATTCTTTTTGGTGTTTTAGTTTTTAGGCCCCAATAATTTTAAAATATTATTGAACACATGGCGACCTATGATCCATATAGCCGACCCCATATAGTAGGATAAAGGCTTAGTAGTAGTGGTTATTGTTGTTGATTGAACACAAACACAAATTTGAGAATAAAACTGAAATTTTCTATGATTTCTATCGTTTTAATCTGTCCACCTGATGCTTTTTAACCTTTGCCTTCAGATGTTCATGTAAGTCATTTATCTTCATGTGTGCATTCCATTATTATTGGTTGGCTCGGTTGCTGCCACCAAAAGAACCAAAAGTCATTGTATGATTTTGATAAACTTATTTTAGCACTTCTCGCCTACAATAAATGTGCAATGGACTGTCATGGTTGATAGTGGTTATTCTTGCAAAGTGTGTAAGAACTCTAAAAAGTCATGGATAAGAGAAGATTGCATTCCTAAGTGCATTTTCTCTACTTTTATTTCAGGAGTCTGTTGCTCAGCACCCTTCCTGTTCTCATCGTAACACTTGTTATTTTAGTTATTGGAAGTGTGGTTAGCATGAGCAAGGTGGCAAATGCAGCTATTTCGACGGTTAGCGTAGTGCTTTACTTCTGCTTCTTTGTCATGGGATTTGGTCCTATTCCCAACATACTTTGTGCAGAAATATTTCCTACGCGTGTTCGTGGTATCTGCATTGCTATTTGTGCCCTCACGTTCTGGATAGGCGACATCATTGTTACATATACACTGCCAGTGATGCTCTCTTCCATTGGCCTTGGTGGTGTTTTTGGTATATATGCAGTCGTGTGCATCATCTCGTGGTTTTTTGTATTCTTGAAGGTTCCAGAAACCAAGGGCATGCCTCTTGAGGTGATTACTGAGTTCTTTTCACTTGGAGCAAAGCAGGCTGCTGTTGCCAAGAATAACTGAGATCGTAAGCGATAGGAAATTGGGGGATTTTGAGTTTGATTGATATTTCAGTTTCCGATTTCCAGTTTTGTGCTGTGGTTCTCTCCTTGTAAAATAGCTGTACTAGCATACTTTCTATGGGGTTTTCAAATTTAAATGTTGAGAGGTAATTACTTATTTTTTCACGGGTGTGTGTGAATATAACAAGAGTTATGGATCTTCTGCCTGTTGTCCACTTCAAAGGAAATGGTTCTTCATTCCCCTGGCAGCTGTTAAACCAAAATTGTGAGAGATCTATATATTGTTGTGGGTCTTTTTCGAATAGTATGACACTTTTTCAAATTGGAATTACTAAGATAGCCACGGGCATATTTTGGTTAACAAACTTAGCCGTTATATATATTTATTTAGATCTTTTATCTTTTAAAATTAAAATTCACCGACTTTCTTGTTTTAGTATGTAATACTAAGAAGTTCAATATGTTAAATAAACATGAAGTTGTGCCCTCATTGGTTGAAAAACGAAATGAAAAAGGTAATTTTGTCTTCCCAAATAATTGAGATTGTGAATCTATCATTTCGCTCTTTTTTGGTTTGTGGCGAACCAGTTGTGAAACAGCATGGTCCTGATAGATGCCAGTTCTGAAACGACGTCGTCCTGGTGTTCTTGGGTTAGCGAACGACAGACATGTCGGAAGTTGCTGGGCCTGGGCCTGGGGCAGAGAGATAGAGAGATAGAGAGAGAGAGAGATTGGGTTAGCGCATGACAACATGTTGGAGGTTTCTGGGCCTGGTCCTGGGGCTGGGCCTGGGGTCTTTGCAGGCCGACCGACACAGAGAGGGAGAAAAATAAACCTCAGACAGAAAACTCCCTCTAAAACTCATCTCGTAAAATCTCGGTCTCATCAAAGCAGAGGAAGATGAAGAAGCAGAAGGAGAAACAAGGAGAGGCGGTGAGTCTGGGGGAGCTGAAAACCCTAGGGCAGCAGCTTCTGGCGTCGAGGTCCCACATTAACAACCTCCCACGCCTCCTCAGTTATATTAAGCCAGCGTCTCCTCCTCACTACGCTCTCGAGTCACTCCTCTCTCTTCAATCCTTCTTCACGCTCCTTCTACCGGGCCTCCCCCCTCCTTCTTCTTCTTCCAAACCCAAGGAGGAGGACGAGGAGGACGCCGCCCGATTCATTTACCTGACATGGCTGCGTTCCAAATTCGACGAATTCCTTCAATCTTTATTCTCCATCTCTACTTCTTCGCATTCCGACCTAACCCTAAGAGTAAGTTTTATACCAATTGAATTCTGTCGCTCGCTTTTTTTTTTTTTATAATTATAAAAAAAAAAATTCTATTATCAGTTAATAGAAGAATACTTTAATATCAAGTCATATGTCATACCATGTGTGCTGAGGGCTGCTGTACATATTGAATTTGAGCTCAACCTTTGAGGGGTTGGCTGTTGATTTTAGGAGGTTGTGTTGGACACCATTATGGAGCTTGTGAAGTTAGGCAATGCCGGAAAGTTCCACTCTTCCATCTACCACAAATTCCTACGTACCATTATTGTAAGTAGTATTTCTAGTAGTAGTAACTTATTGCAATTTCAATTTGTTGATTTTCCATTCCTCTTCCACTTTTCAATCAAACTACATTATAATATCGCTCTCTTTTTCTCTCTTTCCTTTTGTGATTCAATACTATGTTTGTTTCCTATAGTTATTCCTTGCATTGGCTTTTTTGGTCATGTACCTTTCCTTTCTTTCTTTTAAAATTCAATTGAATATTCTTTGTTGTTCTTCTATTATTATTAAGTAGTATTTACTATCTTTGTTAACTACTTCTTTACATTTGTAGGTTCACCCTGCATTGGAAGTTGGTGATATACTATTAGAATTGCTTGCATCAAAGTATTTCAAGTATATTGATGTTCGGTATGATCGTGTCTATTCTACTTGATGAGATTATCTTTATCTCCAATTATGTACTGCATCCATTTATTTAACTTTGTTATAGGTGACATATTCTATACTCTCCCCCCCCCCCCCCCCCCCCCCCCCAAAACACACACACACAGAGGAATTTGTATGCGACTTTTCTCTTGGATTTCATTTCCTTCGTTTTGTGATTTTTATATCTGTTATTATCTAGCATGCCAGTGTAATAAAACTAATTACATGATTGCCTTCTTACACTTTCTGCATTTTCCTGCCTGGTTGTGCCATAATAAAACTTTTGTTTCTTAGCCATTCTACCCATGGTAATTCTTTAACTCTAGAATGCTGTCTTTCATTGTTACCTACCTATTTCTGAGATACTATCCTCTCCTACAGTTATTTCACATACATCAGCTTGGAAAAGATGGCCAGAACTTTGGAGACTGAAGATACACCTGGTACTCATTTGGCCATGAACCTACTTGAATATGTTTTTTAATGATGTTATTTTCAGTACTAGAGATTCAGTGCTCAATTTACCCCGTCTTACTCCCGTAAGGAAATGTAAAAGATATGCGACCTGTGGTTTTACACTCCTTTGACCTGTTTGTTCTTCAGATGATGAGAGTGCAATTCCTAAGGCCAGTTGTGAGAATCAGCCAAGAGCAAGGTACAGATGGATTGTTTACAATCACATGACCTCTGGCTTTTACACAAGGTCATTTCAATTCCCTTGCATGCTAAGATTTTGCTAGACACTAAAATTGAGAAATAGTATTTTAGTTTATATGATTTATTTAGTGCTAGGAACACCACCTATACAGAGTCACTCACATTTCTTCTACTGATGAAATTTGGTCTTGAGTTGGTATATTGAGCAAGCAACATACTCCTCAGTTGCATAAAAGAGGTGAACATAAATGATACAATGCTTCAGTTTGCTGCTTTTTTTTTTTTTTTTTTTGGAGGATCAATTGTTCTTTTTTGGTGAGATCTCAATGCTGTTTTAGAACCTAGGCTTAGCTGCCTTCTCTCTGCATGTGTGTGGTTTCCTTTTTGTTTTGCTTTACCTTTTAGAGGGTATGCATGCTGTAGATCTACATTTGGAATGAAAGTTATATTGGTTTAACTTATCAAAGCTTCAGTATATACCATCTGTACAAATCACAAAAATTTGCTTCTTTTATTTTGTCTCAGTTTTGGCTTAATTTCCTTATGGGCAACATTCCCTTATCTCATGCTGTGTTGTAGTTCATCTACCTCTTGCTTTGGCCTTTACTTCAGTTTATCCTACCACTGATCCTTATTGGTGTATGTCTTGGTCTTCAAGAAATATGCCTACGCCGGTCTTTTTATGCCTCGTTGATCATTGATGAGTCTGGCTTGTTCACCTATTTTTCCCTTTGGACAAAGGCATAAATGATTAAAGGTAATGAGAAATTGCAAAATAATATTAATTCAAATGAAGTGAAAAGCATGCAATTTTCTAAACCACATTCATTTGAAGACAAAATAACTAAAAACAAAAGAAGAACAGATGAAATAAAAAATACAAATGGCAGAGAGGAATAAGGCAAAAAGAGAAAATTGAAACTAGCTAGGTTATCTTTTATACTGTTTCTCTATTACCTTTTTCCTTTATTTGGATTAAATTTTCAAACAGCACAGAAAAGTCTGTGCAACTGGTTGGTTGCCAGCCCGTCCAACTAGGCGTTTCAAGTGTGGTCCTCGTTTCAACTCTCAGGGCCTTGGTCCGCACTGTCTGAATCAATACTTCAATTGACTTTCCTTATATGGCTACTACTATTCCCATATTAATGGTTAATGCTATTTCCATGAAATTTCTTTTCAACGGTATTTGTACAGAGTGATCACATAAAACTCCTTGTGAGCCGATCAACTTGCTTCAGCTTGCTATCATTTTGACTTATGTATAATCTCTTCCTCACTGTCAAGAAGTGAGTGTTAAGTATGAAAATTGTTTCGTTTTAATTATGCCTTTACATTTAATATTTATTGTTCAACTGAAAGGTATTCTGTTTTGCTTCTAATATTCCTAAACTAGAATAATGTGCTTGGCCTCATAACTTTAATTTAAAAGTAGTTGGGCTTTAGTTATGTCAGTTAGAACTTGTAGGCTAAATTGGCTGCTGAGATATTATATCAGGCACAATTGCAGGGCATTCTGCTTTCTAAAGTTTTTGATAAATGAAGTTGTTTGGTTCTCATCAATTAGACTTTTGGCCTTTCATGTATGAATGACAAATGTCAAAGAAGAAGATCAAGGCACATGATGCAGTGGTCTGATGTGAAGTAGTTAATTTTTAAGTAATAGAAATTTCTACTTTTTCTTGTGGAGATTCGAATTTATATTTTGTGCATTAAAGTTCTAGTCTGTGTTTCTTCATAAGATTTGGCTTGCCATGTTTGGTTGTATCAAATAATAGATTTTTACTTTCCAGCTTATCAAAATGACTTTCACTTTATATTTTGTTTTAGCAAATATATGTAGCTATACTAATCAAAATAAAATATTTTCTGAATATTTATAATCTGGGTTCACCTAATTATTGGAATTGCACTATGACTAAATCTTGACCATTTATTTCTTGGTTGTAGCATGGAGGTTTCTATTCAGAAGATATATCATTTGCTGTCGCACATCCCCCCATTTGAAGGCTTGAATGAGGATTCTAATTATGAGATGTGGAATGGCGTAGGTAGGTTCATGCTTTGGTTTTTACTCTGGCTACCAATGTATTGTTGTGAACTTCAACACCTACCTTTTATGCATAACAAGTGCTAATTGATTTTTTTTTTAATTATAACGAATAATTTGATTTAGGCATGGTGGCTGTATTTACTTCATGCATGATTGGGTATATTACCCCTCCTGACTCAAATTGAGATTTTGAATTTGGGATAAAGGGAATGTCTTATGTTGGATTTGGTAGGCCTTGCTTGCTTAGATTCTGGGATACATTTTTTAGTGCCTTTATAAGATTCTTCTTGTTAAACATTTTATATTGAGTCAAATTGAGATATTGAATTTGGGATGAAGGGAATATCGTATGTTAGATTTGGCAGTTCTTGCTTGCTTAGATTCTTGGATTTTTTTTTTTTTGGTGCCTTTATAAGATTTTTCTTGTCAGTATTTTTTTATCAGGCACATGCTTGTTTCTTTTTGAAAACATGTCTTAGATTGCACTTAATATCTGATCGTTATCCTATCTATAATGATAAGTTTGACTAAAAGGTTATATTTGTTCTCTGAAAATGCTGGCTCTAGTGTGGTTTGACATAAATTAATGTACTGATTTATGGCTCTGATGTAAGAATATTTGGCCATACATGGATAGATTTCTAATTGTAATTGTAATTGTAATTCTAGTCTACCATGTTATAGATGATTTGTGTTATTAGATGAAATTAAAATGCTTCATACTCACATCCCTTGTGGTTGTTAGTACTTCAAGTTAAATTTGAGTCGCATTGGATTTGATCAAATAAGAAGCTGCCTTGATCAACTGGATGTGTTGTCTTTCACTTTATCTCCACAATTTTTGTTGCATCTGTGTTTTATGAATAAATTAAATCTCCTGATTTATTTTCCTATTGATCCTAATTTGGTATTGACTTGTATCCATGTAAACTAGGGATTTTTACTAGCAAAGCCAATAAGAAAAATCGTGATCAGCTTTTGAATTCAGATGATGAGAAGCCGAAGTCTAGAATACATAATGACAAGGTTTGCTCTGACATGAATTTTTGACATTTGTCCTTGCATTTGGCTACCAATTCTTATACTTAGATTACCTGCTTTATATGTTTAACCAATGTGACTTTCTTACCACTTTGCCCTAATTTCGATTCTTATGTTTGTATCAGGATATTTCTGCTGCTAGTATTACTAAAAAGATGAAACTCAAGTTTAGTAAAGCATGGATCTCATTTCTCAGTTTGCCGCTTCCACTTGATGTATACAAGGAGGTAAACCAATCCATTTGCCTACTGAATATGCATCTTGCATGATATAACAGTTATTCTGGAGAATCTGGACATTGAGCTCCTTTATCGTATAAATTGGTTTTGTTTCGTTGTTAATTATAAGCATGTGTCACATTGTTATTGAATGTATATGATGGTACACACCAGCTCGTGAATATTTATACTCTACGGTTGTCATGCACCAGAGAAAATGAAACAGGTGGTGGAAAAAGACCACTAATATTCTCTCTGATGAATCATCTGTTACATATACTGTTGACATGGCTTCCTGATGGCAATTGATATGGAATGGTCAAATATGCTATACTTGCAACAAAAATTGAGATGCAACATCTCGTGTGATTATTTAAAACAAGTTTGAAGTTTTTGATTTACTATATTGTAATCATCTTGATTCATGAGGGTAGTTGTCCCCCCGCTGTTGATGTCCTGCTTAAATAAGTATATCTGAAACTTGCATTTGCAGGTCGTCAATCTCATTTTTGGTGTGATTCTAATTAGGTCATTGTTTTTCTTATATTATTATTGTGTCTTGAGTTATTGTTATAATTTATGGTCTTCTTATGATCTTGGTTTCTGTGGCGTAGGTTCTTGCTACTCTTCATCAAACTGTCATCTCTCATCTATCTAATCCGATCATGCTATGGTAGTTTATCGAGACCTTTTTCTATCTCTTTGTGCCTTATTGTCCCACTACCCTTTCACTATCATTGTGACCGTGATAAGTTACCTTCTTAACTGCAGTGACTTCTTGACAAGATCATATGATATTGGAGGTGTTATCAGTGTCATGGCTCTCAGCAGTCTCTATGTGCTTATGACACAACATGGCCTTGAATATCCAAATTTCTATGAGAAGCTCTATGCGCTATTGGAGCCTTCTATCTTTATGGCCAAATATCGGGCAAAATTTTTTCAGGTATTTTTGTGTGTTTAAGGTTTCAATATTCTTTGACAAGTGCGGTTTACTAATTTTGGCTTAAGAAGCTTAATGATAGTTGCTCATGATTTCTCGTGTATGCTTCATATGATAGCCAAATTAGTGGGCAGCGGTAATATGATTATTTATGAGCAGAATATGATGAGTGAATGTATGTATAAGAGAATGCATGTTGCATATTATGTATCTCACTAATAGTATTTTTACCTTTTCTGTTTTGTTTTTTAGAATAAGTTTTGTCTGGAAAGAGTCGTGCGTATAAGCATTCAATTTCCTGCTTGCTGTTGGTAACTTTGCTGTGCTCAAGATCTCTTGTGATAATGTTGTTCATCTTTCCCGGTTTTAATATGTACAATTTGGAAAACAACACATCTATATCTACGTCAGATATGCAACTGGTGCTTCTCACAGGAGCAGAACTACAAATTTTGCTTTAAAGCATAATTCAAGGGATCAATCTATCTAGTCTGTAAATAGCCATGTTATGGGCTTGTACTTAGGTTAATTATGATTAGCAATACACAACTACAGTTGAACAGACTTATTCATCTGACAGATTTGGATTATCATGGTTCTGTTTGTTGCAATGCACTTCTATTGTTAGCACGGTCAGCCCTGTGGTCTAGGGTGTCGTTTCCCTTGTCATATTACCAGGGTTTCAATTTTTATTCCCCAGTCACCTATTTCCCATTCCTCCATCTAACCCTTTCCCCTTCTAAAAAGTCAACGAAATTAAATTAGAAAAAAAGGATCAGATCAACCTGCACTCTGATTTGATCTTTTTACTTCTCCAAGTATCAAAGATTTGGAAAGTTATATTCTACATCCTTTTGAGTATGGCCACTTCTATAAGAATGTGACACTGGTCAAAATACTGTTTGCAACATAAATTTCAGAATTGTTTAAATCTCTAATATATCCCCTACGTCCCAATTAGACATAACTTATTGGTTTTGCTGAATAAATAGGGTAAAATGAAATAAAGACCGTCATTTTATACCATCCCTAGTGTGACAGTGGGGCGCCTGTTACTCCTTCTTTCTCATGGAAATTTTCATTGATACATACACTCAACTGCCACTGAGATCTCTAGCCTACTTGTACACCACTTGTGAATTGGCTGCACAATATTGCACCATTAGCGAAGTTGATATTTTCACTCTTTGGATAGTTTTACCAACTTCCATCTCTATGCAGCAGTGCAATGACTGCAAGCGAATGGAAGTCCTACCAACTTTTCCATACTCTTTTTTCTTTTGCAAACACAAAACACACATTTTACCAACACAAACATGCTTACTCACAGTCGGACATCACAATTTACTTTCTGATTTCTAGACAAGTCTACCTGATATGCATGTATAAATACAGACGTCCAAGCTCAACTGCAGTCATTCAACATGTCGATCTAGATTCAAAAACTTCTGTGTCAATTTTGTTGAACACCAATTACAATGTCACAACAGATCCATAATTGGAAAAGTTGGGGCACAATTTATAGTGGTCTGGTGCACTAGATTTGTCTATCAGGTTGCATTAATCATTGCAGATGCTAGTACAGTGGGCTAAGGGGATAGTGTTGATGGGGGACCAAAGTGGGTGAAAAAGTGAAGGGGGATATGGGAAGTCAGGTAGATAGTGTCAAATGGTAGGGGAGGAGGGCCCTGCTGGGTGTGAAAAGTGAAGAATGTTGCTGCGGTATACGAGGAAAACAGAGTTAGTGGTACAAGGATTCATGGAAAGGAAGAAAGCTGATAGTTGTTTTGGAGGGAGAGAAGAAGGTTGGGTGGGGGTTTGAGGGGGGAGTAGTCTATTGGCTAGGGGAAAGCGAAGTGACAACAGTTGACAGGCTGAGGTGGGGTGATTTGTCATGCGACCATCCAACTCTATTTCGCATAAGTCCCTTAATAGGGGCTTTTGTATAGTGATTGTTCTCAATGGGTTCAGAACCGCTATGGCTAAATCATGATGACTCTAATGTAATTGACTAGAATATATAGTCTTCTACATTGGATCAGTGGAGTTCTTAAGTTTGTATTTTTATCTATGTCATCTTCTTCTCACTGTGATTGAATTCTATCTGCAGCTTATTGATTCTTGCTTAAGGTCACCCCTTCTTCCAGCATATTTAGCTGCTTCTTTCTGTAAGAAACTGAGTAGACTTGCACTTTCTGTTCCGCCTTCGGGGGCATTGATCATCATTGCTTTAGTTCACAATCTTCTTCGGAGACATCCTTCAATCAACTTCTTGGTGCACCAGGTAACTATAAAATCTTTTTATAGTATGAGTGACTTTCATCCAATTGCTAAACTAACTTCTTGTTGTGGAAGTCAGTTCATACTTGCAAAATAGGTTGTTGCAGTGCTTGTAACTCTGCAGCCTGTTTAGATCACCTGAAGTGGACCATCTTATTTAATTAGCATCTGCTGTTAGTTTAATGACTTCCATCTTCCCTCCCTCTCGCGTGTGCTGGGGGTTTTCTCCTTGTGACTGTTTGTTTTGGGATTTGGGAAAGACTGTCTTTAACAGGGGATTCTTTCATCCCAATTTATCTGCCAAAATATTTCCCTATTATAACCTCAGTCCTGTATGCTGCAGGGGGGTGTTGACGAGACTGCTAAAGAAACTTCAGGAACAGGAAGCAGTAGTGCTGACAGTGGAGATGACACATACTCTGGAAACAAGAGAGGCATTGATCATTTTGATGATGAGCAGAGTGATCCTATAAAAACTAATGCCATGAGTAAGATTTGAGCTTTGAGCATTTACGTTTATTTTTCTGTTTCGAATTGTTCACACCAGAGTAATGCTATGTATGAAGAAAAAGTTGACCATGGCATGGTCAAATCAGGCAATTTAATCTTATGAGACCTGTAGCATAGAAAAGCAAGAATTTTTGTGAACTAGTTGTGTAAAATTTTCTGTTGTGGACTTGTATAAAACCACTACTTTCCTCAGTAAACCTAGCATTTTTGGACTTTCTACCCTTTATCCATTTTTTTTCTCCTGCGGTATAAAGTTTTTTCTGTACACAACAATGATAGTGGATATCCTTCATCAGAAGAAATTTGTTCGAATTGTTATGTGCTAACAGCAATCATTGGCCAGGAAGCTCTTTGTGGGAGATTGATACTCTCCGGTATCACTATTGCCCACCAGTTTCAAGGTACATGTTTGAGATTGCGTTCTGTGACTGTGTGCTAGATTTTTTCTGTACTTTTAGTTACTCGTGAACTGCGCCGGGGTGAATGTAGTATTCTCAAGTGGCCTTGTTTTCTTGTGTGCTAGATTTGTTTTGTCCCTAGAGAATGATTTAACGATTAGAGCCAAAACAACTGAAGTTGCGGCTAAAGATTTCAGTTCGGGATCATATGCAACTATTTTTGGAGAGGAGGTAATATTCTGGTATTGATTTTTCAGTTCATGCCATGCATCCTTAGTTGGCCTCAGAAATAAGGCCTTTTGTTGTCCCCTTTTGTGGTATAATTTTTCCCCCCTTTTCCAAAACAAGCATTGGGACGGTCTTTGAATACTGTTTCCTTATTGTTTCTATTCGTTTTAAATGTCATTGCACAAGCACCGTGCAAGAGTGTTAGTTTGACGGCTAAATCTGTTGGATTATTTTCTACTACTTCTGGGAGGGTAGGTTTTTAAAAAGCAATTAGGTCATGGCTATTGGAGCAACTTTTGGTGTGTTACATAGTAAAGTTTCTCCAATTGTTAATGCTTGCAGATTAGACGAAGGGTCAAACAAGTCCCATTGGCATTCTATAAAGCTACTCCAACCTCTTTGTTTTCGGAATCTGATTTTCCTGGTTGGACTTTTGATGTCAATGATAAGGTGGCTGTTGCTGTCAGTGATGCCAATGGAGCTGTGAATGCATCCAAAGAACATGACCGTGTTTCACAGAAACGTCAGCGTCTCGATTAATTTGTAAAGCTAATCCTCGTGTTCCATCGGAAAAATTTTGTTCGGTGCCCTTGCCTCCCTTCTTTTGTGTGTGCAACTTATGCTGAAGTAGGTATTTGGGTTTCGTCATTGGGCAATTACTCAACCGTCCAATCCGTTATGGTAACTAGTGTGCTTTATGCCTGACAACTGACGTTGCAAGTTAGGTAAAATTTTGCACCAAGATCGGCCAATATATGCACGTCGATGCATATCAGAGAGAATGATGAGCACTTCGATTTTTTATTTTTGCTGTATACTCTATTTATAAATTGCTGGGCCAAATAAAGCTTGACCCTTTTTCTATCCGAATATACTAAAGAGCAATCCAAAAATAATTAGAGGCGAAATCGAAAGATGATACTAAAGCTGTGGATAGCTTCCTCGCTACTGATTGCTTTGAAGTTCTGTTGTTGGGATTTTGTTTTCTATTTTCATTGTTGATTGTCAAGTGGATCCTTCACTAACATTAGATGACTTACCTTCTCTGAAAGCTCAGAGAACACCAGTGCTTCGCAAACATTGGATGCATGTATTTGCATAGAGATACGTTGCATTACCGTTAGGGTGGAGAAGGGAGTAAAGCCATATTGGAACTGAATTGTAATGGCTAGGAGCTAGAGCAAGGGGTCAGCCAAAAAGTGAAGCAGACAAACCACCCCCCCCCCCCCCCCACCCCAAAAAAAAAAAAAAAAACCAAAAAACCCAACCAGAACCCCCACGAAAAATAAAATAAAATAAAATAAAAAAAGGGAAAAAACGGAAAAAAGATGCAAGAATGCGTAACTACTGCATCGGGCTTTGTGGCTTCTTGGCAGATTGCACGGCTGCTGTTATCGGGCCATCAGGTAATTCTTGTGTTTTTCCCCTTGTTTGGTTGGTTCCGGCACCGCCCAACAAATAATTGTGACATCAACATTAAGTGCAAAAGAAGCAAGCCCCTCTTTGGAATTTCATGTGCGTACATATAATTTTTGTGTTAGGCTGCTGGAGAATACGGATTTATGGGTGATTTTGCTGCTGTTTTCAAATGGCTGCTTGAAAATTACCATTATTTGTGAACTTGATATGCTAATGTGATAATAGTACATAGCTTAGCTTAACTGACTCTGGATTTTGAAGTATTGGAAGTTGAGACACTGAATGTTTTTGTTGATGAAAATAAATGACCAGGTAGCAGCCCATTTGCGAGTGTAATAATTCCTCACAAATAATGATAATGGAGGAGTGCTCTCTGTCAAGCAACGTAGAAGAGGACGACTAATTGGTAATGAAGGTCTAGCGAAAGGGGTCGTAAGGTCTAGGGATGGGCAAAGCTTGGCTACTTGCCTCAAAAGGGATTTGACTGACTATCTTAATCAGTTTGATTAACAATTTTGTGACCTTAATCTGCTCTTAATGTCTTTAGATAAAATAAGGGTGAGTCACAAGGTATCTATCTCTATCAGTAATCGTTCATAGATAAACAATTTTGTGACTCTAATCCACTCTTAATATCTTTGGACACTTATATTTTCTAGATATCCAATAAAATAAGGATAAGTCACAAGGTACCCATTTCTAGCAGTAATCGTTCACAGTTTTAATCAAACACCCGAAACATATTCTTCAACAATTTTGTTATATACCAAGTACAAATAGTTATCACAAAAGTGACATTTTTGAAAAATAATAAGGCTCAGATTTAACATCATTTGGAGTAATATTTTATGCTTAGAATTTCTAACATTAATTGGTTTTGTCAAATGGACTGCAATATTTTTGTATTTTTTGACAAGTCGTCACATAAAATTTAAAATTGGTATAAATAAAAGATCTTAAACCCTAAATACAAAAGAACACAATCTCAATACATGCCATCAAATTGACTTGATAAATAAAAGATCTATCCCATGTCAATCTCAAATATTTCAGAATGTGTCAAGTATTATTTTTCTCAAACGTTACATCCAGCAATCCAATACACCGCTCAAGTATCTTATGCACATTAGTATCACAATAATCACAATATCTAATAGATAAAATTAAGTTTGATTACAATTTTGAGTACAACTTAAACCATAAACACACACTGAAACATTGAACATCAGTATTTGATTAAAAGATGGACCCTATTTTTTTAACCTTTATATAATATATTTCTTGCAGGTTGGGTACCTACGACTTTTTGTTTTTTTATCAATATCTAAATTTTGAGTATTCGACTCTCATTTGCTTCGTTGAGAAAATATAGATCGAGTATCCTATTTTTGGAAGCAAGACAGATCAAGTCCCTTAGTTTTTTGGATCAGCATTTTTTTTTTTTTTTTTGCCCTCCCCCGTTTAAAAAGTAATCAATCCTTATTTTAAGACACTAGTTACATGTAATTTTTTTTTTCAAACGGTAATGCTGTAATATATTACTTGTCAACAAAATTACATACAGAAAGTTAGGGTCATTACCCTATTGTACTACTGAGCTGCGTATTGCAACCAGACAGCAAAGACATCTTCCTAGATAACCCCATCTATAAGTTTTATAGCAAGCCTAGCTATCTTGTGGCCAAGTACATTATGATCCCTACCAAGATACCCAAAAGAACAGTCAAAAAAACCAGTGCTTAACAATCTCAACTATAGACTATAGTGCCAACCTCCTTGAGCTGCACTGTTGAATTATTAATGGCAGTTAGAATGGTTTGGCAGTCTGATTGAACTCGAACTCGTTGCCATCTATCCACCAAAGCCTTCATGAACACCAATCTTATGGCCTCAGCTTCATCTGCTACTAGTTCTCTGCAACATGACTGAGGGATAACCCACACTTTCTTGACTTGCTTGCCAAATTAGCAGCCACAATGCTGATTCCAGTCCTGTTGGATGTCTTGAGTGCAGCAACATCAGTACTAACCACAACCAAATTATTGTGCAGCTAAGAATTAATGCCAATCTGTGCACTTTGCTGCTGAGATCTACAAACAAATGCAATAAGTTGAGTATTTGCCTCTTCGTACACCAACCATTCTCTTGGTAACTTGTTAATCTGCTGAAGATCAAACTTAGTTTTGGAGCTAAAGTGGATGGCATTTGTAGATTTTCAAATTTGCCACAATATGTTAATCGTGAGTTCTATATGCTCTCTGCCATTCCTTCTTTGCACTACCTGAGCCAGTGCTTCCCATCATTGCCAACAATTAAACCTAAACTGTATTAAGCCATCCCACTGTACAGGCTCCAACTCTCATATTCTCTGTGCATGACTATAAAAAAAATAACATGTGTTCTGCTCCCCACAACAATTACAAATGTTATCACATTTTCCCAGTCTTCTATGTACAACTTCATTGACTGGAATAATCTGATTCAAACACTTCCAGACAAAATGCTTTAAATTCCATTTGATGTTCAAACTCCATAAGAACTTCCAATGCATTGTTCTCCACTTGTTCCTGCTACTCTAGCCTGCTGCTAAGTGCCCACGCAACGTATTACTGCCATGTTCTTGGCTCTTGCATAACCTGTTTTCATAGAATATACTATCTGACGTATCTACCCAATACAGGCGATCCTTTCCTGCAAACAGACTCAATGGTATGCACTTGATAGCCTGAATATCTTGCTCACAAAACAAACCCCTGAGTTGTTCTTCATCCCACTTACCATTATGTATAAGACTACTGATACATTATACTTCACACCCAGGAAGCTGAGGAGTTTGAATTCTCCCATTTGGATTATTTAGCACCCATCGATCAGACCAAAATGGATACAGTACGACCATTCCCTACTCGAATTCGAAGACCAACTACTAACAAACTTCTGGCAGTCAAAATACTTTTCCACATCCAAGAGTCCTTCCCTCTGGCCTTCACATTGAAAATAGGCTCTCTGGGGAAATATTTGGCCTTAACCACCCTGCTGACTAGCAGATTGGGCTAAGAGATTAGCCTCCAAATCTGTCTTGCAAGCAAAGCAGTATCAAATTGCTGCAGATCCTTGAATCCCAAGCCACCTCTTCCTTTAACTTCAGTCAGGCGTGCCCAACTCATCCAATGGATTTTCTTCTCCCGCTCCTTATCACCCCACCAAAACTGTGCCATCACACTGCAAAGCTCTTTACACAGCTTTTTAGGCAATCTAAAGCATGACATAGTATAAGCAGGCAGTGCTATCACCACTGATTTCAACATCACCTCTTTCCCAGCTTGACTCACAAAGAACCTTTCCAACCTTGCAAACTTTGTTGTACCTTATGCTTGAGATAAGCAAAAACCTGTGATTTTGGCCATCCTATTACCATTGGAAGTCCCAAATACTTACTCTGTGCCAGTGATTGCATCTGTCCTAGCTCCCGCATGATCATTTACTGATCTTGAGCCCCCATTTTTTGGCTAAAAAAAAAAAAGCAGTTGATTTCTCCTGATTTATCACCTGGCCTGATGCAGCACTATAGATAGCAAGAATCTGCAACAATTTAGCAGCTTCTACGGGGGTTGCTTTACCAAAAATTAGAGCATCATTACAAAGAACAAGTGAGAAACAACTGGACTAGCTCTAGAGATTTTTAGCAGTGTCAATCTTTTCCGATAGTAGCTTGCCTAAGTAAGCTAGAAAATCCCTCATTACATATCAAAAACAAGTAGGGGGATAAAGGGTCTCCCTGCCTAAGACCTTTAGTACAGAGAATATGACCAATTTTTTGCCCATTGAAGTTCACCGCGTAGGACATAGTAGTCACACAAGACATGACCCACAAAATCCATTGTGAACAAAAGCCCCTCTTTTGCAAGATTTTAGTTAAAAATTTCATTCTGTTTGATCGTGAGCGTTCGACATATCTAACTTTACAGCGCTACAAACATTCCTTCCTAGTCTCTTAGTGTTTAAAAATGGATATACTCATGGGCCACAAAGACATTATCTAGAATTTGCCGGAATAAAGGCAGACTGATTACTACTGATGCAAACGCTAAGACAACCCTTCAATCTATTAATAAGGATTTTTGAAATAACTTTGAACAAAACATTACAGAGACTAATAAGTCTAAAATGTGTTGTGTCAAAAGGTGTGTCTATTTTAGAAATAACACTATATACATTTAAGCATTTTTTTTTTGTTTTTTTTTTAGAAATTGCAATAGTAACTCATTTTAGGATAAAGAAAGAGCGGTGTATAGTCTATTTTGAAGAACATAAAACAACTTCAAGTTGGTTGTGAGTTCTACATTTTGCTTAACTTTCAATAAATTTTCTACTTAACTGTCAAAGTATGGTGGTGTATAATTTTGCTAGCTCGCTCAACTTTCGTGATACAAGCTTTAACAACCCATTAGGGAAATAAGGAAGGCCAAAAAGGCCAGATGCAGTGGCACGGGTTTTTTTAAGATTGTTGCGTATACTGTTACCTCATCAAAAATTAACTAATATTTTTAATTTGTGGTAAGGACTAAGGAGCAGCTTTGCCTAGTAGCTGGTGCTTAATCGCTGCTTGTCTCCGACAGGCTTACCGTGCAAAATTGGGAATTCTTAACTTGGTTAACAGTTCTATTTATGGATTTTGTGGCTTCAAATAATATCAGATTAATAAAATGATGCATAATATGATAAGAATTGATGTAACAATGTTCATGTGTCTCTTTTTCAAACCATAAGGTTCATCTGTGGTGGGTTGGGTCCGCATAAAAAATATTCCATGCAAAATGAATTATCGAGTCCTATATTCACTTCGTACTCCACAGGTAGAAGTGCAAGGGGATGAGTACCGTGTCACTAGTCTTCGAGCCATATACAAAAATGGCTTACAAATAAATGCTGCCCCCAGCAAATCTACTGCTTCCAGAACCACATAGACTACTTGAACTTCATTCTTTAACCCGATTCTTACTAAAAATCGAGTAAATTTACAACCAAAACGAAACACCCAAAAAAAAAAAAAAAAAAAAAAGGACCATGTATCAAATATGCTGCTTCTGCAATTTGGATGATTGCACTTTGGTCACCCTCGTTTGAAAGGCCTTCTGTACTTGTAGTGATTCCTGCAGCCACAAGCCTTAAAAAGTGCCGTAGAGTTCCTCCTCGGGCTCCTAGGTGCTGTATGTTTTTAATAGCGCTGCTGTATTATGTAGAATGTTTTTCAAACAAGCTTGCATTAATTTTATTCTGGCTGGATGGAAGGGCGGTGAAAGGCATTTCTCTGTTCATCACTGATTTCTTATAGGATGCCTACTCATTCCCCAAAGAAAAGGGCCTTCTCTCCATGGAATAGGCACTCGCGGAAGCAAGATTAGCATTGTTTTTAATTGCCATCATAGCACTAAGTTATTTTCGCTAATGATGACTTACACATTTCAGCCAGTTTGCACCTCAAACATTCGCAACCAGTAGGGAACTAGCTACGGTTTTTAGTGTTTTGAAACTCCTGCTTTACCAACTGACTTGTATAAATTTGTGAAATGTGCAAGCCTTCCTTGTAGCCAATTAGCAATTATGGAGTTAGACTAGGCAAAAGAACAAACTGGTGCCAAAAAATGACAGTGCTGAAATCTGGAAGACTTCATGCGCTTTAAGTAAGTTCGTCTCTAAACAATCTACACAGCACATATCAACTAAATGGGGTATATCCACAAAACATGCTCAGAAAATGAACGGGTGATAGAAAGAAACAATAGGAACAGGAAACACAAGTGTTTTGCTCGCAGAATATAGAAGATTTACCTATATGTATTACATTACTATGTGCTGATGTCCCATTACAGCAGCTTTAGCAATTCACTCTTTATTTTTAACAAGAACAGCAAGACAAAGCAATTCTTCAAAAGCCAGCTTGTTTTGCATCAGTTTACATTATTAAGGTACACACAACAGATGTGAGGAACTCAGGGAAACATTGACTTACAGGCTTATCTTGTTATAAAATGTTCTTGAAAACAGACACTATGTCGTCTTTTCTTTCCTAAAGCAGAAGCTGATCATCTGCTCCTTCCATGAGTCTTTGTCAAGATGCTTTTCAAAAAAAGTCATATCACCACTTGTCTTCGCAGTCAGCACAGAAGTACTTCTAGTACCATAACGTCCCTATGCACAAAAAGTAAAAACACCATGTTTCAGGGATGTGGAAGGCATAGGAGACAATGCAGAAAGACACGATCCACACATGCATGCAAGAGTGCAGTACATGCGCACAGAGAGAGAGAGAGAGAGAGAGAGAGAGAGAGAGATTACATTAGGCGTTTGAGTGTCAACGAATATTGAACTCAAATGGTATTCGCATTCTGGAGGATAAATCTGAGGTAATTTAATTTCATCATCTTTAGTTGTGTCTTGCATTAATTTCTCAGACATCTCTTTTAAGGGAACCTCTCCCTCATATTTATCCATTAGATCCTTAAAACCTTGCTCCAATCGTTGAGCCTGCAAGTATATGAGTTTGTGAGACAAATAAAGACATAAAAAAGAATGTTGTTTCGATTGAGAGATTATGAATATGACAATGACAAGTAAAACATTCACATAATGATGAACTAGTAACCCTAAAGCTTGGACCACAGAAATGCACCACTGAATCTACTGCTGCAATTGACTTTTTGCTCCAAACAATTTCTTAACCATTTAATTTGTTGTCCATTTTCCGACATACAATTCAAGTGCTCTCTGTTTACACACACATAGGAGTAAGTTAAAGCAAGGATGTATTTTAGCCCTTCTTCTAATAATACTCTCTCTTTCAGCAGCAAACTCTTCATAGTAGAATTTTTCCTAATTTCTTTACGAATTATAGTAATCACAATGGTTTCATTAACATGACATACCTTACTTGGATAGGAATAGATGTGAATATGGCAATGATGTTTCATCCTTGGTTTTCTTTTTATTTTCCTGCATCAACCTCATCAGCAAGTATTTATTATAGGATGCCTCTGAGATTATAAGCTTTTGTTTCACTACTGAATATCTTGCACATGCTAAATCATAAAGAGAATAAACATTGCACGGAATCTTTGCGTATACTTTCAGCATTGATGAAGTTTTTACTGTGGTGCTTTATCTTAATTAGAAAAATAAAATAAAATCAAAGAAAATGTTCCATAGGTCTCGACAGATCATCAATGAAAATAATTGAAGTACAATTTTGCAATCAAGCAATTAAATAGCAAATTGGAACTAATTCAAAATATGCCTGAATAATTTTAATTCTTATAGCGATATTCAGATGATTGCTCAGTAGGCTTCTTTATTCTTAGCAGAAATGACAGATGTATGAGTATTTTTTAAAAAAAAAAAATTGATAATATATAAGCTTGTATTTACTAATTAGGAAGAAGATTTGCTGCAGCCAAAATTAATAAATTTGGTGAATATGTCTGTGTCGGGATGAAGACAAGTGAAAATGAAATAAGAGTGTAATAATTTTGATTGATCATTCTAACCTTAGGCCAAGGGCTGTCAAGCTTTGCATTTGACAACACATGAATACCAGGAGAAACTTCTGTTGCAATTATGCTGTGCCCTTTAGGTCGGTTGGTTATATACACCATGGACATGGAAGAAAGATCAGCAACAATCAAGTTGAAACCATTGTACTGGCCTGCTTCCTCCGCTAATTCATCGGCAAATTCTTTAGGACTTTTCTGGCTCTGCAACAGGAAAGCTTTTCAATACAGCAAATCCAATCCGAAAGGGCTTTAACTTAAAAGACGAAATTAAGTCCCCGGTTAAATAAAAGAAAGCAGCGAGTAAGCATCCCAATATAAAAAAAAAATGGCATTCTTAGCAATACTAGTTACTAAAACAACCGGTCACCACACCCATATCTGGAGTAGATATTCGTATGAGAAATTTCACCTTTACGGAGACGAGAAAGGAAAATTTCCCCAAAGAAATAGTAATGCACACAAAATTCCAATTGAGGCAATAAAAGCGAACAGGTGGAATGGAAGTCACCAAGCAACCGTAGTGTAGGTAACAGTAGTTAGTATTAAGTAGCAAAAAGTAGTAGTAGTAGTACCTGGAGGAATCGAACAGGAAGATAACCCCGGCTCTTTGGCTGTTGAGCCTGAGATGACGATGATGAGTCGATGAGTTCCCGAACATTAGTGAGAAAAGCTACCCTTCCACTCCTGGTACAAGCGAGCCAGGTGCCACCAGCGAGGGCGTCCCTTCCGCCGAGTATTCGAGCATCGTCCTCCCACCATGCCAGAGGGATGGTGGGTCGGTTGTGATATTCGTCTCGATTGAGAAGCAGGAGGAATGGATGCAACGGGTGAGCTTTCCAAATGAATACTCCGATGCACATCACAAGTCTTTGTTTATTTGCTTCGTTTTCTCAATATCATTACTTAAATTCTCGTTGGGTTAGTCTCCTCCAATATATATACACACACCTTAGGCATGTGCCAAATAAAGAGAGGGAAAGATGAGGGGGGCCGGCGCACCGGGTGAAAAAATGTCAAATTTTATTTATTTTTTTATGCGCCAAATTATTGTGCATGGAAAATATTTTATTGAGTATTATTTAGAAAAAGATTTGGAGGGAGAATAGCAATTTTTGCAAAGTATAAAATGATTTGCGCCCCCCACCCCCCCCCCCCCCCCCCAAAAAAAAAAAAAAACACTGAACCGCTGGCTATACAGTGGGCTACCCCATTCATCTTTTATTTTACGGCAATCATTTAATTTAGGAATTATTTTCCCCCTCGATCGCTAGTAGTAATTCTCCTCCATTAAAATGTTCTGGTTGTCTTATCTCTCTCTCTCTCTTCCCCCCCCCCCCCCTCCCCCTCCTCCCCCCACTCTATATATATATATAATTTTACAAACCTCTCTTAAAGTTTATAACAATTTTCACGTATCTTCTCTCAAGGCTTACGAATTACACTTAGCTCCCCCTTATTTTGAGATATTTTTTGACACATTTGATCTAATTCAATTTAATATTAATTATCAAGTCATATGTTGAATTCTACTTCTAATTTTATACCATACCATAAAGGATTAGTAACCACTTCTTTATATCATTTTGGAATGCCTTTTTCTCTAACCAAATTATTGAAAAATGTTAGTAAGTGCTGTAATAAAAGGTAAACTATAAAAAGTGTACAAGTTTTAAATTTCTTTATAAAAGTCTTGCGTAGAAACTTTTGTATATACAATGTTGTTAAATTTATAAAAAAGTTATATATATATATATTAAAAGCGAAATTAAGTGCACTTCATAGTACGTTACAAAAAAGATGTGCTAGCTCAATTCATGAGTTAGAGATTTGAATTCATCATTTTCAAAATCTTTATTGAATAATTTGTATCCCTCTCTTTAAAAAATTGTTAAGGAAAAATCTAGAAGTAAAAAAGAAAAATGTAGAAGTAAAAAAATCAACCTCTGCCTTAAAAATCGATGTGTCTAATAGACACGAATTAGATATATTAAAGAAAACTCAAAATATAAGCACAATTTTTTAAAAATCAGAGGGAGCTAAATGAAATTATCATAAACTTTAGAAGAAGCTTGTGAAATTATCATTATTGTCATTTTTGTTTTTTTTGTTTTTTTTTTTTGATCAAATTGTCATTTTTGTTTTGGTGTGGCAAAATGTCGCAACTAAAGGGGATCCATAAATAAATGACCACACGCATAAACTATGCTACCCATACCTATGTGCCAAATCCGAGAGTACTCTTTGACGTTATCATATAGTCAAGTGGTACAACTGTACTTGATGTTGATGTGCCCACGGCCGCATTTGGGTTCTAAGGACTGCCTGCTTATCTTATCCGATTAGTAATATAAACCGAATTTTTTAAAAAGCATTTTGTTCATGTAGACTTAGGAGGCGTTTGGTTTAAATTCCTCAATCACTATCACTATGGGTATCATTAACCCTATTATGAGTATAGGATTTTGATGATTCCCCCCAACATGTTTGGTTTAATAATGGAATGGGTATCATTATAAGAATATTTGTTTGGTATACTGAAATGACTTTCAAGTAAATTTTAAAATTTTAAATTTTTATTTATGATATACATATTTTTTAGATTTCTTATTATGTATATTTAAAAAAAATTAAAAGATTTCTTCAATTTTAAATATAGTCATGCTCTAATTTGAGTTTTATGGAAATGATAATCTTAAAAAAAAGTTATTTTTATTATATTAACAGAGAGTATTATATATCTTTGATTTTCAATACAATTTTTTATAAAATTATTGAATGTAAAAAAAATTATTAAAAAGAATTTTTATAAAAAAATTATTAAAAAGAATTTTTGTAAAAAAATTTATAAAGTACTAATAAAAAAATTCAAAATCAAAAGAAGAGAGAGAGAGAGTATTGAGAGTAGGTAACTCAAAAGATATATATTTTTTTAATGGGTGTGTTTTTGCCCTTAATAATAAGGGTTAATGGGTTTGATAGACTAGTATTTTGGGGGAATCATTAACACCCCAATTAATCACTATCATTCCCATTGAATGATAGTGATAGTTGTTTAACAAGCATTAACAATGGATATCATTACTTGTGATACCCATTCCCCTCCTTGATTCCCCTAAACCAAACACCCCCTTAATGATCTAAATTTGAACTACCTACTTAGTGAACACTGAGTCTTAGTGATACAGATATCAACTATTGAATTCATATAGATCGGATTCATGATATAACCCATGTGGTCAGAGTTAGAGGAATACCTACAAATTAGTATAAGATAACCACGAAAATTCAACAAGTCGGGGGCACCGGTTTTGTTCTCGATTCTCAGTACAAAGAGGTTTCAGGAAACAGAGGCAACCACAAGGTTTTGGAAAACCGAAGCTCCCTCTGTTTTTCAGTGGTAGGCGGGAACTGTGTTTTTCTCGTACCATTTCTACACTTCTATTTAAAAAAAAAATAGTATTAACTTTCTTATTTTTGACATTTAAAAAGTTACTTTTCTTACATATTGATACACCCCTCGTAATTATTAAACTGCTTTCCCATCTTATATCATTAAAAAATGTTACTTATTAGCAAGGAACAATGCTGAGTGTAAGAAGGATGTTTAGTTATGGCAGATGTAATAGAATAGTAGGATAAGCAAACATGTAAACGGGGTTAAACGTCATGATAAAGCTGTATAGTTAATACATATTAATCAAAGAAAATCAATAATTTTTCTCAAGCAAAACATTTGTTACCTTTACTTTTTCTTTCTTTTTTTTTAAACAATATTTTATATTAACTCGTAAAAAGTCGAACTCTGACCCTAGAAAGTCACTAAGTACTATTAAAACAATTATTTTCTCATTTCCTCCGTTTCGTTTATGAATAAGGGTTGAATACGTTTGATTGAGTTCCTTCACCAAATATTTTTAGGCTATATCTTCCGCGTGGGGTAGGGTGGCAGTGGGTGCTGCTTCGGCCCTGCTAGCTGCTTGTGCTCTCTGTAAGAGAGTGAGAACAATTTCCGCAGCTCATCAATGAGTGAGGGAGTGTTTTGATTTAAGTTTCATGGACTCTCCTCCAATCAACAATTGTTTGGGTGAAAGAATTTCATGAATCCTGCTTAAGTTTGAGTATTAACTTGCTTGCTTAGTCACTGTGTTTGACGTTTTTAGTGTGCCTCCCTATCTAACTGATCTAATTTTGACTTTACCAAAAAAAAATCAATAATTGTCCACAATGTAGTGACGGAAGGGTAAGTATCATCTTCCCTCTTGATCTATAATCGTCCTTGCTTCCCACTAAATTTAAGATAGGTTATTCTATGTCATGTTTAAACTCAGGTTATGTGTGTGTAGTACTAGTGATTTCTATTTTTTCCCTTCTTGAAATACCCATACCCAATGTCATGGGCTTAAGTACAAAAGGTGAGAAATATATTTTGAGGCCATGTGGAGTTTTATAGAAGAGAAGGGCTTTACTGTTATATATATTTATAAAAATTATATATAATAATTATAAATAGAGTAGCCCTTATTTTTATAAAAAACTACCAAACGACATTTTGATTTTTTAAAACTCACGTCTGTTTTCTTCTCCAAGGTCAAGGGCTAGAGGGGGTGAAGATTTTGTGAATCTAGAGACCTTGGACTATTCTCACGATCCCTTCAACGAACAAAGTGAGTTTGATTCTTGAATTTAAGTTTTAATTACGCTTAAGATTAGAGTTAAAATTGTTGAGCTTGTAAAATAATTAGGATTTTAAGAGCCTTTTATAATTTTGACGAACTAAGGGTTGAATATTATGGAGACAGAATTTACGCATTAAATCGAGTAATATTGATTGAGAAGTCAAAATTGACTAGGTATAATTGATGTGACATTTTCTTTTGGCACAAGTCTTCATTTAACACCGTCGACCTACCTCAACTAGACTTTTCAAACTAGGGCCTTGGTCCTCAATTCTCCTCTCTCCTCCTTCAACTATAAATACCCCTCTTGGGGTCTCATAAATTTAGGCTCACATGTAAGCTCTCAAATTAGCTGAGCTCTTCTTTACTTATTCATGTTATAAATATCTTACTAATTTGAGCATCGGAAGTGCACTAGAGGAGGAGCTTCACTTTGACCTTATTTTCTTATGTATGCAGGTAAACAGTGTGGCCACTCGTAAAGCTAGAAAAAATAGTTTTTACAGTGGCGCCGTTTGTGAGAACGAATGATTATCCCACTAGAGCTCAGTTATATTATTTTCTAAGTTCGGCTGTAGCACTTCGGCCATATTATGTCTTCAGCTCAAACGTCACTTTAGCCGTATTATGTCTTTGGTTCGATCATATCCCCTCGGCCAAATATTTTGGCCATATTATGTCATGGCCTTGGCCATATTCTGTTCTCGACACTTCAGCACTTCGGCCATATTACGTCCTAGGCTTAGCCATATATTTTTGTCCTCAGCACTTCGGCAATATTATTGGCCATATTACGTCCTCGGCTTGGCCATATTGCGTCATCGGCACTTCGATACTTTGGCCATATTACGTTCTCGACTTGGCCATATTATTTCAACTTGACCATATTATTTCACTGGAGTTCGGCCCCAAAGAGTTCAAAATATGAGATCGGCCTGAGTGTATCCTCTTTGAACTTTTCATTTAATTTTCAAAAGATCGGAAAGCCAAGATGGCTTGAAACTCCAGAATGAAGCAAAAAACGTGTTCAGTCTCACCTTCTCTCCGACTCGACCAAAAAGAGCTCAGCCAAGAAGAGTTCAACAAAAAAAAGTTTGGCCATACAAGAGTTCGGCCAAAAGAGCTCGGCCAAAGTAGAGCTCGGCCAAAAGAAGAGTTTGGCCAAAAGAGTTTGACCAAGGAGAGCTCATCAGTATTAAGCTTCTGTAACCTTCCAATATTCAGACCCTAGCGACCTCATTATTATATCATCCCTTTGAAGCCTCATTATGGACTTTGGTCTTCTTTTTAATTATCATTTTGGATTTCACTTTTTCGCAATCTCATAGTGGATTTTCAATAGGGTTATATAAGCTCGAAATACGATGACAAATTCATTGTCATCCCGTCCGAGCTGGAAGGCTTATGTAGAGACAGAATTTACCTATTAAATCGAGTAATATTAATTGAGAAGTCAAAATCGACTAAGTATGGTTGATGTGACATTTTCTTCTGGCACGAGTATTTATTTAATACCACCGGCCTACCTCAACTAGGCTTTTCAAACTAGGGCCGTAGTCCTCAGTTCTCCTCTCTCCTCTCTCAACTATAAATACCCTCATGAGGTCTCATAAATCCAGACTCACATGTAAGCTCTCAAATTAGCCGAATTCTTCTTTACTTATTCATGTTATAAATACCTTACTGACTTGAGTATCGAAGGTACACCGGGAGAGGAGCCCCACTTCAACCTTATTTTCTTATGTGTGCAGGTAAACAGTGTGGTCACCCATAAAGGTGGAAAAAATAGTTTTTACAAATATTATTCGAGAAGTTTTAATTGGTTAATTCGTTGAGGATTAAGTGAGTAGATTTGATTTGTGGATTGGTGTTTTTGTTGAAAAATAAAAATAAAAATAGAAGAAGTTGGAATCGTTGTTGAGGGAAAGGATCCTGAAGACGAACAGCGTCCATGGTCACATGTTCGAGGATTTCCTGTGGAATCCACAGGAAGGTTTAAAAAAAAACAGAGAAGTAAGCATTGAAGAAAGTCTTCGTATAGCAGACCATCGATTGAGGTAAAGGACAAAAAAAAAAAAAAACTGAGTATTGGTCTTGCTTGTTTGGGAAGAATAAGAGTAATATAAAATAATTTGGTTAAGGGCAAAGAATGGCAAGACCCCTACTGCCATCAGATGTCTTGGACGGATTTTTGTAGCCACATATTGAATTAAAGTCACTTTTTTACGTTTGGCAGAAACAATGTAGAAATTTTGTCAACAGTGGACCTATATCATTGCAATTGAATTAAGGCTATGTTTCTGGAATAGGAATTGTGGGTCTCTTGTGGTTGCCACAACAAATAATCGTGTAGATTGTTAAGTTTTTGGGTAGTATGCTTAATTTAATTTTTTTATTTAGTAAATAATTTTCTAAGTCGATTATTGATCATGGATTAATTATTTAGTTTTTAAATAATTCGGTTCTAGTAGTAATTGAGTTTTAGAATTATTCATAAAGTAGGCCGAGATGTTTTAGTATTTTAAGATATAATTATTAAATGGAAATTATATCTTATTTTGGTGGTATTTAGGTGCTGAGTATTTTTGGGATCGCGATTATTTGAGTTAAAGCAATTGATTTTGAATTTTGAGGTAAGTGGATTCTTACCCTTTCTCATATTTTGAAAAACTTCTTTGTGTATATATATTTATTCCTTTCGTGAGTATTTTCATAATATGAAATTCATAATGGGCACGTAATATGTGCAAAAATTCCTTTATATATCGTGGCACTTCGATTATTTATATGTATGTGTATGTGTGATGTGTGAATGTATGACATGTTATGATTTGGCTTTGATTATTCTCTATATACTAAAGAGAACTAGTTTTCGATATACCTACTTAACAGTGAACAGTCAGGCCATGCACACATGTTTATGACCCTCCTTATTGGGGAAAAAATTAGGCTAGATATCTAGTACAATTGGTTTTTACGTTGAAAAATCTGAGCCTATGTATGTATGAATAGTCATGTATGTAATGAACTATGTTTTGTTTAATATGCCACGACTTTGTTATGTATTATATATTATTACTATGTGTGCTTATGGTTAGTATATAATGGAATGAAAGCATCTATTATAAATATATATGTACATATGTAACTGTCCAAACTGGTAAGAAAGGGATGGAATTACTTACTGAGCGTGTTGGTTGCTCACCCCACTTATGTTATTTATTTTGCAGGTGATTTTAGTTCAGATTAGGCAAGTAGAGTACTTAGCTTCACAATAGAGGATTATTTATTTATTTAAAGATTATTTAGTTGGTGAGCCAATGATAGTAGTTTATTTCATGTTTAATGTTATTTATTTCAGCTAAGGAAGTTTGATGACTTTGTAGATGTTAAAATTTTATTATTAGAGGATTTTTTATATTGATTGGAGTATTTTAATATTTATCATTGTTTATGTTTTAAAATTACTTTGATAATTTTAAAACATTGCATATTGGATGAGCTTAATACGCAACGTGTTACAACTGAGCAGTGTGACACTTCTCCTTGTGCTTGTGTAGCTTTCTTTCTTTTCTATACAATCTACACTAGGAAGATTCTCTGCTGCTTGTCCCATTTCATAGGGCAATTAATTAGGCTTCATGACTTCAGTTCACTGATTTGATAAATTAAGTCAGATTGCTGGGATGTTGTTCCTTGCCACGGAATGGCAAGCGCACATAGCTGTCCATTTGGGAAAATACATTAACAGATGTTAATTTTGGAAATTAGCCTTGAGTTCGGGATGAGTTCTGGTTTATATTTAAACACATTCTTTAGTTGAGGACTTAAAGTAACATAATTTCTTTCCGAGAAGATCTATCATGAACCGGATCTACAAGACTCATTAGTAGAGATGTGAGCCACCAAGGCTCGGTGGTTCATTTATCCCCACCGGTAGATTCGGTTCATTCAAGAAAAATCCATTCCCCTCCGGCCGTGTTTTACTTTTTCCTCTCTATCTCTCTCTTCAAATTTTTTTTGATATAATTTAATTTTAAGGTTATTTGAATCCTTAACACTGTAGTTTCCACTGTGCTTCATGCTGGATCTGGTCATGTTTATCAAGGAATAGAGGGTCAGCTACCTAGTTTGTCGTCCCTCGTCTATGTTATCTAGTTATAAGAACTTCTAACTGGATGTGGGTTGGATATGGATTGAATTTATTTTTTTTTCCTTTTCGGGATGATTTTTTTTTTTTTTGTTCCTTTTTGGGATGATTGAAAAGATTTTGAAAAAATTTTGTTTCTTTGTCTAGCTAATATTTCTTTTGCTTGCATTTATTTGATTCGCTCTGTGGTTGTTTTGGGGTCTGGTAAATTGCCTTGAAAGGGTGAATGCTATAGCCACAAGGATGTTTTGTGTTCCTGTGAGCTTATATTAGTTTTGAATGTAGGCGTGTCTAGCGTCTGAAACAACAATTTTCCAGCAAAACTAAAGAGGACAGTAGAGATTAGCAGTGGCAATGGTGTAGAGCATTAAACAATTGTAATAGATGGGGTAGTGCACATTCTATGATGTACAAGCTTACCTGATCAACGAAATGAAAATAATACTTTTGCTCCAAAAAAAAAAAAAAGGGTCTGAAACAACAACAGTTTGGTCTTTGAGCCTTTAAAGAGTTTTGTCAAAAGTGTTTGTGGTAATCTTTAATTGAACGATTCTTCTCTTGCCTAAGAGGGAAGCAGAATTTAAGACATTCAGTTCTTCAGATGCAAAAACTAAGCACTCTCGTACTTACAACAAACTGGATACAGAGCTTAATTTAGATTTTTAACATACTCTAGATAAATGTACTTTATTCATCTATGCTTTTTCTAATTTTAATTTGTAGATAACTAGCCTAACTGAAACTTGGTGATAACTCTTTGGCCAGAGAAAAGAAGCTCTTTATCCCTCTGTGCTATTTTCTTTGGGGCATCTAAAAAGCACAAAATTCTGAAACTTTTTTAAGTTACTACCTTTTTGTGGAGTTGCCTGTTCAAAAAGCCCTGGGGAATTTGGTGATCCATGTGTCCTCAAATTATTGCCCAAAGTCTTTTTTACCTCCATGAGTTGCGTGCGAGTTGGTTTATTTCCAGTTTATGAAGTTTGCATTTGCTTTCCTTTTCTTACTGAAGATAATGTAGGAATGGTTTATATCTATATCTATATCTATCTATCTATATTATATATATATATATATATATATATATTATACTATATTATATATATATATATTATATATATAAGCATGTAGGACCTTAAGTGATTTAACAATTAATGTATTTTTTAAAATACTCTTATTTTTTGAGTTATAGTCACACTGAAGAAAAAGGACATTAATGGAACTACAAAAGTATACTAATTAAATCTTAATCAAATTCAACCTTCCTTTAAAAAATCTTTCAAACCTATTATGAGTACAAATTAAAATTTAGTTTTTAAAATATATACTTATTTATAAATTTATATTTTCCTCTCTTCTAAAATATTTTTAGTTACTTTATATATAAATTTAAATTTCATAATCTACCAAAAAAATTAAAATCATTTAATGTATATTGAATACCTTGTAAAACCAACCCAATCAACATAAATCATTTTCCGGTCTTACATTATCAGTAATATTGGCTTTAAGCATTTACTGGTATAAAGCAAATTGCATAAGAGATTTCATTATTTTAAGGCCTAGGTCTCTGTGATTGTAAGTACCGATGCCAACTAGCAACTAATAATGACATAAGGGTCTTTGTGAAAAGTCTTTCACGCTTATTTCGAGTACAATTTTAAATTTAATTTTTAAAATATATACTTATTGACTAGTATAAAATTTATATTTCCTTAATTTATATATAAATTTAAATTTCATAATCTACACAAAAATTAAAATCAAAGAAGTCATTTAGCCAAAAAAAGAAAAAAAATAACCCAAACACTGAAAGAATATTTTGAGAATGTAAATTAATTTTTATATTTTTAAAATTTAATTATTAACTTTCAAATATTTATTCAATGCTTAAGTGTTTGGTACTTTAGTATTTAATGTACTTGTTTTAAATAGCCTTATTTTCTAAGCATGATCACATTAAAAATGGATGTTTATCGAGAACACAAAGAGTTAGATTAATAAGTAACTAATAAAACTTAATATTCATTTAACATTTTGCAAGTCTTTTATAATGAATTTAATTTAAATTTAAATTGATAAAAAATACAAACAATGCACAGAATATATATAGAAAAGGAATAAAAGTTCCCCTCATGAATAAAATTGGAAAGGAATCTAATGCAAAATTGAAAAATTAACAACTTTGAATAAGTTTGAATATCATTAAAGTATTAATAAGACTTTGCATTGTCTCAAAAAATATTATATTTGCATATACAAATAATTATACTATGGCTGATTTAGAATTATCATAACTTATATAAGTAAAAACCAACCGGATATGCGCTTGGTTAGAATATGAAAATTTTTCTTTTTTTTTTTGTGAAATTATTTTTATATTTATCCCAATTATTTTTACATATAGATGACTAAACTTTACACTTTTTGGGTATAAATTCTCATAAGAAGCCTGCTTTTCATGCACAAATAAAAAAAGAAAATAATTTACATGGTGGAAGGATAAAATTGGATAGAAGAAACCAAAACTAATAAAAAAAAGGAACGGAACATTTAAAATTTTCCTCTCTAGCCTTTTCTTTCAATTTAATGGATAATTTCTTGATCAAGCGAGGCCATTTCTTTAATTTATCTTTCATATTAAAATAAAAATAATATCTTAATTCTATATTTTTATTCAAAAATTATTCTTGCACGTTAAATATTAAATCAATTAAATTATCACCTTGAATAATTAACTCACATATTATTAAAAATAGATGTTGTGGTACCTTACTTTAACATGCCATGAAAGTATATAGCTTAGTGTTGGAATAATGAAAAATATTGTGTTTAATTCACCTACACTAACTTGAAAATCATAATACAAAATTAGTTATTCAAAATTTTGAATATTTGAATCTCATTAAAATTTAAATTTAAAAGATGTAATAGTTAGTGCATAGATTGAATCTTATATCATAGAGATAAAAGTAAAATCACTCTACTTATATCATAGAGATAAAAGTAAAATCACTCTATCATGCAATGCGTTTTCGGAGAAATATAAAATGCTCAATCTGATTTTTTATATCCTAATTTGACCTAAAATTAATTTTAAAAAAATCTACATTATTATACCTTGAATTCATTAAACACTGGTACTTTGCCATTTTTACTTTGATTTCGTTTATAGAAATTAAGAATAATAAAAAATGTTAACATATTAAATCCAGTATGAAAACTAACTATAAGCATACTACCTTAAAAAAGTAGTCAAGTGACATCTACCACAGACTAAGAGGCAACAAAATTTTTTGAGGCAAAAAAAAAAATTTCATTTGCTTTTGATTGAAGAAATCTAAACATTACCTAAACTGAATCTAGAAGATGTGCCCCGAATGGTTGGATTTTTTTCAATCAACTATTCATATTACAATGTATGTTGTCTCACACAAGTAAAGTGAGAATTCCAATAATGTGCTGGATGTGACCTCAGATTGTTTTGCCACATACAATTGGAGGTGTGGTTCCCCGATTCTAAATCTATCATTCCACCTCCCCTCCTAAGTGGTTGGATTTAGAATTTAGTTCAATTATTTTATTAAAATTTTTCACTTGAAAATTTTTCATATTTTTTATTTTGTAATCACAATATTGCATTAAACGTAAAAGGAAAAACTTATAAACTTGAACACAAAATGTCCTAGAAAATTACTTTAAAACCCAAAAATATTATGAAAAATTAACTAAGTCAAGATTTCAAATAACTTAGAACTAAATTCTAAGAATCTACTCCCGATATAAATAGTCATCAAGGATTAAAATTTTAAAATTGTAAAAACCCATTATTGCAAAAGGATCCTCATGCATAACATGGTTGCACGACATCTTTAATCATTAAAACTTTATTTATGTTAAAAATATATGATTTTTTTCTTTAATACTGTGTGAGATTTTGAATATGGCATTTTGACTTCTAATCAATACTCTTAACAACTCAATAGAAATAGTTGGATAGATATTTATTACTTTTTGATGTGAAGGTTAATTAGTGATCAAACTCTTATTAGTATTAAAATGCTTACATTTTGATAATATACAAAGCAATTAACTGATTACAAAAAGATTTGACAAAAAAGTATATATAAACGAATGTATTAGGGTGCTGGTTAAATAAATTCTCAAACGTTACTTATTTAAAGAGCGAAGTTAATTAAAAAAAACTATGTAAGTATAAACGTGTCATAAATATGCATTATAAACAAAAATTTTATAGATTTAAAATTTCATATAATACTAAATTGAGGCATATCTTATTTCTTGGACTACTATAGTAGAGAGAGAGAGAGAGAGAGAGAGGCTAAACTAACAGAAAGTAGACGTAAGAAGTTAACACATGCAAATGCATTAATTGTTACATAAAAAACAAAATATAAGATTTTGCAAGTCTCATGAGATTATTAACGAATTTCAAAACTCATCATTCTCATGATATATGACATTCTAATTGACACTGAAAATTTATATATACTTATTACATAAATTTGTGAGTGATCAATTAGGTTAGTGTCTATGGAAAAACTAAATATTCAATAATTTAAAATAAGTCATTTGGAAATATTAATTGTGGTACAATTATATAAAAGTCTAATCTGATACTCCATAGATATAATAGAGATATGTAAAATTATTAATCAACTTATCAAAAGCTTAAAGATTTCAAAGGATAATTACATCTTTTTATACAATAACAAGTTATATTTTACACGATAACAATTTTAAAATTTTTAAAAGATTTCACAACTTATTTTGGAAGGATATTTTTAAGAAACCATCATTATGCCAAAATCTTTCTTTGACTATTGGAGATATTCATCTATTCTATTCAAATTCTTTTAGAAAACAAAATAATATGTGAAGTTAATAAAAGATAGATGTAAAACTGTTAAAGTAAATTTAGTAGTATTTTTGTACTTGAAATGTAGGTTTCTAATAATAGTGATTATTTTCTATTTGTTTTTTAAGGATATAATTAACTGGAATCTCACATAATTTTTAGACATGGATTTGAAAAAACAAGGAAAACCAAAATTAATATCTTTTTTGTTTTACTCCTTCTATTATATCATTTATTTGACAAATTTATTAAATATCTGTTAAATGTGCGAAAGCATGTGCCCCATCTCCAGTTTATACTTAAAAGTGCTGAAGAATCTAGGTACAGAACCGCACATATTTATGCTATCACAGAAGAAGGAAAATATCGTGAAGGCCTTGGGTAACTTTTAATAGACGCGTGGATATATGATATTAAACCATGAGTGACGGAAATCCTTATCTGATATGTGTTTATAAAGTTCCCAACACTGTGAATCCGTAAATTGTTTCGGTTCACATCTTATTTTCGATTATATAATCCATCTACCCTGTTACATAGTGTCTATAATATATTGGATTAAACACACCTTATTACTAGAGACTAAATCTTGGGATTGCAGGAACAAGTTCAATAGAATCTGCTAGTCATTCAGAAGAAAATGTGATCCACTTCTTCAACTGGATGACATGTAAATTTCAGTCATTTTGGTGACCACAAATGTTGATTGATATAACATTTGGGTGCCCGGGTGAAAATTTGTTTTTCAAGTTTTATTTGCAGAATGAGGAGAGAACACTTTGGAAACTTGGAACACTACCCCAGGGCTGATCACCTTATACAACTTAATCTGTCCCCTTGAAAGGAGGTGGCATGTGTTAGGGCTTGGCTATGATCCTACCCTTAACCAGACAGAAATTGAGAATCCAGCTGTTGTGCGTTATACCGGAAACTACAAACCGTGATCGGATCCTGGTATTGCAAAGTACAAGTCTCGATGGTCTAAATATGTAATGTCTGATAATGCTTACCTTCGCCTTTGTGATATTGATTACAAGTAGTGAATTCGTATCTTGCACCATTCATTTACGACTCCTAGAATTTCCCACATTCTCTCTGTTTTTTTTTTTTTTAAACAGTTCTCGACAATCACTGAGACTTATAACTATCACTATTTCAGTCTGCAGATTAAGCTACATCTCCTGAAACTCATTCGTACTGATAATAGAAGGGGGTGAAAGATATGGACATTTGCTCCGTGTTATGTTAGCTGTGGAGTGGAGATAAAGAATTGCATGACATAGACGAGGGAAGAGAAGAGTGCCGCGATGCTAAAGCTCTCTTGATCATAGTTTTATTTATTACAGCGTGAATGATTGAGGTGCTTTAGTGAACTAAAAAACGAAATAATTGAAACTGTAAGGTACTAGTAAGTATGTTGAAAAGTTAACAGCAGACACCGAAATTTCATGGGTATGGAAAAAAAAGGAAACCAAATGTGATTGAAAATCATTGAAAACGAAATAATTGAAAGTGCAAGGTACTAGTATGATGAGGTTGGGTCAGGTAAAATCCAAAAGGAATTCAGATTTTGGTTTTTCTTATTTGTTCCGTGTGATACCACCAGTTGCCAGGTGGTTCAAAGGGAAATGGTTGATCGCACCCTTATTTTTGTCCATGTTTTCCCGTCCCTTCGTTTTTATTTATTTATTTAAATCAAAATTATAGTATTATAATTAGAGTAAAGATAACGGTGCTCGGTGAGATACACATTTTCGATTTCTAAAATGGAATCGTAATACTCTAATTGCTTGACTCTCTATTTGTTCTCCATCCCTTCAGTTGTATTTTACTTAAAAACGTTCATTTTCTTTCTACCCAGGTACAGCTATAGCTGTTATTCGAATCAAAATTGTTCGCGAACACAACTCGGTTCGGCTCATTCGTATAGCTAAACGAGTCGAGCCTGAACAAAAAATTGAGCTCGTTTGTTAAACGAGCGAACACGAGCCTTGTTCGCAAATACTCATTTGTGTTCAGGAACAAGGAACAATTATATCTTTTCACTCTTATTCTCCATACCTTAATTGACTAAACGAGTTCATTTGTGTTCGCGAACATTCTTTTCACTTATTTGTGTTAAACGAGCTAAGCTCATACGAGCTTGTTCAAGCTCGATTTGATGGTGTTAAACGAACCGAGCTTAATTGAGCTCGTTTGAGCTCGACTCTTCAGTGTTAATCGAGCCGAGCTCGAGTTCGAGCTCGAGCTTCCTGTTATTTTAAAGAGCCAAGTTCAAATAGAAAATTTGGCTCGTTTAATAAAGGAGCCAAGTCGAGCCTGTTCATTTATTAAACGAGTTAGAGTTCGAACACTAAATACTCAGCTTGGCTCGGTTCGAATAACACCTTTAGGTATAGCAACAAGAGGTTATGCTTTTCACTCCAAAGTAAAAATGATTTGGAAAAACAGAAAGAGTATCATTAAAAAAAAGTATTAAAGAAAACAAATATCGCGCTCGCAAGTCATCAGTTCCCGTCCTCCTTTTAATCAACAAGAAACCCAAAAAAAAAAGAAAAGAAAACATAGGAAATAGCATGCTGCTGCAATTTTGTGGAGTGAGTATAATAATAAGCACTTAAAAAAATACCACGTACTAAAAAGTGAGAGGGAAAGTTTTTTATTATTATTATTAGGGTTAATAACACTTTACCCTTGAGCTTTAAATATATACAATTGGTCCACTCTATATGTCATTTTTTTTTTTACTTTGATTACTTGTATGAATTTTTCTCTTTCCAAATTAACTTCATATATTCTTAAACTAACTTTAGTTTTATGAGTTTCTAATGATCAATTGTTCTATTAGTTTTTTTTAGTCCTGCCATATATTTTTGATGCTTTGTAAATATGAGAAACCGATATCTCTATAGTATTGATTTGAATAGAGATACCAATTTTTTTTTCTATAAAACATCAAGAATATAGAGCAGGATTGAAAGAAACTAATAGAACAGTTAATCACTAAAAACTCATAAAGTTAAAGTTAGTTTAGGAATAGATTAGGTTAATTTGGGAAGAGAAAACTTCATATAAGTGAGTTAAAGTCAAATAGAAAATATAGAGGGTGCAAAATGTACATATTTAAAAATTAGAGGGGGCAAAATGGGACTATCTTGTATCTTTAGGGGGGTAAAGTGTTATTAACCGTTATTATTATTATCCAAAAAAGAAAGAAAAAAACATTATCCAAAGTGTGAACTAAATCCAACCATATGGGGGAGAATGATTACAAGCGGGGCCCACGTATTCTGATGTATCCACAAGCCAGCCAGGAGGCGGAGAGGGGGGAGGAGACTCCACCAAGGCAATTTTAGTTTTACTAACCTACACCGTAGATTATGTCTGATATTAGTCTGTAATGTACGACGGACATTCCGTGTAGTTTAACAATTATCCACCCACCCATTTTGCATTTCCACATATCCAATTCAGCAGAGCCCACGTCTCACTAGATCTAGAATACTCTTTCCTGACTTTTTAGGGCTTTTTTCTTTTTTTATCCTCTTTGCAAGTCAGTACTCAGTAGAGTCACAATTGTTCTTTTTCTCCAAGACAAGGCTACGTCATTCCATTTATCCGATCATACTGTACTGTATATCAATCAAATATTATCAAATAACATGAAATCCTCAAATTACTTTTACTTTTTGTATTCTTCGTCTGCTTTCCTGCTGCTGCATCATCCATCCCCCTGTACTCCTTAATTCAGCTTTGTTAAATTTAGCAGAAAAATCAAGCAAATGGCCGAAGCGGCTACTAGTCTTTTTTCCCCAAAATCTCTCGGAAATACTGCTACTATTCATCCACGTCATCGTCTTCATCATCAACACTGCCTTTCCCTTTTTCCCAATAATAGATCATCCTCTCTTTCTTCATCCTCTGCAACGGCTTTCCCCTGCTCCTTGAAGCTCCGATGTAGGCCTCTCAACTCCTCCGCTGCCTCCTTGCAACCCAACCAAATTAATCCTCAAAGAAAGGCCCAGGTCCGTACCCACCCCCCCCCCCCCCCCCCCAAAACCACAAAAAAAAAAAAAAAAAAACTTTCTTTGTGGTTGTTTTTTTTTTTCTTTTTTTTTTCCCTCTTGTGTTGGACGTAGCAATTTGAAACAGTTGTATATCTGATTTTATCTGTGACTGTAAATTTTTTAGCAACTTATAGTTTCCTCCATCTGATTTATGGTGAATGTATAATTGTTTGTTGATATGCTTACTAGTATACAATTTACAACAGATGAGGTCAATTGGAATTATTGGGAAAACTCAAAGATGGTGGGAGAAAGGCCTTCAACCTAACATGAAAGAGGTCACGGGTGCCCAACATCTTGTAGATTCTCTCTTAAACGCTGGAGATAAGCTAGTTGTTGTTGATTTCTTCTCCCCTGGTTGTGGTGGTTGCAAAGCCCTTCATCCCAAGGTACCTTTTTCTTTTCTTTTCTCTTTTTTTTTTTTTTTATTTAAAGAACTTTTTCCTTCTTGTAATTAACTACTACTGCTGTACTAATAATAAAGATTGTGCCTTTGCGTTCTTTAGTCTTGGTATCATCATAAATACAAATACTATTGTTTCCTTTTCTTTACTGTTTTTTTTTTGGGTGAAATTCCAGATTTGTCAATTGGCAGAGATGAACCCAGATGTGCAGTTCCTTCAGATGAATTATGAGGAGCACAAGTCCATGTGCTACACTCTTAACGTCCACGTCCTGCCCTTCTTTCGTTTCTATAGAGGTGCTTATGGACGTCTCTGCAGCTTTAGCTGTACCAATGCCACGGTTAGTTTCACAATCGCCTTTTATCTTTACTGTACCTTGCATTTGCCCAAATTATAAGATCAACAAGACTTGCTTGCTTGTGTCATCTAATATTATAGATCTATCTTTGTCAGCCTGTCTTTCTTCAACCTACTTCTTTTGTAACAATATTCTTCTGCTCATCAGGTATATAGCTAAATCTTATTCTGGATGTTGACAGATCAAAAAATTCAAAGATGCATTGGCAAAGTATGGAGCTGATTTCTGTAGCCTTGAGCCGACGAAAGGGCTGGAGGAGAAGGAGCTTCTTGCTCTTGCAGCTAACAGAGATCTCTCTTTTAACTACACACCTAAACCAAAGCCACAGCAACCTGTGATTGCTCCGGAACAAGAGGAAATCCTTACAGAAGAAGTGGCAGTCTCGCCTCCTGGAGACTCAGAACTTCCTCTCCCACTTCCTCTTCCTCTTCCGTTGCCACTATCATCCACGGCGGTGCTCAGTGCGGAGCAAGAACGTGACAAGAGAATTTTTATCTCTGCTGGAAGATGATCCAATTAATGTATGAGATAGGCCCAGATTAACAGCTTCTCCCTGTACAGTTTTACCTGTTTAGAATGTTCATTATATTGTTGGCAGGATAGTTACATGATGCGAGTGGTTATTATTATGTGCTTCCCGCAGAGTTTAGAGCTGTGAGACTTGATTTTTGAGTCCAAGCTTCAAAGCAACAGGGATTGTGTGAGGATTTGCTCTGTTTGGACTGCCTCCTTTTTGGCCGGAGGGAAGTCTTTATTTGTGATCAAATATCTTGTCCATCAATAATGAGAGCTTTAACACTGTACTTTAGTATTATTTTCTGTGAATGTTTTGTGGTGTGTTAGAACAGAATGTCAAGTATTTGATCCTCTGTTTGATGCGAGTTCACAGGCGCACTCTTATAAGGTAGTAAATTTGAAGATGCAAAGTTGTGTGACAAAATGGCGCAGCTAACAGTTGAATGCTGCTCTTTTAATTGCTGTCTCTGTAACGTCTGATTTTTCATAAATAAATTCATTGTCATTGCCACTGCAGCTCCCCCTAGTCAAATTATAGAAGTGAGACAGGGCAATTTGAAAGTGCTGCAGGAATTTTACCCGCAATTAAGCAGACATCAGATGAATGCCGCTGATGTTTAATCTTAGAAGGAAGGGAAAAGAAAAATTAAAATACATCCCAGATATGGTGGTCTCGTGGTTGAAAAAGTTCTCAGTTCCTGACCAGCAAGAGTCTCTTTACACACAAGTGCATTCCAATCTCTCGTGTGAAATAAAGGGGGATAGTTTATGCTTCCAAGTCTGGACTTCAGCTGTCAATATACTTTATTAGTAACGTATTTAACCTGTCCTAAGCAATTGACAAGCTGCAAGCCGGCAATCTTGAAAACAGACCAGGTAGACTCCGAAGTCACAGGAAACATTGGGTGTGGAAAGAACCTGCCTCTCTCTATGACAGGCCATGGCTACCAAATGAACTTCCAAGATTAAGTTAATAGGGCTGGTAGACTGACAATTTGATTGTGCTGCTTTTATACCTGTATATGTCTGTGCATTCTTCAAGGTCAGCATCACATGTCATAAGCACCCATTCGGAGTCATCGTCCAAGTATTTAAGAACAATTTTAGTGACTTCGTCTATGTTAAAGCGCCGACGAATTTCTTGTAGTAAATCTCCAAAACCCCAGTGAGGTTGTAGACTTAACCGGATCTTTTCTTCCCCAAAAGTCGCTTTTATCCTGAAAGTTCGTCCACCAGGAATAATATGGTTGCTACTTTCTGGCAAGGGAGGTAGAGCATCGGGAACAACATCATCCCCGAAAATCCTTTGGCTTTGAGATCTTACTAGAAGCTTGGTTTCCTCTTGAATCAAGTCATGCAACTCTACATCACTGTATGCTCGCTTCAGTGTTATTCCGCATTGTTCTGCTGATGAATCATCCTGAGCAATCGGCAGATAAACTGAAGAAGACTGCATTGCCCCAGCAGAACAAGAAAAGCTTGAACTGGAGCTACGACTGCCAGAAGAAGAAGGTGATTTTGAAGCAGTGATTTCAGGGCTTATGATGCTACCCTCAGTTTGATTGGTCAGTTTCTGCAAACGATCACTCGTCTTTGGTACAGACAAGTTACAAGGAGTAGCTAACTCTGCTGAGTTAAGTTCTGGGAAGTGGGTGTAGAAAGAATTCAGTTGAATAGCACCCTCCGCACCCTGGACTGAATCGATCACAAGTTGCAGCTTCCTTAATGAGTGGCCAACTTTCCTTATCTTTCGAGAAGGCCACCTTGTGATTCCATGTTGTCTGCATATTCTTTTCAAAGTTGTTGGACATACTGCAAGATCCACATAATTGCATTTTTATCAGCAATAATTTGCTCTCATATAGAATAAATAGAAGGTTAATATACATATATTTTTGGTGATTAGCTAAGTGGTCACTAATCACTGTGGAGGTGCACAGCAATGTAAATGTACAAGGCAACAAAGAATCTCTTCAAGTTGGAGAAAACAAACATTAGCCACATATTACTGTAGAAGTCAAATACTGGTCCCTTTATGGAGCAACCCAAAAGTCTTTCAAACTAGAATTTGTTTGCAATTGTAGATGTAGTTGTATATAATCATTCTCTTAGTATATAGTAGATGGCTTTAGATCAGCGTCGCCAAAGTGGGAAATTGATAGATAAGAGTGACATTGGACTTAACTGCAATAACTATGCACTACTGAGAGAAGTATCATAATTCTATTGTCAAATTCTCCTACAAATAGACAAAAGTTATTGCAGTTAAATTCAAGCTATTTTTGCATAAATCAGTATTGAACCTAAAGTCCACAAAAGTAAGCCATCACTTAGCTCCTTTGAATCTCTTTCTGACCAGGACTCATGTTTGTTTTCGTGTCTGATGGAATATTTGTGCTTGCTGTAAAATTTTTTTGTATTTAACATAATTGTAAAGTTTAAATTCTAATTTGATCAATTTGATAAAAGATTCTAAACCTATTGGACAAAAATCAATATCTTTTAGAGAAATTTCCGACCAAACAAATCGGGATATTTGAAAACTAAAACTATGCATATAAAACTTTGCCAAACTCTAACATGTGCCTCTCTGGAGCTGGAGGGTCGGGCAAATATTACACTGAATGTTAAAAAGTTCAATTCATTTTTCTTTTAGAATGAGACGTTTCCTACCTCCAATACTCTTTGCAGCATCTTTTAGACTACCAGAGAAGTACTGTTGAAGAATTTGCAAGCTGATAGTGTTCTCTGTCTTCATCCTTCTTCTTTCACCAGCTTTTCTGTTACCAGTGGAATGATATTCCTTAATGGTGGAAATACCTTCGCCATCCATAGGAGGTCCTTTGAGTCCAGAACCTTGTTGAATTTGGGCATGCTCAGGAAATGTAGGCACATGATGTAATTCCATTTTACTGTTCTCCAACCAGGTGGTCAGCTTGAACTTTTCTTCTGGTTCCCCACTGTGATTATCTAGAGAGAAAGCTAAACCTTTACCCTTCCTTGAGTCATCCATGATGGATGCAACCCAGGATGAAGCATTTAGAGATGATTTCTCGGAACGGGATAGCAATCTTGAACACTTCTCTTTGTCCAATGAACAGACTGAAGAGCTTGGCTGTTCATCATCAGGAAATGCTGTTTCTTTTCTTAACTCCTGGTCTGAGACGACACGCAAACTGTGGCAAATTTTTTGTATTAGAGAAGATAATGAATTCAGCATTTGCTTTTGGTCCTCAGTTTCTTTACAATCAAGTGGTAAAAAGAACTCAAGAACGAAGTCAGCTGATCCAGTGTGGATACTCCGAAGGCGTATTGCTACAGATGCACGAAGTCCAAATACTTTGGCATGGTGAGAAAGAGGGTACTCTGTCTTGCTAAAGGCAGTAATATCAGAAGTAAAACATGGTTGATTTGTTGCGAATGCTCCCCCAGGCACCCCTTCACCTTTAAGCAGGTGGTGCTCAGAGCAAGCCACGTGGAAGTCCATAACTTGTGGATCAAGCACATAGCAAGCAGAATCGACGGTAGAAACACAATGGGCATAGTTCTCGCCAGAGTGCCTGTAGCCGTCTTTTCCTTGCTGGCTACAAGGGGCCCAAGTCTGAGCCAGGGGCAATTTATGCATGTCGCAAACACATTTCAACACAGATTGAACCTCAGCTAAAGCAACTTGGTAGGACTCATTGTAATCCTAAAACAGAAAAATATTCATGGCATAAAAAATGAACTTCCTTCCTACTGCAAATATCGTTATTTAGATTACAAATTTCTCATGTGTACCTTTACTTCAGGAGGAATCGACATATTTGAGCTGCTTAAATCAACAGCCTGAAAAATGATTTTTGCTTAGAAATTAAATTTAAGTGGAAAAAAAAGAAGGTAACTTGATGTAGATGGAACAAAAGCATTAGAGAGAAGATAACATTAGAAAGTGACTAGGGGTTAACATGTTAGGGATGGTACTTATCTAGAGCACTGGATATTTAGTAATGCATTTTCACACTAAGGAAAATGGATTGAACGGTTAAAATCTGATAACATAAAATCTGTGGCTGCAGAAAGAGCTGTAGTTAAAAGATTGGCAAAATGATTGCTGGTTAAAAACTTGTAAGCCAAGCAGAATGGACCAAGATCCTAAGTGAATGATGTCGGTATTTCATTTCAAAATTAATAACAGTTCAAGAAGTAAAGTCCTAGTTTTTAACTCTTTTTCTCTTAAAAGAAAGTAACTGCCATTTGCAATTGAAAATTAGGTAGAATGAGTAAGCACGGGAAAGAACCTCAAGAGCTTTGCAAATGTTCTCAAGTTCCGAGCGACAGTTAACTTTCTGAGCAGTTGAGACAATTTCAAGCACACCTAAGCAGGTTCCACTTCCTCGTTCAAAGACAGGAAGTGCAAGTGACCACCTAACATCGCACTGTTGGGCATCATTAACGCGTGGGTACTCCTCTATTTTGAAAAAACGAACATCAGGAGTCCACTCCGGCAACTTCTTTAAGAAAACACGGCTGGGCAATCCAACGAACTCCTTGGAATCCTCGTCAGCGGCAAATTGATAGTTTCTGGAAACATGTCTGTATTCTGCTAGACTTTTGCAATTTAAATCAAGGGAGAATGGTTGATTTTTAGTTGTAAGAACGTGTCTGCCTCCTCTTTTTGCAGGCACCCAGATTTGAACAAGGACGTCTTTGTCTTTAGCGCACTTCTTCAGGTACTCAATTGCCTGCACCATTCTCTTTCTCACCGAGGTACTTGAAGTTGGATCTCTACTTGGACCAATCCACAACCTTCTGTTCATTTCACTACTTTCCACTGGTAATCTGCTTTTGGGTTGGCTCAAAGATACTGAATGAAGGACAGCTTCCGGGTTTTCTGTTTGTCTTGATACAAATTCATCCACTTGTGTATGAAGGAGAGATTTATTATCAATGAATTCAGACGTTTTTGCTTCTTCAGATATGTTTGCCTGATGTATGTTTGAATTTAAATGGCCTATGTTAATCTCTGAATTAAGGGAATAGTATGAAGGGGAATCTAAAGCACTGGAAGTAGACGGACCAGGCTGCCAAAAGTTGGATTCATCTGTTGTAGACTCTAACCAGAAACCGTCAAACAAGAGGTCATCCACGAGATTGAAATTCATGATGTTGTCAGATAATGTTGCCATGGTATTAGGTGAAGAAGAACCATCTTCCATACTGGATTGAAATGTTTTCAGGCCTCCAATTTATACAATATCCTAAATCATTAAAAACGGAAACAACATGTCACGAACCAAGGTGGAGAAGAAGTATGTACATGAAAAACAAGAAGTGGAACTTCCAGGAAGGATTCTTTTCGGAAGTCTTCAAAAACTCAATCAGCCCGAGTGGCACAAACATCGCCAATAAAAATGTATCTTTGATCAACTGCAGCCACAACTGCATTTAAGAGGACAGAAATCGCGGCAGCACCCACAACTTCATATAAAGAGTAACACAAATCACATCATAAAGCTCAAAGCACTCTCATCATCAAAATCTATATAACATAATGCAGAGAGAGATTAATTTGCCATCTACAATATGACTCGGAAGCTGTCAAGAAATTTCAACTGGACAATTGTTACTTAGTTGAAGCTATAGACGGTGAATCTAATTTTAAAACTGAGAAGCATGGATTGAATCGCCCATTGTCTGGAAAGTCTAACATGAACAAGTAATATAAAAACGGAATTAATAAAATCCAGTTTTCAATTATTGATCATCTTATCAGTAGTAAACAACCTAAATCCTAAATTTCCAGTCTTGGCATGATAATGATATGATGTCAATAACTAGAGCTCCTTTACCATCAAAATTATATAGTACGTACTATACTGTACTCTGGTAGAGAAATGGAATTATACAAACCCAAGGGGGATAAAGATCCCATCAGATGAAATTTAAAAAAAAAAAAATTATCAATCTCAAGAGAATCAAAATACAGAGCAATTAATACCCCAGTGACACAAGAAATAAGGAATTGAAGGAAGTGACTCACAGTTAGAAGATTCTTGGGATAAGCAGCAGCAGCAGCATGTACCGATGGCAATGCTGTGTACTAACTACACTACTACTGTGTGTTTTCAGCAACTGGAAGATACTTGGTAGAGTGGGCTTACACAACACGGCACAGATATGTTGAAAGACACATGAAGAATAGGGGAGGGTGGTTTTGTTGCTTTAACAAAATCCGCAAGAATTTGTATATGCAACTAAAACTTAATAAACTCCAGATAACTTTCTTACTAGAGAGAGTTGTTTAGAGTTGTTTTTTTTCATGGGGATGTACATGTGTGTGTATCCTCAGTTTTGTTTGTTTTACAAAACAACAGCCAACAGCTACAGGTAGAGGGTATCTACATCTGGAAAGGCGAGGGGAAAAGTTTTACTTATAATAGTAGAAACGTTGAATAGAATACTACTACAAAACCAGCTCTTGGAATTCTGACTTGCGTGCAGTCTCGGACACTGAATGAATTGTCACTAAACTGAAAGGGAAGGAAAATAAAGAAACGGAAGTTGGCGCCCTACCTATAGTATCCATCCATAATCCAACACTCGAATGGTTGGGCGGCAACTTTGAACAACTCGTCTAATCTAATGTTAGGTTCCCACTTTACATTCGAGGAGTATGCATCCTGCCAAAAATGCAAATGCTTTAATATATTTTCATACGAATCCATACATCTGGCCATATATTCAAAACCTTTTCATTTATTTTCTTTAACCCCACTCATGGGGGTGTCTTAAGGGATGAAGAAAGAGAGAGCTTGCATGCATGGTAATTTTTTTTTTTTTTTTTTACGAAATATTTTTTTACATAGCTAACAACACTTCCACAACTTTCCTCCCTACTTTTCACTGGCCACATATTCCTATTAAGTTTATTTTTCTACTATTAATCTTATTGAAATTGCATACACCTAAACCGTGCTTCTCCCATGAATGGTAATAATTGTTGATGATAATGTAAACATCGACAAGACAAATACTAATAGTATTTCTAACTTCGGTTGTTGTCTATATCTTAATCTTATCCCGCAAATAAATAAATGAACAAAACGGTTGAGGCCCGAGTTCCATGACCGTTGGTCTTGGGGATGCGGCAACCAGGATAGACGTCCTTTATTATTTAATCCAACAAGGTTGCTATTTACTGTTCTTTCGTCTTGATCCCCTCCCTCCCTCCAGCAAGTCGTGCAATTTCAATTAAGAAGAATGTTATTAATAAAGAGTCATCGAGCAAGTGACTCGGTGTAGCCAAGTAAAGTGCTCCCCCAGCAAGTTAAATCTAGAGAGGCACTGTAGTGCTTTCTCCCCTGTTGGCCTCCCAAATGTTATATTTGAAATGCGTCTTAGTGATATATAAATTAATTAAGTTGCTTTTCAAAATGTCGTTGTAAGAAGCATAAACCAAGCTGATCTTGCCAAATAACACTCTTCCCGTTTCAAATTGAATGTATTAGTTTGACTTGATACAAATATTAAGATATGAATAGTTGATAATAATGATACAATTATTAAGATATGAATAGTTGATAATAATAGTACGAGCAATTAGGAGGAAACATAGGTGCTCATTGTATTAGTTTGATTGAAATGTAAGAAAATGGAAGAGAACATGTATAACAATAGTGTATAAAATATTTGGAGAGAAATAATATTCTGTGATTTAAATATTCATTTTAAAGAAAACAGCTATCATTATAGACCAGACTAAAAATGTGAGTAAGATAATAAAATTGGAAAGAATGGAGTAGCGTTAACATTTTGGTTGTGGAAGTATTGTGATTGATAACACCCAGAACAATCAACTAAAGCCATGGACCATGGATACGTAGATTTGATTTATATATCCTATCTATCTAGATTGATATATTCATGAGTTATAACGTTTCAATTTTTTATATAAAGATGATAATCTTAAAAAATAATAACTTTATGGTATAAAAAATAAAAGTTGAGCATGAGGATCAAAATATATATCTGATCAATGTAACACTTTTTAAAATTGGATATATGTAGATCAAAAGGTAGTTAACTAAAGCGCATAAATGATATTTTAGAATGTTATTCTAAAAAATTGATTATCCAAACAAATATAATCAGGTGGATTTAGATGCATTAACGAGTACAATCAGAATGCTTGTTAGAAAAATCCATACTTAAACGAAAAATCAGTTGCCCACATTTCTGCCTCTTTGCAAGGAAAAAAAAAAAATGAAGCTACAAGGCATATCATTAAACCATATAATACAACGCAATATATTAGGATCTAATTCAATTTCAATTAAACATTATAAAGGGAACACAATATATTAGGATCTAATTCAACTTTAATAAAACATTATAAAGGGTTTTTTATATGCCAATTAAGTAAGTGGGAAACTTGCATAACTGGAGCCAGAAGTTGAATTACCTTAAATATGGGGATCATTTGGCATAGCATTTCTAAAATCTCAAGAGCTATTAGAAACTTTAGGGAGAAAAAAAAAAAAGAACAAAATAGTAATAAACAACACATTTGAATTCACAGGTACGAGTCAGAAGCTAACCCCATTGTATGTAGTATATATATACTCTTTTTTTTTTTTTTTTGATCAATAGTATATATATACTCCGAAGGCAGCTGGACAATATATATGTTAGCAGTAAAACAAACAAAAGCGTTATGTATAATTATTGGTACGAAGCATCAGCAAATATGTCACGTTACTCCGAGTTCAAGCTGAATGAATGTGCAACTGGTTGGTTAAAAGGCTTAAAAAAGAGAAAAGAATTGAGGTGATATGAGATCGAAAAGTAAAGTAGTATTCTATTGTCTATTGTCTATTGATAAAAAAAAATAAAAAAAAGTGGTTTAGGGTTCGCTTTTTTTTTTTTTGGGGGCTTTGAAGACTGAAGTTTGACGCGGCTCTCGGATCGGCGGAGGGCCAAACCCCAGTCACCCAGTCATCCGTATGTAGCGCTTAAATCATCATCAGATATGGTTACCCCAAAAAATTGTGCTTTGTACGTTTCTTTGAATTAAAAAAAAAATATACAAAAAACTCTTCTGATAGATTGATGCTCAGAAGGAGGAGCGCCGCTTCCCATGATGAGGGTCAAGAGGAGAGTATAGTCATCCGACCGCCGCATCCCAGCATGAGGGTCGGGCCTACTCTATTGGAAGCTGGGTGCCGCCTTGTCAACTGGATTTATGCAGTGTTACTATTGCACCTAAAATTAAAAAAAAAAAAAAAAGAGTAGAGTTTTTTTTTTTTTTTTTAGGAAAAAAAAAGAAAAAAAAAAAGAGTAGAGTTGAGTAATAAGTACCCGTTCTCAACAGTATCAAATATTAGTAGATCTTTTTTTTTGCAAAAATATTAGTAGATCTTTAGTATACAATACTACAATGGTGCACTGATTTTTATGCGGGTATATGGACTTATTACTGTAATAGCGTTAATAGAATTAGTAGCACAATTATCGTATGAGAATTGAGTACGAACAATTATTAGATATTAAATAATTATTCATTATGGTTCAAATTATATTAGCTTTTTTATTTTCTTAAAAATTCGGCACAAGGCCTACTTGGACAAAGGGGGAAGGAAACCCAAACAAATTCCACAATTCATCCCAAAAGTCAATTGTTGATTTAAGGGATGGACCATGGTGCTTAAGTATTAACACACTAAAGCTCAAACGTCCGCTATGGGGCAAATTTTCTTTTGAAAATTCGGCACAAGGCCTACTTGGGAAAAGGGGAAAGGGACAAATTACATTAGCTATAGTTTTGATATTGGCCACACGTTTTAAACTTTCGGATTTTTTTTTTTTTTTTGACAATTTGGGGAAAGGGGAAAGGGAGACTAACCTACTCAACCCAAACTGAAAGCCAGAATGAGAGAGGACCTAAACTAGACCCCACAAACCCACTCCAAAAGTCATGGTAATTTTTAGAGGGGCCGAAGGAGCTTAAGTACTAACCCTAACAAGCAACTCGTCCCGATGTGGGACTTTAGTTTTGATATTGGCCACACGTTTTAAACTTTCGAATTTTAAAATATGTAGTTCAGATCAGATCACAGTTATATGTAATTCAACTTTGTGTTGCTAATCACACAGTACTGTCTACTTGTTTTACTAATCAATTACAAGCCTTACTACTAATGCACAAGCGAACCTGTGATCATTATACAATACTGCATTATGCTGCATAATTTAATTGCTTGCTGATGGCAAGTGTTGTTTTAGTATGATTTTATGTCAACGTTTCTCATTAATAATGTCTGCTTTATGCGGTGTAAAGCTGATTATCGGTGTGAATATATATATATATATATATATATATATATATATATATATAAACATTGCAAATATTATCTCAATAAATAACTTGTACCAGTATATTCCAGTGATTTCTCGGTGACGTGCAATCCGCATAAAAATGAAAGGCGCAGCTTGCTTGTAATTTGTGAGCCTCCACTTCATCTTTTTTTTAATCCTCTGATTATCAATTAATTAATTGTACTTTGAAAGCAAACAAAGGAGTAAAGTACTGATTCCTGATGGAGTATGATGGGATGCGAGGCTGACTCCGATCCATTTTTTTATTTGGATTCTAGAATTAAAATAAAGATTAGGGTATCTTCCTTTCTTGAATCAGCATCTCATCAGATCAAATTGACCATATTATTGATGATTACATAAACGGCAATAATTACAGAACCCTGTTCGCCTGCTGATGTTTGCGGGCATTTTGCAATTATGTTGTTCTTACTCGGAAAGCTCCATCATCATACCCCCTTTTTTTTTTTTGGTCTATTCTTTCGGTCCGAGGAATTGGAAGAACAAGCCCACGGTAGCTTCCTCTTTTTTTTTTCTTTTTTTTTTTTTTTTTTTTTGAGGATAGAACTTTTGAGAAATGAAGTAATAAGCTAATGTATATAAAGTTTTACACAAGTGGGACAAACTCAGCATAAATTCTTGTCACTATTTGGTAGATTAGCTCTTATTTATCTGCAATGAATTACAAACTCCCACACGATTTTTTTTTTTTTTAAATTTATCTGAATTCATCACAAAGGGATTCTTGGAGACTCCATATTTGCAACCTACCCGCTGCCAGTATGGATAGACTAACCACGTTTAGGCTGGACTACCGCTTGCGTTCAAAAATTTTCCCAAAGAAACTGAGATTATATCCTTCAAAAATCACCTTAATTAGATGAAAACTAAGAAACCATACATCTTTTTTCTTTTTCTTGTGTGGAATATTGCTGTCAGATTAGGCTTGCTAAAGGGTTTGGACAGTAAAATAAGAAAGTTAGAGCTGAATACTTGATGATTACAGAGTAACGTGACCATGAAAGTCAAATGTGGATGGACTAGTCTCGACGGAGAAGAGGTCCGTCCAGTCCAGGAACTGGAGGAATGAATATACCAGTATCCGCTACCATATTAGGTGGTGGATCCAGCACACGAACTAATGGACTCGATCCAAGCTACATACACCATCCAATTGTTCATATCATCCATCCCTCAGTATCCACGTCGAGGCGTTATAAGTACCACAACTTCATATGATGATTTTTTTTTTTTTTTTTCTAATCGTCACCAGTATTTTATTACACTCCTAACTTACTCTATGAGAGACGTACAACTAAGCCCAGAAACTTAGAAGTACAACTAAGCCCAGAAAAATCGATGAGAACTGAATCACTATGAGATTAAACGGGTGCATTATTCAGCTATTTGGATTTTTTTATGAAAAGCAGGATTTGAACTCTCTGCTTCTATTTTTTTTTCTTTTTCCTGAGAATTGATTTGTTGTCTCAATTCTTTTTAAAAAAATTATTGTGCTACCAGTAAAAACAAGATAAGAATAATAGTACTAATATGTTATTGAGATCACAAATATTATTAATTCAGGTTTGCGATTTCAACTAATGTTTGTAATCTAGACTCGTTGTGACGAGCAGTATAACAAGCGTAGCCTAATGATTTCAGCAGCTGGATTGGATACTAAAGTAACGATGAAAATGAATTTGTGTAACTAACTTAATAATCCTCCCGAACCCCTTCTTATTTTGTCAATTATTTAACACAGAGCAGAAATCAACTGTACGTCACGAAAGATTTTCCCAGTTTCAAAAACGGTTGAAACTTGAAAGAGCACCGCAGCTTCTCAGCTATTGATTACACCTGCAAAAATGTATGTATGCATCTACGAATGAATCGCCAAGTCAACGTTAGCCGATAACCTTCTTGAATATTTCCTGAAGAAATCCAGTCTCCCAACTTCAGAAACAGTTTTATAGCCAATTCATGAAATACTAACAAAATACTGCTCGCTGGTTCTCTGCTTTGCAATAACCTGCAGCATTGGCTTCCGCTTTACAAATTCTTTTACAACCGCAAATTCCATTGTGTATTAACAGAATATTCTTCCACTTGACATTGCCTCTTTTGCACAAAAACATCACCAGAGGGTGTCATAATTAATATGATTACCTACATTATTTATACATAGAGTTGGAACAAAGGAACACACACCATTTGGCCACCAAATCACCTGCCAAGTACAAGCTCACGGAATTTGTTCACATTTGATCATGAGCTGCAAGAGAGAAGTCGCTTTTCTTTGGGCTCTGTTTGTTCCACGTTTAGTTATCTCCACTAAATGGTCATAAACACCATACTGCAGCGCACCCAATATTAAGGAGGAATTGTTCAAGCATAACTCCAGAAGAACTGCTGTAGCGCATTCTTTATTTTTACAAGTCCCATCTCTTATTATTTCAACCAAAGTTTGAATGACTGCCAGCTGGCCAAATTCATTTCTCCCTTTAGGATGCGATGCTAGAAGAAACAAGATCGATAGGGCTTCATCAACCATGCCCGTACTCCTCTCTTCTAGTAAATGAAGTAATGGTGGTATTATACCTGCTTTAATGGCCCTAGTTTTGTTGGCTTGGTTGAGTGTCAAGCTAAAGAGTGCAGTTGCTGCATCCTTTCTACCTCTAGTTGTCCCAGTTCGCAGCAGACCCACTAAAGGAAGTATTCCATCTAAACATCCCACCATCACTTTGTTCTCGTCAAGCATTGATAGACTGAACAAGGTTGCAGCAGAGTTTTCTCTAGCCTCATTTGTTCCGTGCTGTAAGATGTCAATTACAGCAGGAATAGCCCCTTTTCTGCCTATATGTCTTTTGTTTGCTTCATCGAGTGACAAGTTTAACAGAGCAGTAACACTGCGTTCTTGGATTTTCAGATCAGGATATGATAAGAGCCAGAATAGCAGAGGGATTCCTCCACAGTTAGCAATCAAAATTCTATTGTCGGGATTCTCTTTGGAGAGCATGCGTATCTTGACAACAGCATCACTCTGCACATCCAGCTGGGGAGAGGATAGATTCTGAACTAAGAAAGCAATCTCCTCTATGAGTGCCGTGGACGAGCTTTCAGAGCCATCACAAGAATATTTCCTTGGTAGATCAAAGTTATTCTTTTCACACCATTGCAAAATTAGATTGCAGAGAGCATAGTTTGGAACCATTGTCAAGTGACTTAATGTCTGTCCAGTCTTCGGGCAGGTTCTGTGATTTGAATTTAACCACTTCTGAATGCTCTCTCTTTCATAAGTCTGCAAATTGAAAACACAAAGACCATTATCAGCACAAACAACAAAGATGAAACCTGAAATCAGAAAACAGAACTTTCGGGGGTAATTTATTATTGGCCTTTCAAGAAGATAGACACCATCTCAGTTGATTTAATTGTAATAGATATAAGAAAAACTGATTTTTTAAATTCACATAGTTCAATTTCCCAAAACTTCTGGAAACAAACAGAAACTTAGGAACTTGATAATTTTAGGCGTCTCAAGACAGTATAACATTTTGTTAAGAGCTGCCTTTCTTTGCTGCCCTTATTCAGAATTACCTGTCCAGTAGCAACAATAACAGGATCTGTCATTATCTCCAGGGTTATTGGACAATGGAATTCGTTGGGGATTAGTAAAGATTGGCACCTCTCCAAACATCGGGAAGACATTGTCAAATCAAGCACACCAGTTCCCTCAATTCCAGCAATCTGTTTGAATTTGCTTAACAGATCTACAATTTGCTGGATACTCTCTGCATTCTGTGATCTCTTGTCTTTAAGAAGCTTCTTGACAGCCATGGTTTCAGATCTTAGATCAGGAATAGTATGTAACTCCAATTTCTTTGCTAGTCCTTCTATTATTGCCTCATCTGCTTTCCTGTCATCATTTTGGGAAAATACAATCATCATGTCCATTGCTAGTTCTATATCCTGTGTTTCTGTCCTGCATTTGGCCCTTTGGAGTTGCACGCGCATTAGCTCAACCTGAGGATATCGCCAGATTGAACAGAGACAACTATGAGCAAGACCAATTGAAAATTACTCCCTACAACTCTTGTATTAATATGAAACAGACAACTTGTCAGAGGAAATTTCTGCTAATCAAACTATTCATTTTTCTAAAGGGAAACAACTAATGAATATCATCCAGGCTCTCACAGGCAAATTAATTGTCTCACGCAATTCCAGATTTTTTCAGAAATTAGCAGGCAGGAAATTCTACAAAGTTTCTTCAATACGATTCTTTCTAGAAGCAAAAGATTGTTATGTTCTTCAGCTTTCATCTGGACAAGCAAGAAGACAGCATTATTCACATTGATTGTTTCCTTACTGAATAAGGTTGAAATGCAAAACACTTTCTTTCAAAGGGAAAAAAAGATAGCAGGATCTCTCCCAAATCACATTTTATTTAACTTATAGTAACTCATAATTGCATGCTCATCTTGGTATTACTGTCTCCTAACACACACACACACACACACACACATCCATCTTTCGATCTGGATATATTAAGAAAATAGTAAGATCAGTCAGGTCTTTAATCGAATTTAACTGAGACCTCCTAAACAATATGCACACTCATCCATCATATTAACGCTTGACACAAAAACAAACATCATGGGGTTAAGAAGTAGCCAGAAGATGCAGTTAATTAGGGCAGGGATCATTCGATTTATCTATACCAGAAAACTGAGTGCAGAGGGTGAATCTAGTTTAAGATTTCAATGGTTAGGGTCAAATCACCTCACCTTACACGGGCAAGTATATTATACATGACCTTGCTGTCATTGTTATAAGATTCATCCTGTGGCGTAAACTTTATCATCCAGAAATCTAATATTAAAGAGATAACAAAAAAGAAAATTTTTTTTTTTTTGAAGTAAAAAGGAATATGTCCAAAAAAAGTAAAAAAGAAAAAGTTTTGACAAACCGTAGTGCCAACAAAGACAAACTGCAATTATACTTATTATAACTAATTGGTCAAATAGCTTAGACATCAGAGTAACAACCGGCCCCCCCAACAAAAAAAAAAAAAAAAAGCGGATAGAGAACCATTAAGTTGGACTGGTTAAATCAAAGAGAAAATAGGAAGAACTACTTGCTCTTTAACATCTTCGGAAATGCCAAGCTCTTCATAAGGAATATCATCCAATGATCGTTTTAGCTTGTCGTAAACAGCATGAAATCTACTCATGATCGTCTCGTTCTCGAAGGCCTAAATTTTAATTGAGAAAACAGGGAATAAACAAGCCTGCCGTATCTTAGAATCTAGAGATAAAATTTATCTATCATATGTACTCTGTGCGTGTGTGTGTGTGTGTCAGAGAGAGAGAGAGAGAGAGAGAGTGAGAGTGAGTGACCGACCAATAACCAGGTAAATCTTGCTCCCGTAGTTGCAATGGGCCAGTAGTTTCTTTGCAGAAAGTAAAGCTTTCTTAAGCTTTAGCAGAAAGCTGAATGCTTTATCAGAATTGCAGGAATTTAGCTCCCTAATCTCTTCCAGAAAAGGCACCAACAGCTTCAACCTCCTAACAAGATTCAAACTTTCTTTTCGCTGAGTCCTCCTAAAATTCATAAAAGACCCCACTTTCTCCATGAATTCCAACAATTCTCTCACCACAATCATCCTTCCAAGTCTACTCTCCAATGAATTCAATATGACACTACTTCCCTTCTCCCCAGTTGGTCTTCCTTCTCTTTCTTGCTACATAACCACATGATTTTCCATAAGTAATACAGTAAGTCAGTAGATAATTTAAGCGGCCACTGTTTCTATCTCGTTTATTTATTTTTTTGGGTTGGGTGTGGTTTCTGTGGTGTTAGAAGTTGGAACTCGGAAGGGAAAACGAGCAGGGTGCAGAAATAATATATTTTTGTCTAAGGATAAGAACAAAGGCAATGGAGAACAGAAAAAGCCAGCTCCCATCAACGCCACAAGGGACGCCATCACAGGTAGTAAATAGTAGTTATGGGAAGTACCTGTCGGGAGGTGGGGGTTGGGAAGGGTCTACTACTTTCTGAATGAAGTGAGCTGCCGTTGGCTGTTTTTGTCTGGGTTAATTCTTTTGGGGCGTTAATTTTGCTTGATTTTGAGGAATAACGCAAACAACGTTGTTGGTTGGGCAGGGCTAGGAGTGCCAACGGTCCGGGGCCGGGCCGAAATTGAATGTTCCGGATTCATACCTGTTTTTGTGTTAAGGTTTCGGACCTGGACCCGGGACCGACGGGTCTTGAATTTGGTTTTCCGGATCCGAGTTCGTTCGAGTCCGGGTCCATTCCTGTCCGGGTCTTGAAAATATAAAATATTTTTATATATTTTATAATTATTTTTTATTAAGTATTGAGTATTAGAAGTATAAAATACGTATGTATGTATATTATAATTATTATTTATTGAGTATTATGTATTAAAAATTTAAAATACGTATATATAATTTATAATTATTATATATATAAACAGGTCCGGGTCATATTCGGGTCGGAACATGACATTTCGGATTCGACCCATTTTTTATTAAGAAAAAACGGGTCCGAGTCCGGGTTCGAGTAAACGGAATTTTATTCCTACCCGAACCCGGAAAAAATCAAATGGTCCAAGTCGAGTCCAGGTCTAGACCCGGACCATTGACAGCCCTAGGCAGGGCAGTCACTTTTCAGTTGAGGAGTCAATTTTTCCAGTATCCTTTTAGTGTCATTTATCAAGGACTGTCACTGTACATTCATACTTATCATATTTGAGATAAATCAAATAACTATTTGGTATGAATGTAAGATAACAGTCTTTGAATTATGACACTAGAGTAGTACTAAAAAAATTGACACTAAGAATCGAGTGAGTATTGCGTGCACCACGCACGCCACGTGGCGTGCCACGTGGTGCACTAGAACCAATCACACATCGCCAAATAATACAAGGTATGACCCACCATTGCCACATGGCGATAAATTATTGATTCTAGTACACCACGTGGCAATGCACGTGGTGTATTGTATACTTTTCCCTAAGAATCTCAATTGGTCACTTTTGACAAGTTTTTATAAATATTTATTAAAATGAGCAAAATTAAAGTATATATTACGTGCACTTATAAGTTCATAAAAAATAATTAAAATTTTAACAATTCACGTAAGTCTATTTATTTGTATATTAAATTAAAAATTAATGTGAGTCTGTCTCCTTTATTTTCATTTAATTATTAACTCTTTGTCCCATATAAAGCTAAATCAAATCTTAAAAACTGCTACTAAAGTGTAATGCAACTCCCAGTGGTCTAAAGCTAAACCAATTCTTAAATACTGCTACTAAAGTGTAATGCAACTCCTAGTGAAGTGATGAGTAAAAATTTATCTAAACAAATAATAAATTTTTGTAGCAACCACTTTTTTAGGCAAAATTATCTTTTTCTAGATTTGAGTTTGGTGATTGCCCAGCAAGCACACATCAACAGTCCGATCCCGATTGAAAGGAAAAACAAAACAAGCAAGAGTAGCAGCAGGGACGCGGGCTACAAGACTTTTCTTGTCTTGTCTTTTGTCTGATTCTCCGAACAAGCAAATCCAGTGGTGGTGCCTCTATGCTTTTTATATACCTCATAAATAAAAATGACGTACCATTTATTACTCGTTTTTTTTTTTTTTTGCAAATTTTCTTTACCTATATTATTATCTTTTACATCACATGGCCAAATTATCCTTTGTTATGTACTTCAAAAGTTGCCAACAAAGAAATTACCTCCTCATGTTACCCAGTTAATGGTGTATGTTTGCATCCTCATCCTTCGGGCTGACAGTTTTGCTTCATAACAGGATGACGAATTAAGCACTATGCTACTTTTTTTTTGGAGGAAAATATATAATTCCATTAATCATTGTCAAAAGATGCTAAAGAGATTACATCTAGTGGGAAAAGAGTAAAGAAATCTACTCTATGCAAAACAAAAAGTGCCATATTTGCTGCTACATGTGCTGGCCTTGTTAAACTACCTAGTAACATGATTCAATTGCACAATTGGAAACTCTTTAAGCACAGCTCGAATTTGATTAAGAATGTGACCAGTCATAGAGTGATCTCTGCCGATTCGTTTGATCTTGTTAATAACACACAAAGCATCTCCTTCAAGAATGAAATGTGATAAACCAACTTCTTTGGCCCATTCTAAAGCTTTGAGAAGAGCCATTGTTTCAGCATGCTCCGCATCAAAACATCTATTCAACTTTTCTAACATCACAACTTGCACTTCTCCTTTACAATCTTTTACTACAACTCCCAGGCCTGCATTTGATTCTTTAAAGGCTGCATCTACATTCAATTTTAATAAACCTTCTCCTGGTGGCTTCCATTGGTTGTGAACTACTTCCAATTCTTTTACAGGTTTGCTTTGAGCAGCTTGGTATTCTTTAAGGAAAGACCATCCACAGTTGATCATGTTCTTTGTTCCATGATCAATGCCTTCAAAGACTTTATCATTTCTTCGTTTCCATATTAACCAAGCAATGATTACAGTCAATTCAGCAGTTGCCTCAATTTCAGTCTCCATAACTGATGAATACCAGTCTTTGAAGTTGCTAGCCTTTCCAATTATGTTTGCTTTGTGTGGGAAAACTTGCTTCCATACTTCACTGACTCCACCACATTCAAAAAGCATATGCTTATCAGTTTCCAACTCACAATCACAATTCATGCAGCCTGTACAAATAGTTTGAATTCTTGTATTTAAGTTCTGTCCAGTTGGAAGAGCATTATTACTAGCTTTCCAAAGAAAAATTTTTACCCGAGAGGGAATTTGGAGATGCCACAATTTCCTCTAGTACCTTTGCTGCTTGCTTTCATTAGATGAAGATCCTACAGCTACATCTTACTTGTTCTGGCTTATGGCTAGATGATAAGCTGACTTTACTTTGAAATCTCCATCCTTAGTGTAATGCCATACAAGCTCATCATGGGGCCATGATTGGGATAAAGGAATTGATTGAATAATCTCCACTTCATAGTTCAAAAAGAGATTTTGTAGTTTTGCCTCATTCCACGCACTTGCATTAAAATCGATTAAATCAGAAACTTTTGCTGCTGGACAGCTTAGCTTGTTTATAGGCACTACCTTAAAAGTGTATGGCCTAGGAAACCAAGGATCATCCCAAATGTTGATTGAACTTTCATTTCTAACTCGCCATCTGATGCCCTTTAGTAAGAGTTTTTTGGCTTGAATAATACTCCTCTATAACCATGATGAAGTTGGCCTTGCCTTTGCCTCTAAGAAGCTCTTACTTGGGTAGTACTTTGACTGCAAGATCTTAGCTACAAGGGCATCAAGCTCTTTGATTAATCTCCAGCCTTGCTTGGCAAGCAAAGCTTGGTTAAAGGCCTCTAAGTCTCTGAATCCCATCCCCCCATCATCCTTCTTTTTACATAGATTATCCCATCGTATCCAGCTGATCTTTTTTTCATTATTCTTCTGCCCCCACAAAAAATTCTACACTATTGCTCTTAGTTCATCACATACCCCTTTCGGAAGCTTGTAGCAGGACATAATGTAGGTCGGAATTGCTTGCACAATTGACTTGATCAAAACTTCCTTATCTGCTTGCGCAAGCCATTTTTCTTTCCATCCTTTTAGCTTTTTCATATTCTGTCCTTCACAAGTGTGAAAACTTCCTTCTTTTTACGACCAATCAAATATGGCATTCCAAGGTAGACTCCTTTTCCATCATCAACTTGCACTCCTAATCTTCCTGCCACTTCGCCGCTTTCTTGACTAGGGACATTTGCACTGCAGTACAGTTTGGATTTTGCCAAATTAACCTTCTGCCCTGACTGTTTCTCATAGCAATCCAATATTTTCATGATTTGTCTCAAATTCTGTTCATCTAGCTTAGCAAAAAGATGCTATCATTAGCAAATAGAAGATGATTGATAGCTGGACTATTTCTTCCCATCTTAATTCCATTCCAAAGCCCCTATCTTTCAATTGCCCTTATCATTGTGGATAGCCCTTCAGCATATAAGATGAAAAGATAAGGGGATAGAGGATCCCCTTGCCTTATGCCCCTAGTTGGTTTAAAGCTCGGAGTTGGCTTCCCATTTACAAGAATAGCAAAAGTGACTGATCTAACACAGTCCATTATTCTATTACAAAAATTACTAGGAAAGCCAATGTCATGAAGTATCCTTTCCAAAAAACTCCATTCAACTCTGTCAAAAGCCTTAGACATATACAATTTTAATGCAAAAAATTTTTCATCAGTGGCCTTCCTGGTTTTCAACCAATGAAAAATCTCAGCTGCCACAATGATATTATCTGATATTAATTGCCCTTTAATAAAAGCACTCTGTGATTCATCTATAATGAAAGGCATCACACACTGCAACTTTTGAGCTAAAGCTTTGGCTATAATTTTATAACTCACATTGCAAAAACTAATTGGGCGATATCTAGATATAGTTGTGGGAGTTTTAGTCTTTGAAATGAGGGCAATATTAGTTTTATTGATCCGTTCTATAGAGCATTTATCATTCAAAAAGGAGAGATCCATCTTAGTGACTTCCTTACCTACAATGTTCCAATAGTTCTGATAGAACCCTGCATGCAGTTCATCTGGTCCAGGAGCTTTCCAGGGATGCATGTGCTGTAAAACTTCTTTAACATTCTCTTCCGTGAATTCCTCCTCTAAAGTAGCTTTCATATCATATGGAATTCTTTCTTTAATAAGAACAGATGACTCAGCTGGTGTAGTTTCACTGCTGATATAGAGATTCTAAAAAAAGTCTCTTATATGATCTTCTAACTGAGCATCCGATTCCACCTATGTTCCATTTTTCAGTTGTAACTTCTGAATACTGTTTCTTTGCTTTCTTTGACTGGCCTTTTTATGAAAAAAATATGTATTCCTATCTCCACTTTTAAGCCAATCAGATCTCACCCTTTGCATCTAATAGAGTTCCTCTTTTTCCAATAGCTCATCTAGTTCTATTTTCAGTTTATAGACAGAGTCAGAATCTTTTCCTGGGACACACTGAGTATGCTTGATCTTCTCCTTAACAGTTGTTATTTTGTGCTTTAAATTACCAAATGTAGCTTTGCTCCATTTGGTAAGTTCTTCTAGGACCAGATGACTATTATTAACCACTCGATCAACTATGTTTGAAGCATTATCTCTCCAGCTCTTCTGAATAATATGCTGACATTCTTCATGTAGTAACCAAAATTGCTCAAATTTCCTCCCTTTGAACTTGTTCCACATTCTAGATACTCGGTGTCTCTGGCTCTCTAAAGTAACTAAAATTGGAACATGGTTTGAATATGATGATGCTAAATGCTGGACTATCATTATTGAAAAAACTGACTGCAGGTAAACATTTTCCAGTGCCCTGTCTAACCTTTCAAAAATTCTGCTACTAGGATCATTGCCTCTCATCCAAGTGAACTTACAACCAGCATAACCTAAGTCATACAGATCTGCCTGTTGAATAGCTTGTCTAAAGGCTGCAATTTGTTGGTCATTCCGAGGATTATCTCCAAACTTCTCACTTTGATCTAATATTTCATTAAAATTTCCACTACAAAGCCCAAGCAAACTATTTATACTGGACAAGCGTTTCAGCAACAACCAAGAATGAATTCTGCGATTTGCATCAGGATGACCATAAAATCCCGTGAATCTCCAGGGTGGTTTCTCATCTCCTTATTTGATGATTGAATCTATATGCCCTTCAAAATAATTTAAAATTTCTAAATCGATATCCTTTTTCCACAATAATGCAAGTCCTCCTTCTTTGCTTTTTCGTTCAACATAAAAACCAAAGGGATATCCCAACTTTTTTCGAATTTTCTCCATTCTTCTATTCTCCATTTTTGTCTCTGATAAAAAGACAATTTTGGGAGCTTACTCCATCAGCAAAATGCTGAGAGCTCAAATTGCTTGGGGGTTCCCAAGCCCCCGGCAATTCCATATTATGATATTCATTGCTCTCGGTGGTGCTGCTTAGCAGCCACCGCTGATGTTTCAGTAACTCCAACATAGTCTTTTGCTTTACGCAATTTCTTCTCATCTTCCCTCTTTGTATCTTCTTCCTCCAGTGGTCTGTGTCTCTTTTGCTTTTTTGTGTGTTCAGTTCAGATATGTCCGGACTCTTGGGCTGCAGACAAAAGAGTATTAGGTATCTCTAAATGAAATGCACTAGGCCCTGAAGATGTATTATTACTTTGTAAACTCGCTTGGACTCCATCTCTTGGATCACTACTCAACATGCCCCAGTGGGTCTTCGTATTGGCCTCCTACTCTGCTCATAGAACTTGGGCTGTTTGTGGGCCTTTGACAGACTTGGTCTTCATTTTCTATGGATGATCCAATCTGAATAGTCAGATTTTCTACTACCCTGTGTCTTAACACGTCACATCCTTCATTGATCTCTGGTTGATTGATATTTCCTATAGGTCGGCTTATCTCAGTAGCTTCCTGTTCAACTTCTTGAGCCCTTCCATTGTTGAGATGGTGATTATCTCGAGGTTCTCGTTCTAGATTCATCCCCGATGTGGACCTGAAATCTTCTCCGGCCATCTGTGATTGCCAAACACATTTGGACTGAATTTGATCTATGAGTAACCACAAATAATAACGGTTGTCATCACCATTCTTAATTTTCTCACAAGCACGAGTCGTGGGGCCCATAATGCCACATCTAAAGCAGAATGTTAGTAAACGTTCGTATTTGATCAGTGCCATAATCTCCTTTCCATCTTTCATTTTCAATTTTATCACTCGTCTAATGGGTTTAGCTACATCTGTCAAGGCCCTGAATCTAAAAACTCTTTCACCAGATTCATACTTCTCCTAAAGCTGTAAATGAGTTACCTGGGTGAAAGTACCAGCAATCTTCTGCGTCACTTCTTTGGTGTATATTTCTCTTGGGAATCCTACAACATTCATCCAAAAGTGTGTGTTGAAAGTCCTCTTGAGCAAACTGAAAACCTGAATCCCATTTTTTGATTATCAGCAAATTATTGTCAATATCCCAAGGGCCTCTGTTGATGACTCCTCGTAACTCTTCCTGGTTTTCAAAGAAAAACTGGTAGATATTAGGCTGAACTCTAAAGATCTTGACTCCTTGGCATTTCCAGGCTTTAGCTAAAGCACTTCGAAGGCCTTTGAGATTGATTTCTTTTCCTACAATGAATTTGCCAAAACAACTATTACCACAATCCAATAGCCCTTGTCGTATCTCTTCCTCCTTGACTTCAAGAACAGTCAACCCTTCCTCCGCAAACTGGACATTATTCATTTGCTGAATGATTTGCTGGATTGTGTCACTCATTGTAATAATTAAGATAAAATCATTAACAACACATTAAATGAGCAAATTTAAGATTAGGAATTCCCTTGCTACCAAGGGAGAAAAGAGAGCTCTAGAGTGCTAGAGAGAGAAATCATGAATAATGCTTTTCTAGCACTATGCTACTTAAAATAGAAAAGACCTTTAGTTCTACAGGAGCAATAACATGCTTGACACTGAAATGTATACAAATTGGAAAGTCAGAAGAAAATCCCCCCAAGACCCTAAGCCAGATCGGTTTTTTTATGTGCTTGGGATGGAGGATTAAAACCCTAACACTTGGCAGTTCAAGCCCGTCCTTACATAGAACAATCAACAACTGCGAGATTACTAGGCTCTCCCCGATTGAAGAGTAAGGGATAATCAATTATATTTAGCAACCAAAATGGAGTAGGGTACACCTACGGTAATATCAGGTAGATAGAACCTGGTTCCACACCACGCATATATTTCCTTGTTTAGCAGATACTTCAATTTAGCAAAAAGCTCTAGTCAGTTGAATGTTTAAATATAACGATCTTATAAACAAGAAGAATATACAAAATACAACAGAATAGCATTTAGCTGGAAACTGGAAAAATCCAAGCACTTGTATACGATATACCCAACCCAACCTCTCGGAAAACAATAACCACCAAGCTCAGTCAGGCTGCTTCTCATACAAAGTAATGACACCGAAATACCTGAATCTCCATGGCTCAATCATGTCGTTACACTGATGCAGAAAATGATATGAACCATTGCTCTGGCCAACGGAAAGAGAACTGCCATTTCCTTACAACCCCGTTCTAAAAGCTTTAGCTCTTTTTCTCTCATTAAAAGATGCATACACTTTGATCATTGACCTGTACACATTGAAAACGGACGGAGGTAATTGCACTTGAAGTTCCTCCTTTTGACTGGATACAAGGAGCCTAAAACTTTGAATCACATTGTTTGTACTGGAGTCTTTTAACATGCTCTTTCAACTAAGGCAAAAGAATGCTCCCTATGAGGTGTTGGATACTGACCATATTATGACCACTAGCGTCATGTACTAAATACTTGCATTCACTAAGCAACAGTAATATAATTTGATGTATCATCCTTGTCAGAAGAATCGGAAAAAACTTTTCTGCATTTCAAGTACTTAAAACTTAATTTCTCTTTAATAAGCGATATAGAAAGACATCCAAACAAAAGCATCCCAAGTTGTATATTTCCTCAGCCTTTTTTGTCACGCTTCCACGGCTGGCTTCAGCAGACCCAAGCAGGAAAAGAAAAGTTCACGCCTACTCTACATAAAATTGAAACACGTATGCCAAAGGACAAAAGGAATTGGGACAGGTAGACATAAATCATATGCGCTGCTATCTGCACTCTTCCCTCACGCATTTCTATTTTTCCTATTCACTGTGTAACTAAAGTACCTAGGTTCCAATTTTGGGAATGGTTTCAAGAGAAGTTGTTGCTTATCATTCCTAACAAAAGAACAGAGGAAACTACTCCGGACCTTACAGTTGGAAAGTGCAAAACCGTTCAACATAAGCCATAAAATCTGCATCTTCTCCAACCAAAATGAACATAATTATTTGTTCAAACAAGAAAAAGTTTTTGGCGGTTTCGGACAGATGAATCTAGAAAGGATCTGGTGAGGCAAACCTTCTTAAAAGTGACTTTTGATATAAGGAAAAAAAACTAGTAAACATGCCTGGGTACATAAAAATACATTAAGAAAATAACAGCCATAATCTAAGACACAATGTTCACCTGATTATGGTCATGAAGAAGAATTGGAGTGTTTACCACAGGAGAAAAGCCAAATGCTGGCAAGCCCTCGTTGTTAGATTTTTTAATCTAGTTATGGGCTTACATTAATTGTGATTAATAGTTAAGATAATATGGTCAAATATGAGACATAAAGTGGGCCATTTATTTTGGTTTAATTATTGGGCCTATTATTCTAATATAATAAGATGTTGATTAATTGTGTAGGCCTATTAGGCCCATTAGGGATTGTTAGATAGAGACCCTAATGTGTCTAATATATAAGGAGTGCTAGGTGCCCTCTCTAAGGATCTGAAGAATAACGACTAAATTAAGTTTTTCTCTCTCTACCATCTAAGAGACTTAGTCATAAGATCCGAAGAGAAGAATCTAGTGCACTTGATTGGTGATCGTGTTTTTGCTTCCATTCGACATGGCGTTGGATAAAAAATCAGGTTCTATCTAATTTTCTCTAAATTAGTATTCTAAGTATTCATGTATGATCTTGGGTGTAGAATAATTTTTATTCTAACAATTGGTATCAGAGCCTATATACATGATCTTAGAATCTTTTGATGAGTAACCCAAATTAATTATATTTTGTGGGATAAAATATTTGTAATTTGCGTACGATTGCTTCACGGCGCAGCGGAAAAATCGTAAAGTAACACGGGTGTTTTTTCTCGCTGCTTGAAGTCTTGCGTCTATTGGTTATTAGTTTAGATTGAGATGATTGAATTTGTAAGGAATATTAAATTCGATTGCTTACCAGATTCCATGTGGCTCATGTCTAAGTGATACTTTCTCTATTTGCTTAGAAAACTTTTCATGGTGAGCCGATATAGAAATTATTACGAAATCGTCTGGCTTTCGATTTCGGTTACCTACTGTTGGTCTTGAACGTATGGCTTTAATTTGCCTTGGGTTTTCATTTATGTTGCATGCATGCCGTGTTGCTGCTTAAAGTCTATTGAATTTAATTTAGGTGATTAACTTTGTATTGAATATTATATTCACTTCACCTATATTTATGCATGGCTGTGGCTTGCGTTTGTTCAATAGCTTTTTAGTTATAGTATTTTGATTGTTTATCTCGATCTTTTGTATACAATCTTCCTTAGTGGATCAATGTATTTGTTATGGTATTAAAAGGACCGAGACAAAGTATATGATTAAGGAGATTAATTTTTGGATTATAATTTAGGTTGTGTAATGATTTGTTTAAATCCTAAATTATAAAATTAATCTCATAAGGTTGTATAAAGCCAAAATAAAGCTTATTTCATGTAATAAACATAAAATTTTATATTAGTGTGACATTAGAGATAATTATATTTTAATATCTCATAATGTTTAATTTTCATGCATTTAGCATTTTTTGGATGTCACATTGGAGAGAATATCTCTCTCGTAAAGTTAGATCACAATGCTTTAGCTTATTTACTCAGTAACATTATTAAGAAATATTTTGTATATTTCATACGGATATGTTACATAAGAGTGTGATTGAGGACATTCATAACCTCATGTCTATAAAGTTAAGTCACACATTAAAGTTAATTTTATGAGTAATATAAAGTGTATCCTTGCGTTAAAGAGAATTTAATGAATTGATTGAGCTGTTGCCACCAAAGTGGTTTGTTCGTTTAATTTATTGAATTTTAAACTTTAATGGTGAGGAATGTCTCTGATTAAGTACAAAATTCTTCTGCCCAAAGGTGTTGATTTTATATAAGATTTAGAGATGACACATGAAACATATGATTGGGAAGTGACTTGTCTGAGTGGTCTATTCACCCAAAGGTGGTAGATTTATGAAGATAAAAATATATTATCAGATTGTTTAATGTGGAGAATTTGAAATTGCATGTTATGTATTCTGCCCAAAGGTGTTTCAAATGATGTATCTAAATTCTCAATTGTGATTTTTGTTGGCTTTTATCGATATTACCCTGTGGTTTGTTAATATAATGCATTGTATTTGATCTATTCAGTCACTTTTTCTGTCAACAATAATATGGTCACTATTGAAGTTTTGACTGGTTCAAACTTTAAGAAGTGGAAGTAAGATGTGGAATTTGCCATTGAGATGGCAGATGTGGATTTGGCTATGACCACATCAAAGCCAGCAGAACTTATTGATGTCAGTACTGATGCACAAAAATAAATACACACAGTCTGGTGGAGATCAAATCGCATGTGTTATCTCACAATGAAGAGGTCAATTCCTAAACACTTGTTGAGTGGTCTTCCTAGCACTGATGTGGCTAAAGAGTTATTAACCACGGTATCCCAAAGGTACAAAGTCTCATCAAATACAGAAATAGGAACATTATTGAGGGAGCTTTATTCCATGAGATATGATAGAGTTAGTGGCATCAGAGAATACATCATTAAGATGATCCACTATCAGACTAAACTGGAAGGCCTTAATATTTCCCTTCCTGACGCATGTATTGTACATCAAGCATTAAATACCCTCTTTGCAGATTTTGGTTTACTCTTGACCACGTACAATTCTCAGGATGAGGCATGAGGTATCAATGACTTGATTACAAAGTGTGTTGCTAAAGAAGAGAAATTGAAGAATGAGAAGCTACAAGCTGCTCTCATTGTGTCCAAACCTAACAAGAAGGGAAAGGGTAAGAAATCTAAATTTTCTACTCTTACGAATGTTCATAACAATAACTCTGGTCAGTCAAATGCTGTGGGTGTCAATAAATTTGCTTTTAAGAAAGATAGGTGCCACTTCTGTAAGAAGAAAGGTCATTTTAAAGCAAACTGTCTCCAATACAAAACTTGGTTAGAGAAACGTGAAAATACAGGTAATTCTTTGGCTCTTATTTTATATGAATCCAATTTAGCTATTACTCCATCTGGATCTTGGTGGCTTGACTGTGGAGCAACTAATCATGTTGCATTCACTATGCAGGGGTTCATAAGTACGAGGAAGCCAAATAAAGATGAGAGTAAACTTTTGGTTGATAACAATATGGAAGTGGACGTAGAATTCATAGGAGTAGTTTGTTTAAATCTAGATTTTGAGTTTAAACTTATTTTAAGAAATACTTTCTATGTACCGTCTTTTAGACGGAATTTGGTTTCAGTTTCTGTTTTGGACAAAGAAGTCTACATTTTTTGTATTAAAAATAAAAATATTTCTTTAACTTTTAATTCAAATGTTGTTGGCCATTGTGTTTTGTCATATGATTTATATAAATTGTGTTTAACTCCAAATGAAATTTATTCCACTGCATGTAATGTTGAACAAATTGTTGTCAAAAGACCTCTAATTAAGGAAAAGTCTTCGATATTGTGGCATAAAAGATTGGGCCATATTTCTAGGGAAAGAGTAGAAAAGTTGATAAAAGATAACATCCTTCATACTCTTGACTTTGATGACCTAAAAACATGTGTATACTGTTGTAGGGAAAAAAATGACCAAAATTAAAAAAAAATAGTCAGTTTGCAGTAATGATCTTTTACAGATTATTCATACAGATATAAGTGACCCTTACTCACCCACTATATGTAATAATAAGTATTTTATTACATTCAGTGATGATTTTTTTCGATATAGTTATATGTTCTTGATTAAGGAAAAGTCTGAAACTCTTGATAAATTCAAGATTTTCAAAACTAAAGTTGAGAAACAATTGGGAAAAACCATTAAGATTGTAAGATCTAATCGAGAAGGTGAGTATTATGGCAAACATGGAGTTGCAGGACAAGTAAAAGGTTCGTTTGCTAAATATTTGGCAGACTGTGGCATTATTGCTCAGTTTACCATGTCAAGCAATCCTGAACAAAATGGTATTACTGAAAGGCGAAATAGGACACTTAAAGATATGATGAGAAGCATGCAAAGTAGGGCCAATCTTCCTAATTATCTTTGGGGTGAAGCTATTAAAACGGCTTTATATATCCTCAATAGAGTGCCTAATAAGTCTGTTGCTAAAACTCCTTTTGAGTTGTGGACTGGACGCAAACCTAATTTCAATTATTTTCGAGTATGGGGATATCCTTCAGAGGTACGTCTATATAAACTTATACAAATAAGATGCATCCTAAATCTACTCGTTATTATTTTATTGGATATTCTGAAAATTTCAAAGGTTATAAATTTTATTGTCAAGATAAATGTGTTAGAATTGTAGAATCACAAATATCAAAGTTTTTGGAATATGATGTGGCTGATAAAAGTAACTCTAATATCACGAATGAGAATATACATGTTACAGCAATTTATGTTCCTCAACCTATAGATAAAAGTATTGTGCAGCCTGAGCCTGTTGTTGTTCCTATAGAGGGATAAGAATCTCCTATTGTTACTGAGGTTCTTCAACCACAAGATACAGTTGAACAGGTTCCACTAAGGAGATCTATTAGGGAGAGGAGACCTGCTATCTCATCAGATTTTGTGGTATATTTAGGAGAACATGATTATGATATTAACCATGTTATTGATCTAATTACTTTTACAAAAGCTGTCTCTGGTTCTCAATCTGACATATGGTGGGATGCAATGAGAGATAAGATGCAATCTATGAAGCATAATGGTGTTTGGGAGATTGTTGAGTTGCTTGAAGATTGCAAATCTATCGGATGTAAATGGGTTTATAAAACCAAAAAGGACTCTAAAGGGAAAGTTGAGAGGTTTAAAGTCAGACTAGTTGCCAAAGGTTATACTCAAAGAGAAGGGATCAATTTTAATGAGACTTTCTCTCCTATATCCTCTAAGGATGCATTTAGAGTACTTATGGTACTTGTAGCTCATTATGATTTAGAGTTATATCAAATGGATGTTAAAATCGCCTTTCTCAATGGAGACCTTATTGAAGAGGTTTATATGGTGCAACTTGAAAGATTTGTAGATGATAACAATGATCGTCTGGTTTTTAGACTTAAAAGGTCTATTTATGGGCTCAAACAAGCATCCAGACAATGGTACTTGAAATTTGATGAGATAATTACATCTTTTGGATTTATTGAAAATAAAGTGGACAGGTGCATATATCTCAAGGTAAGTGGGAGCAAATATATCTTTCTTATTCTTTACGTGGATGATATTTTGCTTGCAAGTAATGATTTAGGCATGCTGCATGAGGTTAAACAGCTATTGTCTAGACAATTTGACATGAAAGGCCTTGGATATGCATCCTTTGTTCTAGGTATTGAAATCCAAAGAGATAGGTTTCGAAACTTATTGGGTCTCTCTCAAAAGGCATACATTGATCGCATATTAAATAGATTTAATATGCATAATAGTAATTTTGGAACTGTACCAATCTATAAATGTGACAAATTGAGTTTGAAACAGTGTCCTAAAAATGATGTTGAGAGAGAGTCAATAAAGAATATTCCTTATTCTAGTGCAGTAGGGAGCCTGATGTATGCTCAGGTTTGTACTAGACCGGATATTGCCTTAGCAGTAGGTCTCTTGGGTAGATATTTATCTAATCCTGGATGGGACCATTGGGTTGCTGTAAAGAAAGTTTTGAGATATTTGAAAGGGACGCAAGACTATATGTTAACATATAAGAAGGTTGAAAATCTTAAACTTGTGGGATACACAGATTCTGATTTTGCTAGCTATAAAAATGATAAAACAATCCACATCTGATTATGTTTTCACATTGGCTGGTGGTGCAGTTTCTTGAAAAAGTGTCAAACAGACGCTGTTAGCTTCATCCACTATGTAGGTTGAGTTTGTAGCATATTATGGGACAGCTACACAGGGTGTATGGTTACATAATCTCATTGCTGAGATGACCATTGTCAGTTCTGTGTCAAGACCAATTGGAATATACTGTGATAATATTGCTACAGTATTATTCGCTAAGAATAATAAAAGTATCATAGGGTTAAAGCATATGGAAATCAAATACTCGACCTTGAAAGAGTTGATAAAGAAATGTGATATTGAAGTAGAGCATATTATGACTGAATGTATGGTTGCTGATCCTTTAACTAATGGACTCCACCTTAATGTTTTTAAAGGGTATGTTGCTAGCATGGGATTGGTTGAGTCATTTGATGTTCTTGGTTAGTGGGAGTCAGTATATATGTTGCTCTACTTATTTTTATTTTGTTTGAGACATCATTTTGATGTTTTTTGGATTATTATAAATTTTGATAATAATAATCATTGATGATTCAGTCATATGGTGTTTTATATTTTTGTAAAGCCTTACGACATGTGTCAGTCTTAAGCAATAGCTTGGGACATTAATCGTTAGACTAATGTGTATGTCTTGTGACACATAAAGATATCTTGGATATAAAGTTAATTATAAGACATACTGGTTTAAATTATTTAAACCATAAAGTATTTCTCTTGCATACTTGCTATGCATAAAGTAAAGAAATTGGTGACTGACAAATAAATAGCACATTATATAAACCATAAAGCTAGTGCTATTATTACTTGCTATACTACCACATCTAGTTCATGTGGGCAAGATTCATTAGTATTTGTAACCATAGAAAGAATTGTGTCGCATTAATGATACAAATTCTGCTATGATTCAATATTGAGGATTTGGTTTGACAGAATGATATTTTAGAATAGTCTCTTGACCAACATACATTGAGTTTATAAAGTTTTAAAGTATTATCTTGGCATAAAGAATTAGTTACAATTAATGTCGCCCAAGTGGGAGAATGTTAGATTTTTTAATCTAATTATGGGTTTACGTTAATTGTGATTAATAGTTAAGATAATATGGTCAAATATGAGACATAAAGTGGGCCATTTATTTTGGTTTAATTATTGGGCCTATTATTCTAATATAATAAAATGTGGATTAATTATGTAGGCCTATTAGGCCCATTAGGGATTGTTAGATGGAAACCCTAATGTGTCTAATATATAAGGAGTGCTAGATCCCCCCTCTAAGGATTTGAAGAATAACGACTAAATTAAGTTTTTCTCTCTCTACCATCTAAGAGACTTAGTCATAAGATCCGGAGAGAAGAATCTGGTGCACTTGATTGGTGATCGTGTTTTTGCTTCCATTCGACATGGCATTGGATAAAAAATCAAGTTTTATCTAATTTTCTCTAAATTAGTATTCTAAGTATTCATGTATGATTTTGGGTGTAGAATAATATTTATTCTAACACTCGTTTCCGGAAGTAGCGAGCATCTATTGTGGCAGGAAATATATCTGGCTTTCCGAGTTTTCCATTAGCATTCTTGATAACTTCTTCCAATACTGCCCACCGAGGGTTGGGAACTGTCAAGAGCTGTCATGATTGGCTTCCCAAACTTGTCATAAACAGACATCTTTTGTTTGAACTATCCAAGCTACAAGAATAGTTAGAGCAGTCCAATTCTCTAAAGACAGGAACTTTTCATTCCCTGTTTCCAATTATTGTCCATCAAAGAGTGGAATACCATGTTCAACAAAATAAGATAGGGAGTCTTCATTGTCCATAACGTTGTGCAGTATTATCGAAATCCGATTTCCAATTCTATTAAAAATTGTTATAAGAAGTTCACCATCATTGTCGAACCAGCCGAAGCGATCATGGTATAACTGTGTATCTTCGGGTAAAAAAATTTTTGACATGATCAAAGAAATGTGATATTATCTGCATATACTTTGAGACTGTCACCAATTCCAAAAGTTATGGGTGAAAGCAAGGGATCTTGTAGTATAAGGCCTTCAATATTAACAACGACTACGTCTAAAATGACATCAAAATCTTGCAGAATGGATCTAATATTAGCATAAGATCAAAGCAACAGGTTTCCTAAGTAAGTGGAAACTGCACAAGGAAGCAAGATCTAAAAAGTTGAATGTAATTGCTTTTAAAACAGCTAATCAGGCCCAACAATTTCCTGTGATAGAGTTGCTAGAAAAATTTCCACCCTTTAAAGAACATTAAATGAAATAAGAAAAAGAACAAAAGCATCCAGGAGTTGTTAGAAATTGATATAGCATGATTCATCAGTTACAAACATGACAGAAACATAGCACAATTTTGCATTACCTCAAAGGTACTCCAAATTTAATCTCAAAATTGTACATTACATTTTTTAATGTTTGTTTTAAATCCTTATTTTCTCAAAAGTTATATTACAATAATACTAACAAAACCCCATTTATTTCAACTAGTGGAAAAGACACACACAATATTTATGCAAATTAAGAAGAAAAAAATTATAGCTGAAGTTATTATATGTTATAAATAAAATTGTAACTCTAAAATTGTATCAACAATAAGATAAGATAAAATAGGATGACTTAAGAATGATTATTTTTACAATTCAATAAAAGAATTATGGAGTACCCCAAAAAAAAAAAAAAGTCATTAGGTTGATTTGTATATGCCCATTTTATCCTTCAAATAGTTGGACTGGCCTTCTAGTCAATTTAGTTCAATTCGTCTCGCAGGTTTTCTCTTATTCTTCTCGTAGGCAGCACGGGGAATGCAATGCAAGTTGCGCATTATACCTTACCATCAAGAGATAAATGTACTACAACAAGTTGCTAACGCGAATTACTGAGGCTACCTAGCAAGTGCAAATTATACCAAGAATGAATGCCGTGGAAGCAAATAAATGGGAAAGAATTCCAACACGCATCAGAACTCAAAAGAATGATGCAAACTAAGTACCTCCAATCCAAGCAACTAGTAGTAAAACAAATAGAAAACTACATATTTTGCCAACTTCATAAGTAATTATTGACTTCTGCCGCTGACTACATCAAAATATTGACTTAATCAGCTGTACGAAGTTCTCCCGTGAGCAGTGCAAAATTCCGATGTTTTGAAAGAACAGATGGGACTTTGATTGCCTCTGTTCTTGACGCCAAGTCATTCTTACCAGGTTCTGTCATTACTTGCTTAGCCGCTTTTAGTATTGTCTGCAGAATCTGAAGGGGATCACCATGACTGACAATCAACACAGCGCATCTGCAAGAAAAGAAGAATTTGTACCTTATTAATCCACTGAAGCCTGCCCTTTAATATGAAATTGACGAGTTGTGGAAACTCAGGAATGAGTCATTTAAATTTGAAACATGGAACTTCAAATATAGCGTGAGGATTAAGGGAGAATGTTATTAGATAATAACAATTCATCATTATAATGATTGTGAAGTTGATATAGCGCCAGTGTGTCACAGAGCCACATCTGGCCCCCAGGTAAAGAGTCTCTCACCGCATTTAGTTCAGCTGTGAAGCCAAACATTCTTTCTCTAAGCTATCATATTCATAAAATTTTGCAATACAGAATTTGTGAAACCTGTCTTCAATCCATCATTTTGGAGGCTAAACATAGACCTGGGATTAAGATGCATTTTTCAAGGTAAGCACACTTTAGGCTAGCTAATCTAATCAATAAATAAGTTGGCAATCCTGCTAAACATGGGTGTGAAAGCCTCCTTCATATCTGCCAGGGCACAATTCTTATCCCCATTTCTGCGCAGTTATGGTGTTTGGCTAGAAATTTTAAGAGAACAGTGGTGCTACTGACAATGATCAACGAACACAAAGAGATGCAAGTTTCTTTGGTGAAAAAAATTATTACAAGGTTGCCTTGGAGAGGAAAAGTAATTATTATGGGCTAGATGGATTCCAGAAGATTGCGTTATTACTATTTTGCTTAGTTCTATATACTTACAAGACAATAGAATTTCGTACGAGTAAAGCAACCTTGTATTTATTCACAAGCATAAGCTTGTGAATTACAGTTTTTTACACAAATTTCCAACATGTACCTCAGAAATAATCTCAGTACTATCAACTTATTTCTGATTCTTAATAAGTTTATTTAGTTGTATTAATCAAACAGATACTTCGTCAAGTTCATTATGGAGGTGCTGGATTATTATAAATGATAAAATATTATGGAAAAAATTCAAGCTCTTCCCTGTATGAAATGTCCACCAGATCTAGAGTTTTGAAAATTAGTCGAACAACCAATAATGGAATTAAAGGCTGATAGTATTTCTGAGATGTTAAAGCAAGAACAAAAATTTATCGAAATTAAGTTGAAGTATATCTGATGAGATTTTTATGTTCAGTTTGGTTGAAAATCCTTTAAAATCAAGCCTCAAGAAAAGGCACACAAAGAATGTAGGCAAAGCCTTCACAACCCCTTGAGGAACAAATGCATAATTTTAAGCCTATTAGTCAAGGCTTATTAGCCTTTTGGGTTTTGCAGACTCAACTTTTGGTGTTACAAGATCTGATGCCAATGATTGAAGAAATAAAGTTAGCTCTAACATACAAATCCATAATTCTGGGGGTTCTCATTCTAAGTGTATGAATCTACTTGGTGTTGTATATCATTATTATTATCCTGTATCTCTTCAGCACTTCTAATGATACGGACTTTCTTCATTATTTTGACCCCCATAGGGCCTGTGAAGAATTTGCCCCATCATATTTATCAGTACTATTAGGTAGTAGTGGCAATATCTTAACAGAACAGCATATGCTGCGATGATAATGATAAAAGTAAAGAACAGAGTACCACCCTTCAAACTCTGACTCCATGGTAACTAAAGCCTTTGTCAGTCTAGAAACAACATCTGCAACACTTTCTCCGCCTTCAGGTGGCAGAAATGGATCTTTCTCGTCCAGAGCCCATATCTCAGGGTACTGTAAATGAAAGAATTGCAAAACAGAAAATTCAAGCATGAAGTCATATTATTATCCCTCAAACGCATGAGCTCAGTGCCATCAAATTGATCAGAAGTTGCCAGTCAAAAAATAGAAAAGATTCAACTTCAATTGCTACAGCTTCTCAAATTTATCTTGCTACGGCCTCTCAAATTTGTCACTTACCTTATCATGTGATGCAAGTTCATAAGATGGTCCAAAGAAACGTTCACGAAGCTCAGCAATAACCTGTCCCATTAAGAAACATTTTTAAAAACAACACAGTGATAAATGAAAATTTGAGAATTGAAAGCACAGAACTACATGCACTAGCTCATGTATGTTGTCTAGAAAGGGAAGCATATATACATATTTAGTTTCAGATAGGAATTAGTTGAAGATATATGAGATTCATATTAGCATAAGATAAATGGATTCTTCTTCTTCTTCTTCTTAAAGTAAGTTATTCTAGCTTTCATTACGCTGAAATCTACATCAAAATGATCGTCCTTTTTTTTTTTTTTTTTTTTTCTCTTCTACTTACGGTTTAATTTAAGCCCAAAAAGAGCTGTTTCAAATTTAGCACCTTTGGAGATGCTTTAATAGAACGAACCCTTCAATTTTATAAACAACTTTTTCCAGAATCGCTATTTCAAGCAGCTTTAAGATGACACAGGAAATCAGAAAGTCCAAAGTAGGCTCCAAGTGCAATGAATTGATGATGTTCTTCCGCTTTCTTTTATTTCCTTGACCTTCCCCAAGTAAGCTGTCATCCTGAACTAATATAGAACTGCTTGCTATAGCTTGAAACAACTCAAGATTTTCAAAATTGATTGGGAAGAAATTCATATACTCTTCTAGGACAGTAGATCGAGCTTGCAGTTTAAATAAGCACCATTCAACCAAGCAGCACAGATGTGGTCCACTTCAAAATTCAAATTGCTCATTTCCTAAGCTAATGTTCAATTTAATAATCACAAAGAATAGAGTGATTCACCTTACATTGTGATCCTTCAAATGGAAGGTCAATAACAGATGCAACCACTTGTGCAGTGTGACTGGTTCTTGAGAATGGTGAGTAGCAGATCCGGACATTCTCAAGTGGTACGTTGTTTTCCAAAAGTATCTGCATGCAATACAAAACAAATCAGTTTAAAGACGTAAGCAGATTTAAAGAAAATGCTGGCATACATGTCGTCCAGAAGAAAACTTTCTTTTCAGGAACTTTTGACAAGAAGATTTACAAGCATATCTAGTAATGCAAACAGAAGGGAAATTCAACTCTCACAAATTAAAAAATGTATCAAAAAATCTAGTAACAAGATGCAGAAATAGCAATCATCAATCACCCCCCAAGGAATGAAGCCATTGCACTATAGAGTTGATCCATTGGCCAATTATAACTTGAAGCTTGTCAATCAGGTCCCCAACTCAAAAATAAGTAGGACACACAAAATTCTGAATCGTTTATGATCATCCCAAAGCTAGTCCAAATAGTTCAGAGGAAAATTCAAAGTTGAAGTGATGTGAGGATCAGAGTGCCAGAACCCCCTTTGTTTTTAATGATTTTGAGAGGATCTGGATTAGATGGGAGAAGAATAAAAAGTTATTAGGGTTTGATGTGATAAACTAACAAATAGGAGGAGGAAAAGGAAAGAGAGTCCCGAAGGGAAGGACCATTCATGCAATGTAATATCTTCGTAGTCGTACTAGCGACATCCCAAGCCACAAGGTAAGCGCACAATCTCTGGATATCAATTGCTGGTTAGAAATGCTAGTACTAAACTGGGAACCATGATTGTCCTTCAGAATTCCATCCAAACTATGCATTTCTAAACTAATTAATGCGGAAGCAAATTCTGAAATAAGTATTAACAGTAGAACTTCTTGATAAAACAGCTTAATAATAAAAAATGGACAAGTGTTTGTGTGTTCCGGCGGTTGGGGGAGGGGGAAGGGAACGAGGGAGGAAAGGAAAACATACCTTTTGGAAAGACTGGCCGGCCAATCTAGCTTGAACAACTCCTTCAGGAGCTAATTTGTATTGGTCGAGAATCCCATTTTGCTGTTCAGAAATAGTGAGATTACTACCAGTAGTATTCATCAAGCGTTGCCGGAATAGTGAGAATATTATTATTTAATTTTATATATATATATATATATATATATATATATATATATATATATATATTTACCGGGGAAGAAACAATAAGACCCTTGGCGTTTGGGATACTTTTGCCATGTCTCAGCACCCAATATCTGTTCCGCAGCACCATTTCCATTTCCAAAAGCCTCAAAATTCAATTCTCAGTTCAATTCACAAGACAAGACAACCCTAAACCAACCAATTCTTCTACTTTTGTTTTCTCTAATTGAACTTCTTCTTCCTCCGGAAATTAGCAAGTAGCATATATAGACGCAAAAAAACCCCCCACGAGACCCAACTTAGCCAGGGTTGACCCGACCCACGTTTGTGCCCAGAGAGGAGAATCGTAGCGGGGGAAAACGCAACGTAACCGCGTGGTGGAGGAGCCCCACGCTTTACGTTTCTTAGGCGAGGCATTCTCCAAATCTCAGCCCACAGCAGCACAGTCTCTCTCTTACCGCCCCCTCCCCCTTCCTTTCTCTCTCCTCTCCCCCCAAAAAATCCAAAAAAAAAAAAAAACCCATCCACAAAAACAAAAAAAGAAAAAAGGGACTTGAGCTTCCTTCCAGTTCATTTCAAAACTCAACTGGAAATCTATCTACTATTATCTAAATCATCAGTTGAAGAAATGGCACTGAATCTCCGCCAAAAGCAAACTGGTAGGGTTACTCTTCGCTCCTCTTTCGGATCTTAATCTGCATATTTTACCTTTTTTTTTTTGAATTAAGATGATTAAATTAATTTTCGATAATAATTACATACACACATACAATTACAGACTGCATTATCCGTATGTTGAATCTGAACCAACCACTCAATCCTGGCGGCGGCGGCGGCACTGCCAACAACGAGGAGGTCTACAAGATCTTGATCTACGATCGCTTCTGCCAAGACATCCTCTCTCCCCTCATCCATGTCAAGGACCTCCGCAAGCACGGCGTCACCCTTTACTTCCTCATCGACAAGGACCGTAAGCCCGTTGCCGACGTCCCCGCCCTTTACTTCGTTCAGCCTACTCCTCACAACATCCACCGCATCATCTCCGACGCCTCCAATTCCCTTTACGATTCTTTCCATCTTAATTTCTCTTCCTCCATTCCCAGGCCCTTGCTTGAAGATCTAGCCTCAGGTACTCTTCGTTCTGACTCCATTCACAGGATCTCCAAAGTCCACGATCAGTATTTGGACTTCGTCACCCTTGAGGATAATTTGTTTTCTCTTGCCCACAAGTCTTGTTATCTTCAGTTGAATGATCCCTCGGCCGGGGAAAATGAAATTGAGCAGATTATCGATCAAATTGTCAGTGGGTTGTTCTCTGTCTTGGCTACCCTTGCTGTTGTTCCCGTTATTAGGTGCCCCCGTGGTGGCCCCGCTGAGCTGGTCGCCTCCCGTTTGGATCAGCGATTGCAGGACCATTTGTTGGCCAAGAATAATCTTTTTTCAGAGGGTGGCGGAAATTTCGCCAGCTCCTTTCAGAGGCCTGTTTTGTGTATATTTGATAGGAATTTTGAGTTGTCAGTGGCCATACAGCACGATTTTAGGTATAGGCCGTTAGTTCATGATGTGCTTGGATTGAGATTGAACAAGTTGAATGTGCAGGGTGAGAAGGGCGGGATGAAATCCTATGAACTGGACAGATCAGACCCCTTCTGGGTGGTAAATGGATCTTTGGAGTTTCCAGATGTGGCTGTTGAGATTGAAACTCAGTTGAACAAATACAAGAAGGATGTCGAGGAAGTGAACAGGAAGACTGGTGGGAGCGGTGAGGTTGATTTTGATGGTAACACCAAGCATTTAATGAATGCAGTCAACTCGCTTCCGGAGTTGACTGAGCGGAAGAATGTGATTGATAAGCACACTAACATTGCTACTGCATTGTTGGGTGAGATCAAGGATAGGTCTCTGGATTCCTATGCCAAAAAAGAGAGTGACATGATGGTCAGAGGTGGCATTGATCGAAATGAGCTCCTAGGAGTGCTCAAGGGAAAGGGGTCCAAGTTGGATAAGCTGCGCTTCGCTATCATGTATCTTATTTCTACTGAAAACGTCCCTCAGTCAGAAGTTGAAATGGTTGAATCAGCACTCAGGGAATCTGAGGTTGATACTAGTGCATTTCAGTATGTCAAGAGGATAAAGTCGTTAAATGTTTCGTTGGCATCAGCAAATTCTGCCAGCAGGAGCAATATTGTTGATTGGGCTGAGAAACTCTATGGACAGTCAATTAGTGCTGTAACTGCTGGCGTAAAGAATCTGTTATCTAGTGATCATCAGTTAGCTTTAACTAGAACTGTGGAAGCATTAATGGAGGGAAAACCAAATCCTGAAATCGAATCCTATCTTGTTTTTGATCCTCGTGCTCCAAAGTCCAGCTCTGGATCAAGCAGCAGCCACCTGAAAGGACCATTTAAAGAAGCTATTGTGTTTATGATCGGTGGTGGAAACTATGTGGAGTATGGAAGTTTGCTAGAGCTTGCTCATCGCCAGCAGCCAGTCAGACATGTCATTTATGGAACAACAGAGATTCTCACAGGAGGAGAGTTTGTGGATCAGCTTGCTTTGTTGGGGCATAAGATGGGATTAGGAAGTGGTGGACCTCCTGCTCCCCCAGACCATTGAGATTCTCTTAGATGTTGCTCTGTATGAACTCTCAAGGATTTCCCAGTTTTTACTGTATCATGACCATGCGTCTGTCTGGGGCACAACATCAGTAAATAACGTTTTATAGTTGGAGATGTTGTTTGGGGGATTGACTGGAGAGGAATGCGACATTATATTTCTATATGGTGAAATACGATGATGATTGCTATGTTGTGATAGAAAGAACCATTTTGGTCATCGATGAACTAGACAGGTTCTCTACTATTTTGTTTCCATTTTTTTTCTGCTACATCTGATATTGTTAGGAATGAATTTCGAAGTCATGTTACATTTATATACAATTTGAAACATTTTTGGTGGTGATGTCGATTTATCTTTCTCTTATGTTCACCCTAGAAATTGTTTCACTCGAGTAGGAAGTTCTTGTTATTCTTTACTGACGTTCAAGCTCTTCTAGGTCTGACCCGGAAATTCTTAAACCTGATGCATCATATTCATAGAGAAATGCGGTCTAGAGAACTTTAACTGGTTGTTATCTGGGAAATGTACACACACACACACATACACACATAAATGTATGTATATTTGATACTACTAATTGCTAAATTTGGGAAATTAAAATATAAAGTCAATTAAAACAAGAATGAATTCTAGAAATGTGCTGAAATGATTATTATGTTTCTTGTGTTTATGTTTGGCCTTTGTTTCTTCTTTTTTTTGTCAATTTAGGTTGCAGAAGTCTTAATATACAGTAAGATAGTTGTTTAAGTCCTATTATTGCTTTCAGTTTCACTTCAAATGGGCTGCGAGTCCTTTCACTTTCTTTTCTTTTGAATGGAGTTTCACTTAATGTGGCTTTCAATCAAGTGATGTTGCTCTCATACAATCTCGGTATTTGCATGTTAAACCTGTAATGAATCCCGGCAGGATGTTCTGGAGTTTAGGACAGAAAAGAAGATCAGGGACAAGAAAAGAAAAGGGAAAGCACCTGATATTTTCTTCCCTCTTGTTTGGGAATTTCAGAGGGGAAAGAAAGAAATTTTCTTTTCTATTGTTTGGGAACTGTTTTAACGGGGAAAGATGTCAAATAACACTCTGTTTGGATTAGTTTTCTACTCATTCCATTCCTTCCCACTTCTGTAAAAGATGGTAAAGTGAGCGAATGAAGAAAACACTCTGGACCCTTCTGGAACCATTTGTGATTGTTGTCCTCCTCTACTGACCCAAACAATTAAGAAAATAGAATTTGAAATCTTGAAGAAAAATTTGCAGCTTCGAGAGAGAGCTGCATGATTGAAACTGAGATAGGAAAGTCTAACTGCAAAAAGTATATAGACGAACTACAACCATCTCTTGAATCAACCAACAGGGTTTCCTTCTGCCATTATTTTTTGCTGTTAAGGTTCCGAAGGCCTGCAATATTGTTTATACTTGATTATCGCGCAGATATTTCTTTCATTCCAAATTGAATAAGATGAGGCTGGCTGAAGGAAGAGATAGCCGTATCGTTTCAATGATTGGTTAGACGGGAGACTGAAAAGAGAATTTAAACTTGCGTTATCCTATTAACATGAAAAAATATAGCAAATGCAGGATCCGGCAGGGACCAATTTCAGGATGCAAACAATGGTGCAACCTCAACAATTGGTACAGTTGAGGTTTTTTGCTTTTAAAGAAATTAACTTCAATGAAGAAGTGATTCAACTTGTTGAATTCAAATTTCCTACTCCTGTGAGATTTCATGAGAACGTAAGACGGAGAACAAAAACAAGCACGAACTTGTCAAAATCCGACCTGCCAGAACGATTTTGTGGTTGACGTTGAAAGAATTACACCAGAATGTGATCCTCATATATACTCTTTCCCTACTCATATAGGGGAAAAAAGATGCTAACGTGATCCTCCTATATACTCCTTCCCTACTCATATACATACAGGCCAGAAAAAGGAGACCGAGTATGCTACTGGTAATTATTTTCTATTTTTTCAACTACAAATAAACATACTAATTTGCTTTGCTTGTAATAATATTATATTACGATGATATTATGAAATAAATTGCTTATAAAATACGCGGAAATAAATGCTTGTGGTATAATAATAATAATAATAATAAAAAGGATAATTTACCTTGAAGGAAGGAATATGAAGAAGCCGCCTTTAGCTTACAAATCTGTTTACCGTTTATTGCATGGTTTCCTCACTTCCCTCCCGCACCGCAAATGGCCTCTCTTTTTAATCTGAGAGCCGGGGCGGAGTTTGGGTATTTGGTTGGGACTTTTCAAATTTTCAACTTTATTACCTGACTAATCTAATCCCCACGACCAAAAATTTATATATATATATATATATATATATATATATATATATATATATATATATATATAAGGTAAGTCAAAATCCCTAGTTTTTCCGTCAAACCTGCCCAGCTATAATCAAACCTCGATCACCACCGAGGAGGCATGACCTGCTAGGAGCAGCAGCAGTAAGTAAGAGGCAGAAAATTTTGATCTGAAAAAAAAAAAAGAAAAAGAAAATTCGAAATTCGAAATTAAAAAGAAAAATGATGATGGGGAGACGAAGCCTGCCGATCCTGAAGCAGCTCCTTGTAAGGAGGGATCTCACCCGCTCCTCCTCCGATGCTTATCACCCTCTCCTCCGCGGCCGATCCGTCACCTACATGCCTCGCCCCGGCGACGGCGCTCCTCGTGCCGTCACCCTTATTCCCGGCGACGGTATCGGGCCCTTGGTGACCGGCGCCGTCGAGCAGGTGATGGAGGCCATGCACGCTCCCGTATACTTCGAGAAATACGATATTCATGGCGATATGAAGAGCGTTCCTCCGGAGGTCATCGATTCCATCCGCAAGAACAAGGTCTGCCTTAAGGGTGGCTTGAAGACTCCCGTCGGTGGTGGTGTTCATTCCCTCAACGTCCAGCTTCGCAAGGACCTTGATCTCTACGCTTCCCTCGTCCACTGCTTTAATCTGCAGGGCCTCCCTACGCGCCACCAGAATGTTGACATTGTCGTCATCAGGGAGAATACTGAAGGCGAGTACTCCGGCCTTGAGCACGAGGTTGTTCCCGGCGTTGTCGAGAGCCTTAAGGTACCACTACCTCATTTCCTCTCTCTCTCTCTCTCTCTCTCTCTCTCTCTCTCTCTCTCTCTCTCTCTCTCTCTCTCTCTGCCCTTAATTTTTGTTCCTTATAAATTGTTCCTGCGCTTTCATACGTAGGTTGGAGAACTACAATGTTTTGTTAAGTATTTGTGCGCAACAATTGTGGTTTAGGCTTAGCAGAGATGAAAGCATATGTATTACCTGAGGCTCCACTTGGTTTAGCAGAGATGAAAGGATATGGTTGTGCCTTTTCTTTTTTTATTAAAAAGAATAAAATTTGAGCTTTTGATCTCTTCTGCATGTTATTTTGAAGTAATCAGTGTATATCTATATTTTAGACTTATGCTTAATTTCTTCTGGCTACTTGTCTGAAGGCTAAATGAGTACTCTGTTTCCACGGATGTTCGTTCCTAACTGGTTCTTGTCATTCCAACTGCTAACCTTAGCTGAAACAGACACGTCAAGCTTGGCCGGTGGCCATGACTCAGGAGCTTGTTTAAAATCTAAATGAGAACTAAGATTTGGATAGTTTCCTAAGCATTCTCAACAATTGTATTCTGGCTCATTGACTGGAGGTTCTTTTAACTTTCAGAATAGAGAATGTCAGTAATGGATTTTTTGTTCTCGTTTAATGTGTCTATCCATTTTATATATCCTTACCTTGTGGATGTATGTCACAAACCAGACCATCAATTCTTTTTATTGGCATCTGTCTCTGTGTGTGTGTGTGTGTCTGCGCCTGTGAATTTGGAGTGTTTCTATTTCTCATTTAGCCACTTTCCTAGGTGATGACAAAGTTCTGCTCAGAACGAATTGCCAAATATGCCTTTGAGTATGCCTATCTCAACAATCGGAAGAAAGTTACTGCAGTGCACAAAGCAAACATTATGAAACTTGCAGATGGTCTTTTTCTAGAATCCTGTCGTGAGGTTGCAAGTAAATACCCCAGCATCAAATACAATGAGATCATTGTGGACAATTGCTGCATGCAACTGGTGTCTAAGCCTGAACAATTTGATGTTATGGTATAGAACTACTGCCATTCTCTTCCGGCTTGTTCTGTTGCTGGTTTTTCCTGTTATCTTCATCTGATTTTTATTGTTTGATAATTTAACAATGTGAATAACAAACATTTGAAGTGTCATTCAATCAGAAGTCAACAAAGGTGACTAGATATACTAGTTAAGTGCTGTAATTTCTTGGGAAGGTTATAATGCTATGGTTAAACAATATATCTAGCCACTAAACAATGTTTTTTCTTATATTTTGGTCAAAACAAATGTCTAAAAACTCTCAAATTCTTAAAGCATAAATCTTCTTTTTCTTAGGTTTATATGTTAACTCCAGTTTCATCCATCTAGTTTAGGGGAATTTTATGTTGAAACATTAGAAAAGGTTCTCTCTTTCTACCGTTGCTCACCTCCACCACCAGAACCGCTCCTCTAGACCATCACCAACTGTCCTGTGATGTAGATGACTAAAGGCTCAAGGAAATCCAAGATTAAAGATTTCCATAATTTTACCCAAGCTTCAATTAGGCACTCTTTCACAGATATGGAAGCTTTGCTAAGAGTTAGATTAGTTTTAAAAGTGTCTTTATTTTAGTTTATTTAAGTAGTCATTTAATTATTACGAGTGTTGGGTATTTTATGAATTTTAATAGTTAAGGGTATTTTGGTAATTTGGCTGTTTTGCAGGAATTTTCTTTCACAAGAAAGTCTTCTTTTGCTTCCCCCTTAAACTCTCCTCCAAAACTTTCAAGAACTACTTCGCCTTTACCCTTATCAAGTTCATTGATATCCTCAAGCAATCCTGAAAATTCAGGTAACTTTGAACTTGGGGAATCTGGACCAGCAACCAAGTTTTCAAAATCTTCAGATTCTACTAGAGGACTAGAAGCCAGACTATCACTTCCTACCTTATTTGGTTGTTGGATGTTCAATAGAGAACTCTCTTTTGGTTGTTTTAACGGCTTCCCAACCTCATCTAGCTCATCGAATTTTGGCTGTCCCAAATCTTCTGCCTTTGGAGTTAATAGTGCAGGCACTGCACAAGGACTTAGACTGACTTGGATAAATCCCTTGGCCAAAAGTTCATCAACTTGCCTCTTAAGTTCAGCAGATTCACTAGGATTATGCGATAGGCAGGTAAGTTAGGGAGTTGTGAACCTGGTAGTAAATCTATAGCATGTTGAACATCACGCATAAGGGGTAGTTCACTCAGTAAGTCCTTAGGAGCAACATCAGAAAAATCTGACAGCAACTTCTTAATTTCTGGAGGTACTACTTCAGAATTGGTAGTTGCTGAAATTTTCACTTCTTTGAACACTAAAGCAAACAAAACTCCTTGTTCCATGCTTTCCCTTTCAAAAGGCTTCTTGTTAAGAATCTGAAGAGGCTTCTTCTTTACTTCATTCACTTCCTTTGCCTTTGATTCATCATGCTTGGCTAATTTTGGTTCCTGGTACTTCTTGATAGTTTCAGCACTCAAAGGCTTTAAAACAATTTGCTTGTCTTGGAACTTGAAAGAATATGTATTTGCCTTGCCATTGTGATTCACATCTCAGTCATATAACCAAGGTCGGCCAAGAAGAATGTGTGCAACTGTCATTGGAATGACATCACACCATATAGAATCACAATAAGGCCCATGCTTTAAAGAAACCAAACATCGCCTTGTCACAGGAATAGAGCTACTGTTGATCCAGGCAACCTTATATGGTTCTGGATGTGGCTCCGTAGGTAACTTCAACCTGTTCACAGTAGACTGCGAAACAACATTCATGCTGCTGCCACCATCAATAATAAGCTTTCTAGTCTTCTTTCCACAGCAAACTAATGTCTGAAAAATTGAAGTTCTTCTCCAGTCTTCCTTTTGTGACTTTGGTGCACTAAGAATACACCTAACAACGGAAAGATAAGACGTATCCTCCTCCTCTTCTTCCAAATCATCAATGTTAAGCATTGTCATCTCATCTAAGTAATTTGTACCTTCATCTTCCTCAACTCCAAAATCATCCTTCTCCCCAGAATCAGCACCTATATGCAGATTTCTCTTATTTGGGCATTCCCATGCCATGTGGCCCTTGAGTCCACACCTAAAACACCCATCTTTGTTGTCTTTTCTTCGTTCCTCAACCATGGGAGTTCTATTTTTAGGATCTATAGGTTTGTGACCTGCTTGAATGCTTGCTGGTTTTGGAGTTTTTCCAACTGCAGCAAACTTTCTGGTGGCTGTCTCCCCGCCTTGAGAGGTGAATTTCTTGATTGGTGTTGGTCGCAAGATTTTCTCAAACTGAAGAGCCAATTGGAATGCATCATCAACTGTATAGGCCTCACATCCAATTAATTCTCGGCGAATTTCAGGCCTCAAGCCCATCTTAAATCTTGCTAAAGCTTGCTGTGGACTTTCAGATCCTCTGCAGCGAATTTTCAGCTCTTCAAACCTGTTCATGTACTCAATTACCATCATCCCACCTTGCCTTAAACTGGTAAGATCGTCAAAGAGATCAGATTGGTATTGTCGAGGCAAGTATTTCCTCTTCAAACGCAGCTTCATCTCTTCCCAAGTCATATCAAATTCTCCAGCAAGTCGGAGATCATACTCAACTCCTGTCCACCAAACTTGGGCTTGTCCAACAAGTTTCATGATAGCAAACTTAACTTTCCTCTCATCAGTCATGTCATACCAATCAAAATAACGTTCTAAAGTTGCAAGCCAATCAAAAAAAATTTTAGGATCAATTTTTCCATCAAAATCTGGGATGTCAATTCTAACCTTTTTGGTAATATCTCCAGCCATATCATAAGGATCTTGACCTCGTTGCCTCTCTAATTGCACAATTTCATTAGCCATCTCCAAAAGAGAAGCTTGTGGCCTATCAAGAGGTTGATTTGGCCTATTTCCTCCCCTATCAGATTGCTTATAGGCTGCTTCTTCATGTCCAGCAACCTCTGTCTCTTTCCCATTGGTTTTGGACACCAAATCGGACCCTCTTGCATTGATAGATTCAGGATTTTCTGGGTGTTGAGAACCAGAAAAATTCATCTCCTGAAGTTTGGCTTCTAATGAAGTCACCCTTCGCAAGAGAAGATTGATGATTTCATCCTGTTCTTTGTCAGTGTATCGACCCCTAAAACTTTGACCACTCCTAGTCGTCATGGGACAACTAATTGCCTGCTCTGATACCAAAAATTGATGCAGCACTAGAAGCTATTGGTAGGCAAAGGTTGTAGGCAGTTGTTTGAAGCTTAAAACTTGAAAGATATTGGCAGAAATTTTGCAGAAATAAGTTGGACGAAAATTAACAATAAAATAAACAATAAACTGCTGGGAGTTCAAGATTGAGGATAAGAAGATTTAGGAAACTCTAGGAATCACTTCTAGGCACCTTTAGGTATCACACCCAAGGCTAGATTGTATCTCACAATCCTTAAAATAAGCTTGCAAAATCTGCAGGAATTTTTATTGACTGAGACCTGATTTCTCTTGTAGGAGAAACACCTATTTATAGACTCCAAAGACAAATCCAATTGTGACAAGGATTCATCTTTTGTTCCCTATTGGAATAACAAACTAAAAACTACTTCCTAATTTAACTAGGACACAAAACAGAAATTACTTAAACCAGAAAATTCCTGCAAAACAGCCAAATTACCAAAATACCCTTAACTACTAAAATTCATAAAATACCCAACACTCAGTAATAATTAAATGACTACTTAAATAAACTAAAATAAAGACACTTTTAAAACTAATCTAACTCCTAGCAAAGCTTCCATATCTGTGAAAGAGTGCCTAATTGAAGCTTGGGTAAAATTCTGGAAATCCTTAATCTTGGATTTCCTTGAGCCTTTAGTCATCTGCATCATTCTCCCCGGGTTGGAAAAAACTCGTCCTACGAGTTTTAAAGAATTGAAGAATAAAGAACGCGCACGAGATTGAAGCATAAACACCATCACTAATCATTTCTTTTCCCTTTATGGCTGGCAGAAAATTTTGGCGCATCATAATCTGAATGTTGCAGGATTCTCCAAACACAAAATCAAATGTTTGAGCAAATGAAGCAGAAATTTCATCTGGGCTTTCTTTCTGAACTTGCTCAACCTTTGATTCTCTAAGGACTTCATGCAGATTTTCCTTTGACTGAGATTCATTCAACATTATATTCATGAAGCTTGGGTAAAATTCTGGAAATCCTTAATCTTGGATTTCCTCGAGCCTTTAGTCATCTGCATCATCCTGCCAACCCTAGCACTGACACCTGCAAGTCCATGGCAAAACCCAAAAATCCTGTTTAGTAGACAATTTCCCCAAACCCCCCCCCCCCCCCCCTTAAAGGAACCTTCCCTGAGCTCTAGATTTCACCTTGGCTGCATCTCCTCCTACCTTCTCCAAACACCAGTACAACCCTTCATCCCCAACTCCGGCATTTACACGGGCACCAGCTACTCCTTTCTCCTAAAATCATGGGAACCTATCTGAATTTGTCATGACTTGGATTTGAAATTGAGGTGTACCATCAAAATAAGCCTCTACTACTTTTATTTCAGTAAATTTGTTAGGGAATGCTTTTTGTACAGTGGCTGTGTGCGGTTCTGTGTGGGAATCGGAGTATATTACTACTAAATGTCATATAAGATTCAACTTAAAGTTACAACTTTCATTTGTTATGGAGAGGGAGGCATTGCATCAGTCTGGGAAGGAAGGGATATAGTTGGAGAGGACTTTTTGGTAGGAGGTGCTGGTTGTTGGAAGTGCTTGGTACTAGGAATTGTCAGTGTTGTAGAGGAATTGGGGATTGGAGAATGGGGGAGTGATTTCTGGTTGGCTGCGGAGTGAAAGAACAAGGTGGAATTTGAGTTGAGGAGGGCTTTACAGAGAAAGGAAACAAAGAGAAACATAGAAGAAAATGCAACACATTTAATTGTTTTTCTTTTCCTTTGATGTTTTATGTATTAAGATACATATGCTCCTTATCTTGACAGAAGGTAATGACTAAGACCGATGGAACGTCCAAAATTCACCCTTTCGAAGTTGATCAAGTGAATTGAGATTTGAGAAATGAAACATAAATAGTTTGGCTAACCTCAAGTACACGATGGACATAGCTTTTTGACTTTTGTGCTTTCACCCTAATATTATTAATATTTGTCAGTTCTGATATGACTGACAACTTAGACCTTGTGAATGGCATACTTTTAAAAGCTTGGTGTCGATTTCATTTGTAGTAGTTTGCAAAAACGAGAAAAGGTCTCAAGCTTTAGGAGGGGAACTGATTCATTCTAATAGACTTGTCGTCTGTCCTTCATTGAGTTAAAGCTGAACGATTAAGAAAATGACATAGTTCTTATGTTTATTGAACCACTTCAATGATCCATATTTGAAATCCTACTTGTCTAAACCCACAGTAATATGAAGAATTGCATTTGACTAGATACTGTATTTAATCCCAGTCATAGATGATGGAGCTCTTGATGTAGATTGTCTCTTCCTCCCCCATTTACCTACCCAATTCAAAACATTAAATTATCCATTTGTCTAAAGATTTGGGCAGCTTAAGTGATCTGGCCTCCTGATGTGCTTTGATGGTTGCAAATTCTTTTTTTGTAGGTCACTCCAAATCTCTATGGGAACCTTGTTGCTAATACAGCAGCTGGTATTGCGGGAGGCACTGGTGTCATGCCTGGAGGTACTGTGATGTACAAAAGCAATGTTTTCAAACATTTGTTGAGTTGAGGGTCATCTGATTTTCTTCCACGTGTAAATGGACGAGTCTAGTATTATATATAGCATCCGACGCCTTTGAGTAACAACTTTTACGTTTTCAATTTGCATAGGCTGCGATTGAAATATTGAATACTCAAGTTACTGATCAGTTTTGTGTCATATAGGTAATGTTGGGGCAGATCATGCCATTTTTGAGCAAGGTGCATCAGCTGGAAATGTGGGGAACGAGAAGCTAGTGGAGCAAAAGAAGGCAAATCCCGTGGCTTTGCTTCTTTCATCAGCCATGATGTTGAGACACCTGCAGTTCCCATCATTTGCCGATCGACTAGAAACTTCCGTGAAGCGTGTAATAGCAGATGGTAAATACAGAACTAAAGATCTTGGTGGAGACAGCAGCACCCAAGAAGTTGTGGATGCTGTCATTGCAAATCTGGACTGAGGATCTGCAATCTGCAAGCAATGAAATGAAAATCTCATTCTTGTCATATCTTTACACACGAGTCTTGTATCAATTTTGAGTTCTCTACTTTTGTTGCCTTGCTGCAGCGTTGGCTATATGTGCTATTCTTTGGAATAATGTTTGCTTATCTTTTGATTCGGAATAACCGGAACGAAAATGAAGTAGCAAAGTTTTTTTAAGTTGTGTTGTTCACTACGCAAATTGGTGGGCGATAGACGCAACAAGCAAGTTTATCTCATGTATTATGATACATGATTAAGGCCTTCATTCGACAAATAAAAGTCTTGATGGTGCGAACTTTGTTTTTTTTTTTTTTTTAATTTTTGGGGATGGAGCATTTTCTCTGTCGCTTGACGCAACTTGGATTTGTTTTACTGGTGCAATTATTTGATATTTGTGTGCAAGCTTCAGCATGCGTTATCCTACATGAGCTGGTATAACATTGACCAATAACCCTGAATTTGTCTATTACGGGTGGTCTCATTACCTCGTCGCAATATGAATCGTTAAAAAGTCCCAAAAATTAAATGGTCTCTTACTAATTTTTCTCTTCCCAGTAATTTGATGTTCAAATCGGGTGAAGATATGGGGGGAACGTAAGGGTTTTTTCCCTGCCAAGGGTCCGGGATCAAATCCCCAGCCTCAGCAGTTGAGGGGGGGGTTTACTGTATAGTGAATATATTGGTAACAAATATCTTGTAGTGAATGTTGTAATGAAAATTGATTTCAAAAAAAAAAAATTGAGTGAAGATAATCACACCCCTTGCAATGAAATGACTTCATAATTGTAGTAAAAAATTCCAAATTTAAGTAATTACATTTCTTTCGTCGACGCATGCCTTTGAGAAAGAAATACTAAAAGGTGGGAGGATTACATTAACTAAAAAAGGAAAAAAGACAAAAAAGAAATCAGCTGTGATGTGGATAACTGATGATTGTACAATTTTACACGGGACTCCAACCCATCTTTTTTTTTGACAATTCAGAAAAAGTGATTGGAATACAACTTACTCTACCCAAATTGAAAGGAGGAATGAAAAAAGAAACGTAAATTTTACCCCAAAAACCTTTCCAAAAGTCAGGATAACTTTTAAAGAGGCCACAGGAACTTAAGTACTAGACTCTAACAACCAACTCGTCCGATGTAAGACTTTATGTTTTTTTGACAATTCGAGGAAAGAGATTGGGATACAACCTGCTCTGTCCAAACTAAAAGGAGAAATGGGAAAAGAAATCTAAACGTTACCCTACAAACTACTCCAAAAACTATGGTAACTTTGTAGAGAGTCCACATTCTCCAACCCATCTTTTAAACTGTGTAATTCTTAGCTATATGTGCCTTGCCAGAAAAATGTACACGAATCTTAGTTATCATTACTTTTAACGGGAATGATGATTTTCATTAAAAAAAAATTTTAATAAATTTTGACAATTATTTTTAACAGAAATGCTAATTTTCATAAAAAATTAAATTTTGGCAAAAATTTATTGTGGTAAGAGCAGTGGGCTCGCAATCTTGTCATTTATTGGATCACACGTAATAATCCTATAATTTAATCAAATGTAATTGAAAATAAAGAAAATACGAATGGTAGTAGCAATCACGTATAAGAATTTGCTATGGTAACGAGAATATATGAAAAAAATTGTGAATTTCTTTTAGAAAGTATAAAGTTTACGTAAAAACTTGGTAATTTGTTATATTTTTTTAGTAATAGCAATTTTGTGGATATGCTGTGTATTTGCCTTTGTTTGGGATCTTTCTTTTTTTTTTAATTTATTATGTGTGCCCGTCTTTGTGTGGTGGGCCCCCCGGGGAGTGTTTTGGAGGAATTTAGTTGCTGGGATAAAAAAATTGAGCATAAATGTTATGGATTGTGAAGTCAGACAAAAGCAATTACAACACGTTGCCTCCAGTCCAGTCCACTTTTTTTAATAGTTTGCCGGATATTACTTAAAATTCAATGATTTGGTTACAAATGAACTTTGGAAAGAACTTGGATAAGAGTAGAATCAGTGAACGTCTCTCCCTATCATTCACTTCATTTGCTTAGTTACTTTCATTTCATACACAGTATCCCGTCCCACCCACCCTCCCTCCCTCTCCCAATGCCATATATAGGACTAGCTAGCATAGCAGGGGGAGATCTAATACAATATTCTGTTATCTAATTTCCCCAATTTCTCCTTTTACGTGATCTCCCTTTGCCCTGCAGCTAAAGATACGTGTATTGTTTTCTGAAGAACTGCCTAACTTAGTTCAGGATTCTGCTCCTTTTGTTATACAATCTGCAATGGACCACCATCGTGTAGGCATCATTGGAGCTGGTATCAGTGGCCTTCTTGCCTGCAAATATGCCCTGTCAAAGGGCTTTTGTCCAGTGGTTTTCGAGGCTCGGAGCAGCATTGGAGGTGTATGGACCAAAACAATCGAGGTCACTAAGCTGCAGACTCCCAAATCAATCTACCAATTTTCAGATTTTCCATGGCCGCCCTCTGTCGTACAAGATTTCCCTAAACAGCATCAGGTTCTTGACTATCTTCAATCCTACGCTGCCCACTTCGACTTGCTCCGCCACATCAGGTTCAATACTAAAGTCGTTAGCCTCAGCTATGAAGGACCGGAAGATGAAGAGATGCAAGCATGGACCCTTTGGGGTGGGTCTGGTAATCCCTTTTGCCCCACCACCACCAGAGGAATGTGGATTGTAACGGTGCAGGATTCTCAAAATCTTTCTGAATCTGATTCAGAGGTTCGTCATATGCGCATGTGTGTTATGAGCATATGCACTGCGTACTGCATACTGTCTACTTATTACAATTTTAAGTTAATCTAATAATACTAGTACTACTTTATTAAGTTTTGGTAGATCGATCCCGCTTGTTTTTAAGATCCTGCACATATATGCACATAGTGTGTGTGTGTGTGTACGTACACACACACTCACTCACTCTGTATATTAAATGTATAAGAAGTTGAACGATTGAATAGAATTCGCAGGTTCACTGGTTCGACTTTGTAATCCTCTGTGTCGGAAGGTTTAGTGATGTACCAAACATACCAGAATTTGCACCAGGTTTGGGTCCCGAAGCTTTTCAAGGCAAGGTCATACACTCCATGGACTACTCCGACATGGACGATTCAGTTGCTGCTGATTTCATAAAAGGCAAACGAGTCGCAGTTGTTGGATTCCAGAAATCAGCCATTGATATCGCTATGGAGTGCTCGATGGCCAACGGTCAGCTCAGCTAGCTCTAGGACAAGATGCACATTACATACTATTAGACTTAGTCTATTGTCATGAATCAATTCATTGATTTCTGCATGCCTAAGTGCTGCTTGTTTGCTTGCAGGAGTTGAACATCCATGTACAGTATTATACAGGACCGAGCACTGGACTATCCCAGATTACCTTCCGTGGGGAATTCCCATGGCATATCTCTACCTGAATCGATTCTCTGAGCTTTTAGTCCATAAACCTCGTGAAGGCTTTCTCTTGAGTCTCCTGGCAATGTTCCTTTCACCCCTGGTACGTATCACTAAACCTATTTACAACTAAACTAAACTAAACTTCCCAACAAAATCAAAGACGATGCATGCATAAAATTAATGTGCTATAATAGTAATTAATTGATGCTGCACCTAATTAACAGAGATGGGCATTTTCTAAATTTGTCGAAAGTCACATCAAAAGGAAGCTTAGGCTTGCCAAATTTGGAATGGTGCCAAAACATAGTTTCTTGAAGGAAATAAGTTCCTGTTTGCTCTCAACGGTGCCCGACGGATTCTACGACCAAGTTGATAAGGGAAGCATCCAATTCAAGAAGGCACAAAGTTTTGGTTTCTGCAAACAAGGTATTTTGGTTGATGGTGAGGTTGAACCTGTGAAGGTCGATGTTGTCATACTTTCTACTGGGTTCAGGGGAATTGACAAGCTCAAACGCCTTTTTTCATCTCCAACCTTCCAAGATTATATAGCGGGCTCAGATAATTCTACGGTTCCACTCTACAGGTGGTTTGAATGGATCTTTGCATGCTTCCTGAAATATGAATTGTCAAAACTCAAAAGAAAACCCTCCAGCACCCCCCCCCCCCCCCCCCAAACAAACACACAAAAAAAATGTCGCCTTTGACCTCTGAATTTTATACTTACAGCAGCAGTGTGCATCAAACTCATTTCACTAGGTAAAATACGTAATTTTCTCTAACAATATTATGATATCAGGGAATGCATTCATCCGCGAATCCCTCAACTAGCTGTAATTGGATTCTCAGAAAGCGTTTCAAATTTATATACATCAGAGATGAGGTGTCGATGGGTAGCAGAGCTTCTTGAAGGCACCTTCAAGCTTCCAAGCATAAAGGAAATGGAGAAAGATATACAAGCATGGGACAAATACATGAAGCAATATTCTGGTGAATCCTACAGAAGGTCATGCATTGGTGCGCTCCACATATGGTACAATGATCAGCTGTGCAAGGACATGGGCTGGGATCCTAAGAGAAAAAAGGGTTTCCTCGCAGATTTGTTTCAGCCTTACGGACCATTAGACTACGCACAAAACCCCTAAAATTTGTTTAAAGGCCGCTCGAAATCCCAATCATTCATACGGGCCTTGCTTAAAGGTGCAAGAAACAAATACAAGACCTCCGATTGGGCTATGGCTTATATTATTATTATTATTATTATTATTATTATTATAGTAGGCTTTATGTTATAAAATTAATACTAATATAATATTGAATCTATTGTGGATATTATGTTAATAAATATAAGAAACTAATAAATAAAAGCAGAAAGAGAAAATAGACGAGAGAGATTCTTTAATTACTCAAAATGAGTTATATGTGTGTGTCTGATACAAGAAGGGTTGACCACTATTTATAAGAGAATACAGGAGAATTTAGATTACATCAAATAACTATGAGATAATGATAAGATTTCATCAGTAACTAAAAGATAATGATAAACTATTATCCAACTAAAAGATAACAATAGAGTTTTATCGCTTAAAAGTTTAAGATAATGATAGACATCCACCATCATTATTTAATTATCTCATAACACTCCCTCTTGGATGTCTATTACACAAAGAATATGTCTCGTTAAAACCTTATTAGGAAAAAACTCAGTGAGAAAAAAAATCCTAGTAAAGGAAAAAGAGTACACTATTCTTGTGTCTAATTTCTCCCCCTGATTCAATTATTACTTGAGATCTTTCAATCGACGCATTCCGATATTCTTCACTAATTTCTCAAATGTTGCAGTCGACAATGCTTTAGGAAATAAATCTGTCAAATTATTATTTGAGCGGACTTGTTGCACATCGATTTTACCATTCTTTTGTAGATCATGAGTAAAGAAAAATTTTGGTGAAATGTGTTTTGTCCTATCTCCTTTGATATATCCTCCCTTCAATTGAGTTATGCAAGCTGCATTATTTTCATATAACATTGTTGGAGGATTTTCCTCTTTAGGGGACAACCTACAATTCTTTCAGATATAGTGGGACATTGATCTCAGCCAAACACATTCTCGACTGGTTTCATGAATTGCTATTATTTCAGTATGATTTGATAAAGTGACAAGTATTGTTTGTTTTGTAGACCACCATGAAATGATTGTACAACCATTTGTAAATAGATAATCAGTTTGAGACATTACTTTATGTGAGTTTGATAAATATCCAGTATCAGCATAACCAAGTAATTCATATCGAGAATTATATGAATAATATAAACCAATGTCAATTGTTCATTAGAGATAGCGAAAAATATATTTTATACCATTCTAATGTCGTCTGGTAGGAGAGGAGCTAAATCTTGCTAATAAATTCACAGTAAATGATATATCTGGTCTGGTACAATTAGCAAGATACATTAGTGCACCAATTACACTGAGATATGATACTTCAGGACCAAATATCTCTTCATCTTCCTCTCGTTGTCCAAAAAGATTCTTAACAAGATCAAGTGATCGAACGACCATTAGGATACTCAATGGATATGCTTTATCCATGTAAAACCGCTTTAATACCATCTGGGTATAAGCAGTTTGATGGATGAAAATTTCACATTCTAGATGTTCAATTTATAAACCAAGACAGAATTTAATTTTTTTAAAATTTTTTATCTCAAATTTTTTTTTTAAATATTCAATTGCCTTTTAGATCTTTTCGAGAGTTCCAATCAGATTGAGATCATCAACATAGTAATAATGACAAATTTTGACCCATTGTTCTTTATGAAAATACATGAATATATTGGGTCATTGATATAACCTTCTTTAATCAAACATTCACTTAAACAGTTATACCACATACGTTCAGATTGCTTGAACCCATACAAGACCTTTGTAACTTAATAGAATAAGAATTTCTAAGATTTAATTTACATACTTCTAGCATGTTGAATCCTTTAGGGATTCTCATATAAATATCATTATCAAGATTTTCATATAAATAAGTAATAACTACGTCCATTAAATACATATCTAATTTTTCATGTATTGCTAAACTCACAAAATATCTCAATGTGATCGCATCCACTACAAGTGTATACATTTCATTATAATCAAATTCAGGTCTTTGTGAAAATTTCTGAGCTACAAGTCTTGCTTTATATCTGATAATTTCATTTTTTTCATTTCTTTTTATCACAAATACCCATTTATATCCCATTGATTTTACACCTTCTGGCATTTAGACTATAGGTCCAAAAACTTTTCTTTTAGCCAGGGAGTCTAATTCAAATTGGATTGCATCTTTCCATTTTGGCCAATCATTTCTTCATCGACATTCATCAACCGTTCTACGTTCTTGATTCTCGTCATCTTCCATTATATCAAGTGCTACATTATATGCAAAAATATTATCAATAATTATTTCTTTTCAATTCTAATATTTTTTTGTAATGACAAAATTTATTAAAATTTTTAAATTATTATTTTCTTTAGGTGTATGCTCTTCAGGAGCTAACTTTTCAGGAATAACCTCTTTAGGATGTTGAATTCTGTCACTATTATTGTTTAATTCTCTTTTCTTTCGAAAATTTTTATCTTTGGAACTGATTGGTCTGCTACGTTTCAAGCGTGCATTAGATTCATTGACACTTATAATTTGTCCTTCTGGAATAATGATTTTAGCAGAGACATTCTCAACCGGAATATATGATTTAGTAACTCTTCTGAAATCACTAAATGCATCTGGTAATTAACTTACAATCTTTTACAAATGTATAATTCTTTAAACTTCCAATTCACATTATTGTGTACGAGAATCCAAGAAATTTAATTTTATTTGTCAATTGATTTCCTTTTTCGATTGATTTTTTCCTACCCTAATATCAGAAAATGTGATTTGTCAAAATGACAATCTGCAAATCTTGTAATAAATAAATCACCTGTTAACAGTTCAATATATTTAATAATCGAAATTGATTCATACCCAACATATATCCCAATCTTCTTTGGGGGCCCATTTTAATACGTTGGGGCGGTGCAATGGATACATAAACTGCACATTCAAAAATTCTGAATGAGAAATATTTGACGCATGACCAAATGCTAATTGCATAAGGAAATAGTCATGATAACTAGTCGGCCTAATTCTCATTAGTGTTGCAACATGTAAAATTGCATGTTCCCAAATAGATAAGGGAAGTTTAAACCTCATTAATAATGGTTTAGAAATTAACTGTAACCTTTAATAAATGATTCTGCTAGTCCATTTTGTGTATGAACATGAGTTACAGGATGTTCAACAGTTATTCCCATGGACATGCAGTAATCATCAAATGCATGTAATGTATATTCACCAGTATTATCTAAACGAATTTTTTAATTGGATATTCAGGGAATTGTGCTCGCAATTTAATTATTTGAGCAAGTAATCTCGCAAACGCCTGATTGCGAGTAGACAATAAACATACATGCGATTATCTAGTTGATACTTCAATTAGTACCATAAAATATTTAAATGGCCCACTTGGTAGATCTACAAACCCACATATGTCTCCCTGAATCTGTTCTAAAAATTTAAGAGATTCAACTCCCACTTTGACTGACGATGGTCTAACAATTAATTTCCCTTGAAAGCAAGCAACATATGAGAATTCATTTGTTTTTAATACTTTTTGACCTTTTAACGAATGGCCATGTGAATTCTCAATTATTCGCCTTATCATTGTACAATCAGGGTGTCCGAAACGATCATGTCAAATCATAAATTCATTGAAATCAGTAGACTTCTAATCTACTAGGTGATTAATTTCAGTTGCATTTATTTTTGTATAATATAAACTAAAAGAGAGTGAATGCAGCTTTTCTAACACACATTTCTTTTCAAAAATTGTATTTGTAATTAATAAATATTTTCCATTTGTCTCATTTATTGTCTCGATATGATATTCATTTTGGCGAATATCTTTAAAACTTAATAAATTTTGTCGAGACTTAAGAAAAAGTAGTGCATTATTTATGACAAATTTGCTTTCATTAGGAAGGAATATAGTGACTCTTCTGAAGCCTACTATTAATTTAGCACTATCACTTATCGTATTTACATTTATTTCTCTCAATTCTAAATTGGATAAGTACTATCTATTTTTCAAAATAGTGTGAGTAGTAGCACTATTAATGAAACAAAAGTTATCACCATTATTTGATCTCAAATATTTGGCACTCATTTCTTCAGGAAATGATAGAAAAATAACAAATAAAACAGATATCAATAAATTGAATAAGCTTTTGTTATTCATAAATGAAAATTACATGAAAAATGTAGAAATAAAAATTAAAATAACAGAGTATTGAAATGACATAATTAAATTGTATCATTAAAGAAGCCAGCTACATCGAGGTGTGGATCAAGTGTTATGTCAGTATCATTGTCATCGTAGACATTATTTTGATCAATAATATTTGTCTCGACATCTTTGTCTTTCTTTTTGAGTGATGCTTGATAGAGATCAGCAAGATATTTCGCCGTACGACAGGTACGGGACCAATGACCTTCCATGCCACACCTGTAGCATTTTTCTTCATAATTTTTCTTGTGATCTGGTTTCTGGGGATTATTTTGTTTCTTGCCACAATTGTTATCATTATGGTGAGGTGCATGTCTGTCACGACCGCGTCCACGACCACGAGCTCCTCCACGACCACGTCCACGATCATGTCTAGAATTTGAAGATTGAGTCACATTCATTTCAGAGAATGGACTAGTACCAGTTGGTCGGGACTTATGATTTTTTAGCAATAATTCATTATTTTGTTCAGCCAGTAAAAAACATGCAATAAGGTCAGAATATTTTGTAAATCTTTTATCTCGATATTGCTATTGCAGGAGCATATTCGAGACATGAAAAGTAGAAAATGTATTTTCCAACATGTCCTCATCAGTTATATTTTCACCTCATAATTTCAACTGAGAGGTGATTTTAAACATGGATAAATTATATTCGCCAATAGTTTTGAAATCTTATAGTTGTAAATGGAGCCAATCGTACCTGGCTTTTGGAAGGACAACCAACTTCAGGTGGTCGAATATTTCTTTCAAATTAATCCATAGCTCAAGTGGATTCTTGACCATAAGGTACTCAGATTTTAATCATTCATCAAGATGATGACGAAAAAAAATCATGACTTTGGCACGGTCTTGGCTTGTTGCATCATTGTCTTTGGCTATAGTCTTGCCAAGACCAATGGATTCGAGGTGGATTTCTACGTCTATTGTCCGTGATAAGTAGTTTTTGCCAAAAATATCAAGAGGCACGAATTCTTGTTTTGCAAGGTTAGCCATAAAGAATATGAAAAAAAATTAAGCGAGAAATTACCTTAAAATTTTGACAAGAATTCTCTAGTAGAGTCCAGTGATTGATCCAACACTAGCAGAGTCTCGTGCTGATAATGTGTTATAAAATTAATACTAATATAATATTGAATCTATCATGGACCCTATGCTAATAAATATAAAAAACTAATAAATAAAAACAGAAAGAGGAAGTAGACGAGAGAGATTCTTTAATTACTCATTGAGTTATATGTGTGTGTTTGATACAAGAGGGGTTGACCGGGTTGACCCCTATTTATAGGAGAATACAAGAGAGTTTAGATTACATCAAATAATTATGAGATAATGATAAGATCTCATCAGTAACTAAAAGATAATGATAAACTATTATCCAACTGAGAGATAACGATAGAGTTTTATTGTTTAAAAGTTTGAGATAATGATATACACCTACCATCATTATCTAATTATCTCATAACACTTTACACTACTACCAGTTTTTCAGAACCATTTGCTGTGCATTATCCACTCAGACCAGTTTTCGGTCAATTTATGAACTTTGCTTTATATATTTTTATTAATATTTTCAGAATTACAATATAACCGATACAGCTAATTTTTTAAGAACCATTTGCTGTATACTAATATTACTGGTTCTTGGATTTATATCGTAGGAATTCAAATTAGATTTGAATTTAATCATCCTCGGTTAGAGATGATCCATAGTTGCCAATGATCCTCCCACAGGTTAGGATAAGCTCAAATTCATGCTGAGAAAGAGATCCTTTTTCATTCTCTTTTCTTCTAGTACACCAAAACTGTTCAAGATTCTTGGTCGGTTACAAGTATACATTTTTCATTCGTCACAATTTTAAGCTACAACTTCTTGCCCTTCAGCCTCCACAGCAGCATTAGACACCGACACAGCTCATATTAGATTCCAGTGACAATCAGTTGGTTCGCCACCCCGAAAAAAGGAAGAAGAACAACAAGAACAAGAAGAAGAAGGAAGAAGCAAACATGGGCATACCAAACACCTGTTATGCAGATTGACAAAAAAACTTTATCTCCCATGATAAGCCACAACATATTACTGGCATAACCGTGACAGGAACAAGTAAAATAGCAATTAAAAGCTAATAAATTAAGTCTACAATGGGTCTGCAAATTAAGACACGATCTCCCCCAATTTCCATCCAAAAATAATTGAGTTCAACTAAAACATGAACATCCATTAGACATAAAAGCATAATAGCAAACTGCACTAGAAGTTGACAGTCGTTTCACCTCATTTGAACAACCAAAATTAACAGTACCAATAAAATAGAAAAATGAATTTTCATGTCAACATTTGACCTCTGATTGCTAAAGGTCTACTTCATATATACGCCGAGGAAAACTGTATTGATCTAATGTCTATTTCTCCTCAAGACGGCACAACATCGATTCAGCAAAGCTCTGTTGCCTGCAAAGGACAAAATGTGGAAACAGGTGAGAAACAAAAGTTGTCATGCTCACCAAAGCCAAAAAAGGTGATTAGTACAGTCGGACAAGAAATTGACACTGGAATGCAGATGAAACAGATCATATGTGCCTCAAAACGTTCAATTGAAGAATTTTGTGCACCAACCCCTCACTGGAGGCAGTTCTGGTGGGAGTAATTCAAGAAAGCAATTATTCAACTTACTTCTGCTCTCGGTGCTTAGGACTGGGACGAGAATATTTCAAATATCCATCCCATGGGACCTTTTTAAGACCCGCTCGTACAGATATTATGTCCCTGACCCTGCCAAAGAAAAATGATTTAAGAAGGAAGCCTGTCTTTATGAGAAGGATGTCCCAAGATACTAACATATGAAAGCCAACCAAATCAGTAAATATTGTTTAAACATTACAACTGATAAAAGCCACCTTTAAACATCACAACTGATGAAAGGCACCTACCTTTCGGCAAATTCAATAGGTGTCTCTCTGGGTTTCAGATTTTGAGGCTCCAGGTACCACACATCACAAACAACAGCCCATGATGTCATAAGCTGCAACAGATGCATTGTGAAGGATTGCCTGCAGATAAAATAAAAAGATGTTATTAAAGCATACTAATTTTCTTGTCAATACTAGGAAGGTGGTAAACAATTTTAATCACACAATAGCTACTTAAAAAGATACAACTATCATATCCTCAGAGGCGGCAATCTCTGAGAGCATATCAAAGGATATCCAAGGTAAGTGCTCTACAAACAGTATTGCAACAGGAAATTAGAATCTTGGTCAACACTAACAATTACAACGCAAGCCACATGCACAAGAGGATAAGACTTACTTTCTACTATTCCAGAAGGCATCTACAAAGATTTTGTTGTACTTGATGGCAATTGGGCAAACAGTAGAACCAAGTTCAAAAGCACCCTAACAATCACAAAGGAGATTGTATAAGCACTGACTTAGTTAACAACAAGAACTTGTTCAAATATGGATATAATTCACTCGATAACAGAATAAGAAAAGGTGAATGAAAAAGGGGAAGCTTTATTACCCTCCAAGGGTATACAGAGAGAAATATATAAGAAAAAGAAGTAGCAAGCCTTTTTAGAACTAAAAACTCAAAAATATCATAATTACCAAGCTGAGCACTGAATCAGGAACTACAACTTGCAAGAGGGGAAAACAAGGAATCTAACCACATAGTGACTGACCCAAAGAGAAATTCAACTTTGACCATGCTTGTCCAGAAGTCAAGTGAGAGAAAAGTAAAGTCTGTTAAAGCAATTTCCCAAGTTTAAATGTCTTTGGCAGATTCAAGTATTAAACATTGACAACACTGACCTTCTTGAACATAACAGTGTAATGATTATTCACACACGTTCCTTCAGGAAATATAAGAAGCGGATTGTTATCTGCCCCCTCAACATGTTCTCTAAGCCTGAAAATACAAAACTAGAGTTACAATAGCAAATCTAACAAGGAAAAGGAAGTACTAACCTTTTCACTAGCACATACTTTCTTGCTACAATTTCACGGTCCTTAGCCTCTGAACGATTGAACCAGATACATCCAACACTTTCTAAGATAGTGCTTTGCAGTAATCCTGTAGATATGACATATATTCCATAACACTTAAAGCATTCGACCCTAGATAATGAAGAATAGCAAAATTTAGATTTCTCTGAATTCCTCCCCACCCCCAGCCCGGCGGGCTTCAAATCATGTCCCAATATTGTAGAGCTTTACCTTCAGATTACTACACATTTGCATGAGACAGTTCAAAATAACAAGTTTTTGGAATAAAAATGTAGGATCTCCTCAAAGGGAAGGAAAAGAAAAAAGGAGGGGGGGGGGGGGGGGGGGGGTGAATCTTTGTTGGACAATTTTAGATCAACTACCCCTTCCAGGCTAATCTGATAATGTCCAAAAACAAAAGGAAACAAGAAGAGTAACAACAAAATGCTTGGGAGCACCAAAACTGCAAAACAGGAGAGAACGTAGCAAGCCAACCCATGATGCGAGAAAAAAAGCTGAAGCTAGACATTGTAACAGTTGTTAATTTACCATCTTTTGACAAATAACGGCACACAAAAACAGATTTTAGACTATTCCAATTTTCCAACATGCTACAATATTTTCCTTTCATGAAAGGCAAAGTCCAAGGGCAAGAACCATACCATTAATTTATTCATTCAAATACTGTTTTGTCCTTGAATATGTATAAGAAACTATCAAACAACGTTATTACTCAAGAATCAATCCTTAATTTTGCATTTACTTCAAGAACTATTCAAATAAAAACATATACTGAAAATTTTTAACACAAATTTAAGTGAAATTCCAGTAGTAATTTATTTCTTTTGTTTGTATTCCTAATATGGATCCCTGGACTTTAATTTTGGAACAGAAGTTCATTACAAAAAAAAGAAACAAAATTCAGAGCTAACACTATCATAAAAGTTTTCCAACAGCATTATAAGGTTTAAAAATCGATACAGAAATCAGAGACTAACCAACCCATCCCGGATGCTTCTGCATAATTACAGCGAATGCTGTCATCTGTTCCAGAATAATGAAATCAATCATTGACGTATGATTTGCCACAAATACCTGCTCCAACCATTTAAATGATCCTCAGTGCAAATTCAGTTAGGAAAACAAATTTGGACTAAAAGCATAGAAAGTGACCAAATGCATCTAAAACATAGTGGTCAAAACTACATTCAGCATACTTGCTTAGGCCGGATGCTTGGACGTGGACCGTGATATTTGACAACCCCAGTCCATGAAGCAACAAAGAAACTGCAAATCAACTCGACAAGGCACCTCTTGGAAAATTAAGAATTAAAAAAAAAAAAAAAGTCAGGAGGCGTGCATAAAAAATCTAGTCTTCCATCATGGAAAGCAAACAAAGGTAGGAGAATATTTTGGTATTATCTGAGTGTGGATAATAATAGAATTATTACTATTATTATTGTCAAGTTTCCTAGGTTACAGGTGCTACATATTATCTTGGAACCAAATTAACTAATCCAAGCAAGAGTTGAAGATTTTTTGAAAGCCTATATGAACAGCAAGAGCATAGAATAACCTCAAAAACCAACAGTGGTGTCTGTTAGCCTACTGCATAAACAGTCACAGAGCTAACCATAAAAGAGTTGAAAGGATATATAAAGTGATTCTACCTCCAATTTTTTCCTCAGCTTGTCATGTCCTTTCAATAGCAAATGCACTGGAATATAGCATGAGAGGAATATTATCCATCCCACAGTTAATACAATAACCCTGTGATAAAGATTAAGAAGCGTTAAAGGGGCAGAAAAAACATTTCCGACAAATGATATCTGAACACTAAGTCTTGCACAATATCCCTTACACATAGCATTAGAATACTAAGAATTCCAACAGCTACCTGCTGACTACTTCCTGCATCAAGCAGGCACATTGAAAAGAAGTAAAGTGTAATTTAACTTCAATTCAACTGACTTCGTGAAGCACAACATGGTAAGAGCCCCATGCAGCATTCTATATAGGATGAAGATATTTGGCAGTGCAAAATTCAAACCATTCCAAAATAACAAAAATTATAGATCTTATTAAGCAATAAAATATCTACAGTTGATCGGATGATGGTTGAATTTGTCATAGGAGGACGAAACTTTGCTTATAGAGACTTTCCTAGAGCTTACCATGAATTTTGAAGGAAAAAAATGTGAGGTGGGGGGGTCTTAAATGTTGTTAAGAATATGTTGGGAAGTTCATATGTAAAATTTTTAAAATATGATTATTAAATATTCGGGGGTCGTGTCCCCCATAGCTGTGGCAATACCCGTAATCCTATACAGAAAAGTGGCAAACGAATGATAACAGTACATAAGCCTCCACTTGATCTAATTACCCTTTTCCGTGTTTACACCTGCTCTGGTTTGGTTAGGGAGGGAAGAAAGAATGCAGAGCAAAACCGAAATATCTAACCTTAGTGGGAAAAGAAGCAAGTATCTGACAAGAACACCCATGCACCACAAAGGAAAGAGATAAATATTCCAGTTCCACGGTTCTGGAGGGATTGACTTGAAACATCGGGTGAAGGAGTCCTGTCGTACACCAAGAATGAACAAATCAAAGGTTCGTGTCCCTAAAAATTGGTGTAAAAGGAAATGATATGAAGTATTATACATATACATACATACATACATACATATATATATATATATATATATATATATTTATATATATATATATATATATATATATATATATATATGAGCAAAATTCAAAACTCCTGCAAAAGGATATGGATGGGTATACAAAACCAGTTCAGAAAACGAAGAGGTGGGGGGTGGGAAGGATTTTCACAAACAGAACACCCAAAAAAAAAAAAAAAAATTGCGATGCTGCGGAAGGGAGGAAAAGGAGTTTTACATCGACAATGGCACCGGCGGCCTCAGTAAGAGTGGGCGAAATGTCCAGCAAATCACGCCTGCCCACACCATCCACCACAGTGTGTCATCAAATTTATTTATAAAGAGACAAAATACTACCAAAAAATTAAAAAAAAAAAGGGTAAAAAAGTAGTAATCGAATCGGCAACGACAATGATTGACGAATAAATAAAGAAAGAAAGAAAAGATACAGGCGAAGTTTGCCGTGAAGGGGTTCGTGGATGGAGGAACCAGAGGGTAAATAGTCCTCGATGTTAGGTCGATCCAAATCCAATTCCGAGCTCGATGATTTTAATTTATTCATCTCCATAGCATAGACCCCTTTTATCACTTCTCCTCTTGCAACCCTCCACCTCCTCCCGTTTTGCCTCAGCTCGACAGATATACTGAGAGAGATAGGGAAGTGGTTTCCGAAGAAAGCAGCGGACGGAGGAGGAAGGGAAGGGAACCTTCACCCGCACACTAAATTGCACGCGCTATCTATCTCGGAGGGTTCACGCAGTTCAAAGCGTTGCCACCACATTTTGGGAAAATATGCTGATGCTCCCGCGCCCCCCGCACCCCAAAAACCCCGAAACAATAAAACAAAAAAAAAAAAAAAAAAAAGTGCAACTATAAAAATAAAATAAAATAAACGTTTTCTTTTCTTCTTTTCTTCTTTTCACGCAATTCAAAACGTTGCCAAAATAAAATATTGTGCATTATTCATTTTTTTTATTACACGATTTATTTATTTAAAAAAATATGGGTGCAAATGTTTTTATTTGGCTAAACATCTCCTCCTTTTTTTGCATGGCCAATTTCAACTACAATTAAAATTATTTTTTTTTTATAAAAATCGACTTTGAAGTCAATTTTCAAATAATAGATTTCTATGTTTTAATAAAATAAATATTAACATTATTTTCATTCCTTAAAATGGCTAATATTCAAGTAACTAACCTTCATTTCCCATCTCCATACAAATTCCTGCCAGATTTTCCACAAATTTTGATCAATAATTTTCTTTAAAAGCCAAAATCAATTGAATAGTTATATACATGGATTTTGCAAACCATAAAGAGATGGACATTTATTTAGTCCCCTAAGTGAAATATAGATAGTTAAAATTTGTAATAAATTTCATTGATAACACAGGTAAGATATCAAATTAACTCTTAACTTTTATACTTTATATACAAAAACTTAGGAACAACTATCTGTTTATTTTGGAAAATTTGTTAAAATATTGTTAGGAAAAAAAAATTCGGCAATTGTGGGTATCAGAGGAGATTTTTTGAAATTTAGAGGCGCCGCGTTTGGGAAACGCGACGTTGAATTTTTTTTTTTTAATTTGTCATGCGCCGCGTTTCCCAAACGCGGCGCATGAACAGTAAACGCGGCACTTCTGTTCACGTATTTTTTTACTGTTCACCTTTTTTTTTTTTTTTTTTTACAGAAGACGTAAGTGTTTAAGGTTTTTTGGATTATTGTTTAGGTAGATTTATAGGATTTAAATAAAAGTAATCGAAATAGTTCAATATTTAAATTGAAGAATTTTAGATTTAAAAATAATAAAGTTATAAACACTAAATTTTCTAATATCTTGTGGGCCATTTTTTATTTTTCGAATGCGAAATCTAGTTTTTAGAGAAAGTGTGCAAAAGTCTTCTGGTAAAATTGTAATTTCAACACGTAAACACCTTTTTGGTCAATTTTTAATTTTTAAATTCATATTTTATACTCTTGTACAAATTTCTAAATTTTGTAATTTTTTTAGATGAACTACTATTTTTTTGTGTACCACGTCAATTCAAGGGAAAAATAGTTATTTTCAATTTGTGAATGTCTTTTTCGACTATTTTGGAATCTTAAATTCATATTTCATAATTTTAAGCACATTTTAAATTTGTGATAATTTTTCAGGTTAAAAAAAATAACGATTTTGCCTCAGGTACGTATGTATCATAGAAAAAATAGTTTTTGAATCCGAAAAATTATCACAAATTTAGAATATACGTAAAAGTATGAAATATGAGTTTGGGATTCAAAAATAGCCAAAAAAAAGGCATTCAAAAATTGAAATGATTATTTTGTCTTTGAACTGACGTAATAACTAGAAAAATAGTGATTCATCTAGAAAATTTTCAAAATTTAGAAATTTGTACGATGGTATAAATATGAATTTAAAAATAAAAAATTGACAAAAAATGTGTTTACATGTTGAAATTACAATTTTACCGGAAGACTTTTGCACACTTTCTCTAAAAACCAAGTTTCACATTCTGAAAAATAAAAAACGGCCCACAAGATATTAGAAAATTTAGTGGTATATCAAAATTTGGTGTTTATAACTTTATTATTTTTAAATCTAAAATTCTTCAATTCAAATATTGAACTACCTCGATTACTTTTACTTAAATCTTATAAATCTACCTAAACAATAATCCAAAAAACCTTAAACACTTACATCTTCTATTAAAAAAAAAAGTAAACAGTAAAAAAGTACGTGAACAGTAGCGCCGCGTTTCCCAAACGCGGCGCTACTGTTCATGCACCGCGTTTGGGAAACGCGGCGCATGACAAATTAAAAAAAAAAATTCAGTGCCATGTTTTTCAAACGCGACGGCTCTAAATTTCAAAAACTCTTTTCTGACACCTATAGTTGCCGAATTTTTTTTTTCCTAACAATATTTTAACAAATTTGCCATTTATTTTCTAAGGTTGTTTGCAGAGTTACACGTGTGTGTATATAAAAGGCGATTGTGTGTGTGTAAAAGGTTATTTTTTGCTCATCTATGCGCTTTCATTTTCTTATTCTACGCTATTGCTTCTGTACAAATATTTTGGTGTGGAACGTCATTTTGCATTCTGATTATTTTAACATGATACTGCAACTCAAATTAATGGATATCTCCACGATCATTACTCAAAACTAGTGCAAACGCATTGTAATTCACTTTAATAAATGATTTATATTAATTATCCTTAAAATAATCATTGTACATTACGACTTTCCACAAAGGACATGGTGCAATTGCCTCTACCAACATCTGTTAAAAGTCCATATCCCACTTAATTCCAGCACGCCATTAGGTAAGACCATCTTTAAAGTTCAAACTCTGTGTATTGCGAGAAACCCTGTTGGTAAGCAGCCTAGAATATATTTGTTCAAGTATTATACCATCTTCTTAAAACACTGGTACTAAATATCGACCATTTAGATATATAGGTATTGATGGCAAAATACCAGATAGGCACCATGCGAGAAAGTGATGTGTATTTTGCTTTTAAAAATACAAATGTAACTCTCTTAACTAGTATAACATGACTATAATACTAAAAAAATATAATAGAAGACCACAAATTGACGAGGGATGTCAACTAGTCATTGAATTGAAACCGAGCTTGGGGTAAAGATTTGAAGATGTACTCGAGGTAGATTCCAAACCTTCTAGGGGATGAAGAAGACTTGTGGACAAAATCGAAGTGAGTCGGTGTTTTTCCTCAAGAGTTACTGTTGCTTGAATTATGGTTAAATTTAATATTCAAAACAAAATATATGTAAAGATTAATACTATCAAATACTTATTGAGAGTTTGTTTGCTCCATTCACAGATAACTCAATTCATTGACAATTAGTTTTGAAATGAAACCGTTGAGTCATCTTTAACCTCTCAACTATATGAATTGAACAAACTCTCCATAAATACCATTGACTTTCAACTATATGGGTCGAACAAACTTTTTCTAAGCCCTATGGTTCTCAACTAACCCGTATCACGTGTGAGAATGGATGTCAAGGGATAAAATCCCATATCAAATTTCCAAGGATTTCAATCCCAATTAACAAGGAATATGGGTTACTCCACTCTTTCACAATTAGTTTTTGAGATGAAAGTTTATGTTATTTAATAACAATTAAAACTCGACTATTCAGTCTGTGCAGACTTTCTGAATGTTAAAGAAAATGATGTTCCACGTCAAAATTTCAAATAATTCTAAACTAATTAATAAGTTTTATAAACCACTTCATGTTAATTGGTTTTAAGACTGAAGTCAATGTTATTTGGTATGGTACCAAAGCAATGTTAATGTATTGGTTCTATTTTATTCTACAATTGGTCGTCCCAGATTTCTTTAGGATCCAGTTGTCCTTTTCCACCCACCTACCTTTGACAAAAATCTCCGGGCGTTGCATTTGTTGCTCATGACCCAGCCCACGTGAGCATTTGTTGAGTCATTCTAATACGCCCAACTTCAGCCCACAATTCGGCCCGTCCTTCTGCATCAGCTTGGACCTGCAAATCTGTGCATGCCCCGCGTTCTCCAGCCCATGGCCCAGCCTATTGCACAGCAGCCCAGATCCACGACCCGGACCCAAACTTAGACCCGTGTAGTCGGTTCCGATTCGGTTCTGTTGTTGGTTCAATCAATCTGGTTCAATTCCGGTTCACTTGCTTGTTTGTTTGTTTTTTTTTTTTTTTGATTCTGCTACTTCTAATTCAGTTTTCTTTCATACCAAACCAGTTCTTAAGGTCTTTCGACCTTCCGAGATCAATTTTGGCATCCGTTATTCTAGTTTATTGCTCTTTTCCTCTACACCTATATTAATTGATTTTGCTTTGTGATGTCTCAATCTGATGTTTCATAACCTATTAACATTGCCAATTACTCCCATTAAGCTTAAGCTTTTCAAAATTTTTTCCGTGCTAGGAAACTTTGGAAATATATTACTAGTCGTGTTAAATTTCTTGTCCATAATGCAAATGAATTTGATAAAAAATTTCTTTTTCAGCTTGAAGAATGGGATAGTGATAATCATAAAATTATCACTTGGATCACAAACACCTACGTTCCTGCCATTAAATGTCCTATTAAGAGATTTGACATTGTTAAGAATGTCCAGGATTTCGATATGGAAAATTGATTTCTTTAATACTAACCCTCACGTGTGATTCGAATCCAAGATAGCCCATGAAACTGGAAGAGGATTAAACAATGCCGATGAATTGAAACGAGCGATTGACAAGAATTCATGAATTGAAACGGACTAAGAGAGTATCGAATAGCGTCTGAAAGTGAGAATAAAATTCAAATTTTTGCTTTGATACCATGTTAGAATATACCAAAGAATCTTAAGAGAAAAGTGTTATTTGTATCGTATTATTCATAACATGCGTACAAGACACTAATCTATTCCAATTAATAATACTATATAAGGACATACAACTAAGAAATATACACACGCGTACAAGACACTAATCTATTCCAATTAATAATACTATATAAGGACATACAACTAAGAAATATACACACGTAACAATTAGGAAATTAACATACATGGTAATAGGAAATTAACATGTATTCAATTTGGGAATTAACATGAGAGTGAAGTTGATGCTATAAGAAAAAAATAACCTTGTGTTTTTTTTTTTGGGGAGGGAGGGGGGGGGGGGAAATTAACCTTATGGAGTTAGCGATGCGTTGTGAACATTTTCCTTGAACAAAAATGGCATCGGCACGTAGATAGTACTCCTAGTCCTACTTATAGTGATCCGATCCGATGCTATTCTGAGGTGCTTCATGACACGTGGCGTGTCACGCCCCTAGCCTGCACATTAGGGCTGTTCAAAAAAACTCGAAAAATCAAAAAATTGGAAAAATCGATTCGTCCCGAACCGAAAAAAAGGATAACCGAACCGGTTTTAGGTGGCGGGACGGTTTGCGAGGCAGGTTATATTTTAATTGGGTCGGTTCGCGGTTCACATTTTTACCAACCGCCGAGTAACCAAACCGACCCGGAGTGGGAGTAATTATATAATTTCACATGTTACTTATGTAATTTCACATGTTAGTTTGGGTGTTCATTTTGCTATTTGTTGAATATTTATGTTTTTACGTTGATTGAAATGAGAAGATGAAGTTTGAAAAGCTAAGTGATTATTTTCTTATTTATATAGTTTTTGGTTATTTGTTGATTATTTATGTTTTTATGTTGATTGAAATGAAAAGATGAAGTTTGAAAGACTAAGTGATTGTTTTCTTGTTTATTTAATTTTTATTTTTTTGAAGATTAGGGTTTTGGATGTAATTTAACTTTAAGATATTAATGTTTGTATTATTAGTGATTTAATAGTATTTTGTACTTTTTCTTGTTTATTTTTTAAAAAATATAGGTAAATTATTATGGATCAGGTCGAGTACCAGGCCTATCCGAACCAGTTTTGCCGGTAACTGGAAGGCCGGGTACCCGCTATATGTGGACCGGTTTGCGGTTCGCAATTTTGCCAAACTGCAAGGACCAATTCGGTTCACATTTTTTGTCCATGGATCGAGTACCCGGTTCATGAACACCCCTACTGCATGTGCCAAGCACGAGACAATCGCTGTATCCTCAAGACCCGAGAATACAATGCAACCAATATCATTCTAAAAACACCACTTTAATATTTAATAATATAACTATATAAGTGCAGTACATACTAAAAACCAAAAAAAGTAACTTAACATTCAAATTTGGCCCACACACCCAAATTAACTAATGAAAACATAATTCAAAGATGTTCTGATACATATTTGTCACTACATAACGTTTAATCCTAACATTAGTGCCAATTACACAGAACCTAAAAATTCAATAGAAACATCTTTTGGGTCCTCTATGTACACCACACCATAGTTTTTAAAGTCTGCAAAAATAATAAGAGAGAATGGATTGAGCGAGACAATGCTCAATAGGTAGCATGTACACCTCTGTTGGATCATGTAGTTATATGTAATTATACTACTTTTGTAACATTTGTCATACTATACCACATGCATAATTAATTCAGAATAACTGCAACGTAAATCTAATACTCGTAAAATTATTTATCAAAGTCGAGTGACAGCAAATCACATAACATAACATGAACATTTTCATAGCATATTTTGTCAATTAAGAAAACATATCAAATATGGCTCATGAATATGCACATGTATTCGACTCTTGAGTACTCAACCTAAAGTTTAACCCCAATCTAGGAGGTCAACAGGTCAAGCATTTTCCTTAATCTTCACTTAACCTACCCATACATGAGTCAATCGGCCGGACTTTTATACTGACCACCATGACTATCTATAACCAATCAAGCATTTTCTTTGATCTTTACTTGATTGTCATACGTGAAAGGACTATAGCCTCTACCGTTTATTTCATGACCGTTTAGAGCCTCTCATACTTAAATCATTTCATACGTCACGTGCATAATTCAATAAAATTAATAAAAATAACATTCGTTTTTCTAGCACTTAACACAATAAAACATTTGAAAGTAGGCATATATGATCCATCTTTTGCATATATCAAAATATAACATTTAATAAAAATACAGAGGATAAATACCACCTACCTTGGACTGCTTCTAACTCCTTTTACTCTTAGGTTGAACCTATAGTAGATACACAATCATTATAATTAGATTGTTTTTTCAATTATTTTCTTTTCAACTAAATATCATATCCCTTTTCTAAGAAAAAAAAATTAGACAACCTAAATCCCAAACCTATTTAACCAAAAGAAATTTCAAAATCTCTAAAATATAATTAAAATCTTAGGTACTCTTATTTGACTATTTAATCAACTTAAAATATACTAACCCAGAATCAATGATTGAGTTAGTAAACTTGAAAAAAAATTTAACTAAATTATTTACAAAACTGTCTTATTTTATTATTATAATTATTATAATTTTTACATGTTCCAATTGAATATCAAAATTCATGTAGGTAAACTTGTAATCCCAGACTATCAATAAACATTTATTATCAATTCCTAAAATTCAATCAATGGAGAAAATTAATCATTAGTTAATGCTTGGCACTATTTGATATTTCCTAAATTTGATAAACCAAACTTACCTTCTGGACCTAACCCTTGTGCATATAGCATCTGTAGTATGATTTAAATCATTATTTTATTTGTTATCATTGTCCATCAATTTCTACTGCTCACCAAAGCCAATTCCAAATATCGTTTACATGCCCACTACTCCAGCACCATACAATCCAAGCTATTTGCGATATTATGTTATGCTATTTAAATTTTGTTTTTTCAAACAACCATTACACGTTCGGCCTTTCTTTTTGTCTCAAACAACTGACTATTGGCTAAAGACGCCTCTAAAGTCCGCCCAGCGCTAGAAAAGACTTCTACTCCAAACCAAAATCCTTTTATGTGTCCTAGAGTTCATCAATTGTGTTATTTGTTTTTTTTTTTCGCTGTTTAAAATCATTCAAGTACTAATCCCAATGAAAAATCTAAAATAATTAAAATAGATTATTGTCCAAATATAACTAAAATATTGTGTCACATAATAATTTTATAAAAACATATATGGCAGATTATTATTGATTTTGATACTTTTCAAGGTAAGAAACTTTTAGCTTAATTAATTTGTAATTTTATAAAAATATTATTGTTAGTTTTAAAAATTCTAATTGCAATATATTTGCTATGTGAATAATTATTAAAGTAATCATAAGTCTAGGTATACTAGACATCTGAACGTAGTTGATCTAATTACAAAGTACATGCAGCCAAAATCGTCTAAGCCATTCAGGTTCTACTTACTAATTTGACAAAGTATTACTTGCATCCCCAATTCCTTATGAATTAACGTTAGTTTAACAACTAATAAACAAGAATCCCAAGAAAGTAATTATAAAAAAAATGCTAATTAATTTGACTACTAAAAAATAAATTCATAATAAAAATAGTAGTAATAATAGTAATGGATTAAATACTTACTTGTTTTCGTCTTGGAAAAAAAAAATGTATTGTACTGGAATTCTAGTTAAGCCAATTGATGTTTCTTTTCCTCATTAGAGTTTTCATTGTCTGATAACTAAGAAGAGAAAGCAGAGAGAGAGAGAGAGAGTTGGAAGGAAATGAAATTATATTGTCTGATAACTAAAAAGAGAAAGCAGAGAGAGAGAGAGTTGGAAGGAAATGAAATTAGGTCTGATGCATTTAGTAGGATAAGTAGTTTAGGAAGTTAACATTTTGACAACCACCTAACCACTATCAGAAGTTATCACCCCAACTTCTTCTACCACTACCTAAACACTTTCTCACCCAATAACTTCCCCCATTTTATTTTACTTATTAATTGTAAAATATTATTATTATTATTATTATTATATATAGACACTTGCATATATAGTAAATATGAGAAAAAAAATTCCCGGATATTACATGGCGTCTCCTGGTTGGTAGTTGGATTCTATCATTAATGCACCCGTTGAACTGATTCCCCTCGGGCAATGGATTCTAAAACCATTTGCTCCTTCGAATTATACGTAGATTATAGTTACATTTGCATGTAAGATTAGATCCTTAACGGCATATTTTTCAGTGTCACCAATCAAGAGTTATTACTTTGTATTTATATATATCACAATTAAGATACATTAGATAACTATTAAAGTGTGAATGTAATGTGACAACTCTTGATTGTTGGCATTGAAAATATGATACTAAAGATTTGAACTGGTCTGCATGCACTAAGTCGCCTTTGGCTAAGCAAAAATACTTGTTTTGGAGGATTGGGGTTTACAATTTGGACTTTTTTTTATTTTTCACAATTTGAACCTTATGTAATTTTGTGTGTAACTCTGTTGAAGTATAACGTAGTTGATTCTATCTTGTCTCTTATTTTTTACTTCTAAATATGGGTGGTGAAATTGTGAGGAATGACAATTGTGAGGTGTTGGCCCTTGATTTGGTTCGGTAAATGATTTCTTTCTGTTTTTTTTTTATATGTAAAAGCTATTTGCCCTCTGGACGTCTATACACAAGTCTTTCCTTGGAAATTGGATCCGGGCAATTAACCGACTAGCGGCCCTTTCAATTTGCCGCATCTTTGTGCGCTCTCCGTTCCCAAATACTTACAGTTTTTTTTTTTTTTGAATATAGTTTAAAAAAGATTAGTTAACTTTATTGAAAGAATAAATTTAATCTATGATATTTCTAAATATCTTTATATTTATCATTAAATATTTACATTAAATAAAAAATAAAAAATTAGACAATAAGTCAAATTAATTATATTTGATATGTGAATGTACGGCTTGCTATATACCTATATGGTAGCTATCTCACTTATAACAAAGTAATTAAATAGAGATATTTTAGAGAAGTTAAAAGTTAATTACATTCTTCAATTAAAAAGTAAACTATAATTTGTTACGAATAAAAAAGAAAAACAAGCCTATCAAAATAAGATGGAGGGAGTAAAATAGACGTTAAGAACAAAATCCCAAATATTCACATGGAACTACATATTAGGGTGATTTATCTGTTGTGTTGTTTGTGTCCTTCTGACTTCTGAGGCCAGGGAAAATTTTTATCTGCCAATCCCAAAGAGTTATTTTGTTGTCGAAAGTAATACTTACCATCAAACTAAATGTTTATAAATTATGTTGGAAGACTATAGTGCAGCAAAATATCAGAATGAGGATGCCTTTCATCCTTGGTGGAAGTGCAGAGCAGGATGAATTGATGATCAATAAATTATCACTATTACATAGTGATAGTATGAGATTAAGATACCACTGAAATTACGTGGTTGTTGCGTTGTGTCTGCCATTCACGTAATCGATTGGAAAATCAATAAATATGCAAAGGTCTTGCATATTTAGTAGATAAAAAATGACAATTGGTTTGTCTTGCTTTGCTGTATGTGTTTTTTTGTAGATTTGTAGCCGTAGACATTTCTTCTTCTCTCTCTTTTTTTCTTCGGTTGAATTTTCTGGATTCGACCGTTCAAAATGCACAGACGGAGCCAATGCAGCAATAAGTTGTGTGTGTGTGTTTTTCGGTTGTTGTAAAACAATGTATATTAACAGTTGGTGCTTGTGTTCATGATTTGTGCTCATGATGTATGTGCATGTAAGATGCTACCTGCCTTCTAACAAATAGAGCTATCTCGGTAACGCAACTAATTACAATAAACAAAATGAGATTAGCTTGCAACAGCTACAGGGAGATTGAGTAAGACGTAGGATGCTTTTGCGTGCCTAAAATCAAAATGAGTTGCTCATCTCTCTCGGAATCTTCGCTTGTCAAACCAAACCATGCGTATTCACAGAGACACAGACTAGCTAACATATCAAATGTTCCAGAATCACTAGAGAGAGAGAGAGAGAGAGCGATGATGTATTACAACAACTGCCACATATTAGAATTAGTTAGACGGTCTCTATCCTAGAAGAATAATAGATCTGTGTAATTCTGTTTTCTTACTTGTAGATGGTTAGTCTTTTCATTCCTGCTTCCCATGTCTTTGAAAATAATTTCTCAGTCGGATATATCTGTGCGTACGTGTATGTGTCTTTGTGCGATAAATGTGGAATATGCGTGAGAGGTTAGTGCTTAACCAAGTTAGGTAGGTGGGAAGAGAACCAAGTCACTCGGAAAGATGGAATGATTTCAACGGCTGCAACAAAATTTATCCAACTAGACAAAAATAAGACATTAGTTTCTTTTATTTCTTTTTTTTTTTATTCATTTCCTTCAACTACTCAATTCTATTTCCCCTCCTTAAAACATTTGACTACAGTAATGACTGCTTATGGTTCCTTTGCTGAATTAACTTATGTTAACCAATATTCCTCTCTCTTCTTACTCCACACGCCGTCATTAAACAAGTTGCCGCCACGTTAAGATCAAGAAGGGGTCATCATTGCTACCACAAATAAATAAAATTAGCAACTGGACAGCTTCTGCCTTTTTTGGCTAATTCAATTTGATATAATGAGGCATTCGAGTGCGTCAAACAGGCACCAAGCACCAAAAGGAGTGTTTTCATTTAGGGGAAAGATATGCCACAGAGTCAGCAGACCACGTGTGACTCACGTAGATAAGCAACAGAGAGAGAGAGAGAGAGAGAGAGAGAGAGAGCTACAACAAAGATATTGCTGAGGGGAAAAAGAACAGAAAAGCCCCACAGGAGGACAACTTGCACTGCATTTTTTTTTTTTTTTGAGGAAACTTGCATTGCATTTAAACGCACACAACCATCAACATCAACTTGGATGTAAGGATACCATTAAACTTTCCTCTTTTAGAGTAGCAGTAGTAGTATACCACGATTTTTTTTTTTTTTTAAAAGAAAGGATGATAAAAATCCAGATAGAGAAGTAGTCGTTAACCCAACTAGCAATATCACAACATAACACGTTTATATAATCATCTCAAGCCAGATACAAAAAAGTTTTTTTTTTTTTTTTTTTAAAAAGAAGAAGAAGAAGAAGAAAGTACTCCTTCCCAAAAAGGGGGATAGAGTTGATGAGATATCACTCTAAAATGTTAAGTTAATTTGAATAAGCAGTCATTATTTGTTTTTCTGTAAATAAATGAATAGTCATTGTGGTAACAAAAGTGACATATGTGGTAATTAATAAACATTTATCATTTCGATATGGATACGTGTGGGTGCGCAAAGAGCAGGAAATGAGCTGGCGCGGTGGGATGAATCATGAATAGAAAGAAATTTACAAATAATTAATAATAGGAAAATCCATGCAGCTAAAAAGAATTAATTTAATGCGCGATTGATTCGAGAGGAAGTGAGAGTTGAGCGACGTTTACTAGTAGAAGAAAGAAAGATAAGCAGATGGATTTACGGACCGAGAGCGGTAGGAAAATTATTCTTTTTATTTATTATCTTAAACCCGAACCCCTTCTGAATTAATTATACGGTGAAAGCGAAACAGTAAGTCGGGATCAGTTAAAGTTAGTCACCTCCTCCTCCTGTTTATTATTATAGGAGAGATTGAGTAGAGAGGACTCCTTTCTTTCTTTGGGGAAATGGAAATGGGAATGGAAATGGAAATGGAAATGGAATGCATACAAGTCATACGTGAAAAGAGGCGGCAGGTCGTAGCTAATTAGTGATAATGATGATTTGTTCTTCCTTATTTTTTTTTTTTAATTTATTTCAATTCGGTAGTATTTGTAGTATTGGAATAAGGAAGCTTAAATTAAAGGAACGACACGAAAATGGGAAACTGAAGAAGACTCAGTCTGTCCTCTCTGTCCTTCTCCCTTTCCTTCTTCTTCTTGTTGTTGTTGGACGCGGCTGCCCTCATACATACTCTACTACTAATGTTGATGTTAAAAAGCAGAGAGTCTTAAGAGATCGAGAATAGAGAGAGAGAGGAAATGGTTGTTCTGCTTTCCTTTTCCGAATCATAAAAACTAAACAACTGCTGGGTGCAATTCTCCTGCACCCATCTGTCTATATAATAAACTTATTATGGCAACAACAACAGCACCCAATCCCCATGCATCATACAATTTTAGTTCAAAGACAACCTAACCTACACTATGATCAACCCCAATATGAAACGGCAACGCCATACCACTCAACCTTTCTTCCTCGGACTACATATTGTCCACGGCTTGCTCCGTCCTCGCCGTCGCCACCACCGCCGCCTCCTCCTCCTTTCCTCCCTCCACCACCACCACCACCTTCTTCCTCTCCTTTCCGCCCTCGCCGGCTGCCTTCTCTTTCTATTTGCTTTTCTTTCATTTCTAGCTCCTCCCACCACCAACCAATCCCACCTCCACCATTTCTCCTATTTGGTACTACTTAATTAATTCCAGTCAATCTCATCTTCTCTCATGTCTTCAATATTATGTTGTCATTGTTAATATTCTTGTTCTCTTTCTATGATGTTAGCACGTCTCCGGTACACGTTTTATTTTTATTTTTTTGACTTACGCTTCTTCTTCTTCTTATTATTAGTATTTTTTTATTTACAGCTTAGGAATAGAATGGAGGCCAGGATGAATGTCCAAAAAGACGTCGCCTTTCACGTTCCGGTGAGCGTTACGGATTAAATAATTTATCAATTTCTTTTTACTGTTACTATTTCGTGTTTGTGCTGGAATGAAAGAGCATATGTATGTTATGTTAATTGGGTTTTATTTAAGGCCTTTTTGGCGTGGAGACTGAATTCAAATATATTTCCATTGGCATCTTGGCCGTTTGGGTTGCTGAAATGGTTTTTCAACTCTTAGAAGGGAAGTTACTTTGCCGGCCTTCACCTTTGGAATGCTAATCAATCCAGACACTATTACCGTTGCAGTAACGCCACTCATAACTTCCCAAGTATGATATCATCCCACTTTTTTTCTGTTCCTCCTAGTATTTCTGAATAACACTTGACAATGGATATACAAAATTTGGAAATATGATTATTGATGCCTTTTTTTTTTTTTTTTTAAATCCTTGTTATATTTGTATACAATATTATTTTCCTTTTAGATTAAGCCATTCTCGCCGATTACTACTACTAGACTTGTAATTGACTCAATATTAAGTTTTCCTATTGAATTCTTCTTCTTCTTCTTCTTAACTATGCCCTTTCCAATGAAAGTTGAAAATGAATTTGACAGGCATCTTTCTCATTTGTCTCACATTTGCTTGACTGTTGATAATGCGTACGGTGTCTTGCAGCTTCTGAAAAGACTGAACCCAAGAGGTACTTGTTAATTGCTACAAGCGGAGGCTTGAATCAACAAAGAACAGGGGTAACTCTCTTCAACAATCACAACTCTTCGCATTAATTTAACCGTATCCATGCCCTCATTGAAGGCTCTGTTAGTTTGGCCAAGGAAGAATTCGGACAAACCCGTGCATGTTCTGCCATTTCCTCTTACTCGTATATTCTTAGTAGGAGAATTTTACATTGGAACTCTAAGGCTATGTTTGGCATCCGTGCATGTGAGAGTCTAGGCAATGGTATTCAAGAGAATCCAAAATCGAGACATAGAATTGCCAATTAAAAGGGACGTGTCTAAATTCAAATATATTCCGAATCAAGAGCTTCAGTTAGATGCTGCGAGGTCCAGGATAGGCTTTTTTAATGCTGATTATTGTGGAGTAAAAATTTCTTCCTTCCTTTTGTTGCTTGATAATTTAGCAAGCCGTTTTAAGTCAAAGAGACTGGTAAGTTTGTCTATTGGATTTTCTCTTTTGTCTTAAACCAAGCGAGCAACTTTTTTTCGTCTTTTTTTTTTTTTTTTTTACTATTTTCTTTTGCACGTAATGCTGAGGCGTAACATGTTAAGGCAGGGTAATCTGCTTACTAATTGTGTATATATTAATGGCCTGCTTTTAATTGTACTCATGATGGCTGCAGATTACTGATGCTGTTGTTGCAGCTCATATCTTAAATGCCACGCTTGTTGTTCCTACATTAGACCAGAAGTCCTACTGGAAGGATAGCAGGTTTCTCACATTTTGCACTTCATTCATCAATTTACTGAAACTGAAAGACATGAATGAATGTAGGATTATACTCTAGTTAAACCTTATCAGTATTCTGCATTGTTTCTTACAGCAACTTCTCTGATATATTTGATGTGGACCAATTTATATCATTCCTCTCTAAAGATGTGAAGATCATTAAACAGCTTCCTTTGGAGGGAGGGAAAGTCATAATTCCTGTTACAACAAGTGTTCCGAGGAAATGCAACCCAAGATGCTACGAGACTCGTGTTTTGCCCCTTCTTAAGAAAAAGCATGTGAGCTTTTACATGCAGACATAAATTACTCTGGTTCCAATTTGAGCTCCATAATATATTCAAATTTAATATAATTCTGCTATGTCAGAATTCTACAAATCCGTGAGCAGTTTGTGGATGAATGCTCATGTTACTTCTTAGTGTTCGTCCTGGGGAAGAATCCAGTATTTAGAGTCTATAATGCATGAAGCTTATTATCTGCAGTTAAATTTACAAACCCTCAACCCCCCAAAAAAAAAAAAAAAAATTCTTAGTAATGTGGCAGTTTGGTAGGATGTCTGACTCTAGGGCCAGTGCATACGGCTGAGTTAGTGTATATTGCAAAATGTGGGCTGGGAGAGAGCCCTTATTCCCAATATAATTTGCATGAATAAAGGCCCATGGCGTTTTTGAAGACAACTTTCAAGCCTTATGCCTCACGTCCAAAAGCCTTTTATTAAGTTCCAGTTGTATTGGTCAGAATCACTTCAGTTTTCATTTGTGAGAATAGCTTCTTGTTTGCCTGTGGTTCAGTTGATTTATAAAATCATAATTCAGGAACATTTTCCTTTATGATGCAGGCTGTTCAGCTAAGAAAGTTTGATTATAGGCTTTCTAATAAGCTGGATGTAGATTTACAGAAGCTGAGATGTAGAGTTAATTACCACGCTTTGCAATTTACCGATCCCATTCTTCAGATGGGTATAAAGCTGGTTGAGCAAATGAGAATGAAAAGCAAGCACTTCATTGCCCTGCATTTAAGGTCAAGTGATTCCATCCAACTAGTACACTGGTTTGTGAATTTTTTTTTTTTAATTTCTCATATTGGGAAAATTATCTTTACATAGGTTTGAACCTGATATGTTAGCATTCTCGGGTTGCTATTATGGCGGAGGAGAGAAAGAAAAGAACGAATTGGGTGCAATACGGAAAGGGTGGAAGACCTTACATGTGAGATTCCATTCCTTTAAACATTTGTCCTTAACTATGCAAGTCATTTATGCCTGATAATGGTACTTTGACCTGATTGCAGGCAAAAGATCCTGAAAGGGAACGCAGGAATGGAAAATGCCCTCTAACTCCTGAAGAAATTGGTCTTATGCTAAGAGCATTGGGTTTCGGTGATGATGTTCATATTTATGTTGCATCTGGTGAAGTATATGGTGGCGAAGAGACATTGGCACCCCTGAAAGCTCTTTTTCCAAATCTTCATTCCAAAGACACAATTGCAAGCAAAGAACAGCTAGCACCTTTCTCATCCTTCTCTTCTCGCATGGCTGCGTTGGATTTTATTGTCTGTGACGAAAGTGATGTTTTTGTGACAAACAACAATGGCAACATGGCAAGAATATTGGCTGGAAGAAGGCAAGTTTTCTTTGCCTTCTTTGTGCTTAACCTCAAACTGTTTTTAATCAGTAATTGCTGATTAGCTATGTGAACGTAATTTTATTTCAGGAGGTATTTTGGCCACAAGGCTACGATTCGCCCAAATGCTAAGAAGCTTTCTCGGTTATTCATGAATCGGGATAACATGACATGGGAAGAATTTGCTTCACAAACTCGAACTCATCAAATTGGTTTAATGGGAGAGCCAAATGAGGTGAGACCAGGTAGAGGTGGATTTCATGAAAATCCATCATCCTGTATATGTGAATATTCCGAGGCTAAGAGTAAGGGAGATTCTGTTTCTCAAAGCAAGACGACGATAAGCTATAAGAACGCTATGATTAAAGATATGAGAAAAGGAGATGGTGGTGAACTAGCGTACGAGCAGTTAAATGAGGACGAGCAAGATTGGTCTGATACAGATGATGCCGAGAACGAAGATGGAGCTCGAGGAACAGGGTTGGGTAGTAGAAAGGATTCGGATTCTGGCTCCGTCCATAAATCTGAGCAGCAAGAATTGGATGAGATGCTCTCTGATTGAATGGATGCTTCATTTACCGTTGAAAGGGGCACTTTTCCGTACCTATTACTATTTGTGGATAAAATTTTTGAGCCTTTTGATTAAGCCGGTGACAACATGTTCTGTTAACATCTTAGTTTCAATCAAAATGGCAAGAAGAAACAGAAGATAATCTATCTGTTTATGGAATGTTTCTCACTTATATGCTATGAGCTTGAGACCCAGTTCTGGTTAAAAAAAAAAAGGTGAAGTTTTGCTGCGAGAAGTTATTGTGGAATTCAATTTGGAAAATTTGTACATTCAAGTTCATTAAATTATTGTATAGTTTGCTGTAAAATTAGGGCTGGGGAGACGTGAGTATAAAACAGAAGGGGTGCAACATTGTCAAGTGAAGTTTTTTTTTTTTGAAAAGAAAGGATTCATTAATTTAAGTCAGAAGAAACAGCAACAGATACAGGGATTGGAAAGTTTGTGAACCAAACAGTACATCCATTGACACGTAAAGCTAGCCTAGAAGCTTGATGAGCTGCTGCATTGTTAGCTCGCTTCACATAACCAACTTCTGCCTTTGGAAATGTGGAAAGTAAACTTCTGATACCATCAAAAAAATGCCCAGTCGGGGACAAGTCCAGATTCTTTCTTTGCAGTTTGTTGATTACCACTTGCGCATCAGACTCCAAAACAAAATGAGAAATCCCAAAATCTTGAGCAAACTGTAAAGCTTTTATGATTGCAAGAGTCTCAGCGTGCTCAGGATCCAAACACCACTGAATATTCTCGACCATAATTGCTTCAAGATCACCCTGATCATTCCTCACCACAACTCCTATACCAGCTCCCTCATTTGTAAATGCTGCGTCTACATTTAGCTTTAAAAGGCCAGCTACTGGGGGTTTCCATTTACTATCAGTCAGATTCCTTTCATGATAGTGAAGGGAAGCCCCTTTTAAGCTTTGGTTGGCCTGAAATTCCTGTAGCAGTGATTGACCATAGCTTATGATCCTTTCAGCTCCTCTTCCTGAACCTTCAAAAAATCTTTCATTCCTTGATTTCCAAAGCAACCAAATAATGACTGCTACAAGTTCTGTTACATGTTTTGGTTTTGAGTCCATTACTTCAGCAAACCAAGATTTGAAACTTGAGAAGTTTTTAACTGAAGCTACAGATTCTTCATTCAAAATGGCCCATACTCCTCTTGCCTCTATACAATCAAAGAAAATATGTCTGTCTGATTCCATAGAATTGCCACAGCGTGTGCAGGAGGTATCAATGCCTTTCAATCTCCTTTGCAGATTTTGTCTAGTGGCTAAGATCCCTGAGCATGCTTTCCAAAGAAACAACTTAGTTCTAGGAGGAACGTGAAGTTGCCATAGCTTTTTCCAGCAATGTTGTTCTTTCATACTTGAGGAAGAAGCACCCACATTCAAGTCTCTATGTTTCAACTGTATTCCCAGGTGATAAGCTGATCTCACCGTGAAACTCCCATCCCTGGTATAATGCCAAACTATAGTGTCCTTTGGCCACCACGGAGAAAGAGGTATTCTGAGTATAGCATCTACCTCATGCTGGAGGAAAAGAAACCTGAGCAAATGTGATTTCCAGGTTCCAGTCTGGTAATCTATTAGATCACAGACTCTTGCTAAAGGCCATCTCTCCATATGAATTTTAGAGACCCTGAAGGAATAAGGCCGAGGGATCCAAGGGTCATCCCAGACCTTGATAGCACGGCCATCTCCGACTCTCCACCTGATACCTTCAAATAATAGCTTCCTACCCTCCAGGATACTCCTCCACAGGAAGGATGGTTTCGATCCAGAAATTGCGTTGAGAAAGCTTCTATCAGGAAAGTATTTAGCCTTTAAAAATCTTGAAACAAGAGAATCAGGATTTTGGAGTAATTTCCACCCTTGTTTGGCTAACATCGCAAGGTTGAAAGTTCCAAGATCCCTGATTGTCAAGTGAAGTTTAGTGTTTGTTCCTTTTATTGCGTTGTATCTTGTTCTTTTGGTTCCTTTAGCAAAGGAGCTTCTCTTGTAGCATAGATGCAGATGTTGAAGATATGAATCATTTTACAATTCAATAGACTTAAATCTTCTTTATTTATTTATTTTTAATTGAGGAGGATTGTGGATTTTATTGGTGCCAAGGTGGGGTTATTATTGATAATGAGTTGCTTTTCTCTACACGGGCACACACAGACGTGATCCAAAAGACGCATTTTAGCGAGAAAATCTGAGGTGGACTGCCTAACTATGATCCATAAGTCCACATAGGAGAAGACGTGGCATCTTTCACGACCATTCTTCTTTCTTTCTATCTCTCTCTCACTTAACGTTGTCCTCCTCTCCTCCTCACTCTCTCACTCTCTCTCTCTCTCTCTCTCTCTCTCTCTCTCTCTCTCTCTCTCTCTCTCTCTCTCTCTATTGAGGCCTGAAAGAATTCTGGACTGCGGACAACAAAAGTTCAGCAGAAAAACCAACCCGCCGTTTAGTTTGTCTTAAATACCAAACACAAACTATCCGCAATTTGCAGGCGGCGGAGATGGCATCTACACTACTACCACATACTCATCTTCATTATCATCATCATAATCATCATCACTTGCCTACTAACAGTATTAGTCCAGTTCCAATACTCAATTTCAATTCTCAGCAGACGGAGATTCGTTCTCTACTTTCATGGCGGCACACGTTACTGCCTTCAGATTATGCTCTTGCTTTCGCTGCCTCCCCTTCTGCTCATGGTTTGCCGGGTCCCTCCATTCCATTTCTATAAAAAGATTTTTTGAATTTTAATTTTCCCATACATACCATGTAGTAAATGTTAAAATTTTATAGAATCGAATTTTAGGCAGAAAAAGAAGAATAATGCTGAGGTGCAAGGCAACAGCTAAGGTGGCGAATTTAGCCCCCGGTACGCCGGTCCGGCAAACCAGCATTTTGGTGGTTGGGGCCACGGGGACTCTGGGAAGGCAAATTGTGAGGAGGGCGCTGGACGAAGGTTATGACGTCAGGTGCCTGGTTCGCCCCAGACCTGCTCCTGCTGATTTCCTTCGCGACTGGGGCGCCACTGTCGTCAACGTAATGTTTCCCCATCTCTATCGCTTCTGGACTAGCATCTACTAGTCTACTACTGCTGCTATACATTTCTTAGTCTCTATATATATCTATCTTCTTCCTTTCCAATTGCCACAGCTAATTTTGCTTTGCCTCGAAGTATCATCGATTTACTTATTTGGGAATTACCACTACTAGTATATGCTTAAATCTTGATTTTACTCATGGATCCATTCCGGATATGCTGCACATGTCTGTCTTAACAACAACTATTTTATTATTGATGATATGAAAAAGGGCGTTTTCTATTTATTGTTTCTGTTCTCTTGTTTTTGTTTTGTTGAGCAGGCAGACCTAAGCAAACCTGAGACGATACCTGCAACCTTGGTTGGTATTCATACTGTCATCGACTGTGCTACTGGCCGTCCTGAAGAACCAATTAAAACTGTAACCGCTCTTGCTACTTACTACTATTTAAATCCATTACTTGCAACACCTTCTTTTTCCCCGACTCATCCAAGGTATTGGTTTATTTACTTCACACCTTTCATTTTAGGTAGATTGGGAAGGAAAAGTTGCTCTTATACAGTGTGCAAAGGCAATGGGGATCCAAAAATTTGTTTTCTTTTCCATCCACAACTGTGATAAGCATCCTGAAGTTCCCTTGATGGAGATCAAGTTTTGCACTGAGAAGTTCCTCAGGGACATAGGCCTCAACCACATTATTATTCGCCTATGTGGTTTCATGCAGGTTCTAAAAGATATCATCATATTTTCGAGTTTTTTTTTTTTCCACCTTTAATGTATAATATTGGCTCTTAATGTTTGGTCATTTTTTCAGTCTGCTGCTGCTGCATTTTGAATTTGGTTTACTTTACTTCTCCTTATGTTTCTCATCTTTTGAGCATAATGCATCAGAAAGAAACCAAAAATTGTGGGATAATCAAGAGTGGGACTGAAGTTGCAGGCCGTCTGTCCTCTTCTTAGAACCTGGTCAATTGTCACCACCCCCATTCTGCCTTTCCACTTCTTCCTTCCCATCCATCCATCCATCCCTTCCCTTTTATGAAGTGAAAATCGAAAACATATGTGAAATTTCGAGTTTCCTTAACTATACATCTGAAAGTTAGATTCATGACATACTTCAACTCCTTAAGGACAATAATGTAGTAACAAGGTCAGAAAGGCAAGTTTGCACTTGTAGGGGCTTAAGAACTATATGTTGATAGAAACTTAACACTTTATTAATGCTTGTGGCTGCCTAAGTTGACAAGGGAAGTTTCTGAAGAATTTTTCTGCAAATGATTCTTGTTACTTCTCAGTTCTATCTCTGAATTCAAAGCTCTACGTTCTTTTCTCCCAAACACAGAAGAAAATTGCAAAAGTGGATCGCAACAACCTGTACTGACAAGTGAGAAAATTTTTCTCATTGTCCAGGGCCTGATTGGGCAGTACGCTGTCCCTATCTTGGAAGAGAAATCTGTCTGGGGAACTGATGCTCCTACGAGAATAGCATATATGGACACTCAAGTAAATTTGTGCTTTTGTGACATTGAATCATTTTATTTCTTTAACAAAAAGGGTGGTAAAAATATGTGCTTTTTTTTTTTGTAGGATATTGCTCGATTAACGTTTATAGCTTTGCGCAATGAGAACATAAATGGGAAGCTTGTAACATTTGCAGGGCCTCGTGCATGGACAACTCAAGAGGTAAGCACATAATTGATTTTGGAAGTATATTCATGGTTGCTGTTTCTTGACACTGTGACTACCTCTGAAATTGAAATTTAATAAAAATGTTTTGTCCATTGGAAGTTGAAACCTATTATGAGTAAATGCCCAGTTCTATATATTCTTGCTGAATTCCTGTAAAACATACTGTTTTCAAGAATATTTTAGTGAAAGAAATCTGAAAGTATCTTTGCTGACTTCTGTGATCTGTATTGCATTAGCTTTGAAGTCCATTGATGATTTGAATCATGCACATTCTAGTGTACCACTTACACATTTGTCCAAACGACTCCAATTTTATCACTGAAATTCCTGAGTAGGTCTTAGTGTGCTCTTCTCATGTTAATGGCTCTTTGTTGCAGGTGATAACATTGTGTGAGAGGCTTGCTGGGCAAGATGCAAATGTGACCACAGTACCTGTCTCAATCCTCAGATTGACGCGCCAGCTGACTAGATTATTTGAGTGGACGAATGATGTGGCTGATAGATTGGCATTTTCAGAGGTAACTAACTTGCTTACCCCATTGAGTTTCAATATTTAACTGTTGACTGAGCATGTTGTTGTTGCATGCCAAAAAACACGCACACACATTATATATATTTGTTTTCTGAGAATATTAATCTGCTTTGAAAAGGACCAAAATTTTTCCATTCTCTTATGAAGAAAATGAATCTGTGATTGCTTCATCTGTATTCCTAGGTGATTGGCTTTTGGCCCCATGATTTCACATGATTAATCTGAATATTTACTCCAATATCACCAACATACAAGTTAACAAAAAAATAGATAAGGAAGAAAATAGTGCTGCACTTCTGAATTTGTTATCAAACAGCCTAATTCACACACACATCTTTCTCTGATTACTTTCTCGTTAATATGCTGCAGTGACGTCCTTCCAAACCTGCTTTTTTAGCTCTGGTTTTAAAGTTAATTTTGTTGCCGTTATAGATAGTGGATGATTATTATGTGTTATGTGACTTTGTAAGGCTGCATGGAGGATCACTTTTTCACTGGTCCCTGGTGAAACCTTTATTTACAGATGAGTCATGAATGCTTATTTCTCGTGTTCTGCCATCTCTAGGTTCTCACAAGTGATACTGTCTTCTCAGTAACAATGACCGAGACATACTCACTTCTTGGTGTTGATGCAAAAGATATCATCACCTTAGAGAAATATCTGCAGGATTATTTCGCAAACATACTAAAGAAGTTGAAAGACCTTAAAGCGCAGTCTAAGCAAACTGACATTTACTTCTGAAATGGAGTTCCTTTAGGTCTTTGTACAAGTTGTACATGCAAATTTGTCAAGATATTAGCTTTTAAACATTGAGGAAGAGGCATGTTGCTTCTTCAGGAATTTTCAGTTTTGCTGTATCGTACATTTGTTTTGCAAAAACTAGAAATACTTATTTGAGAGAGAAAGAAAAAAGCCAAAAATAAAATTAAAAAAAAAAACGATGGCCCAGATCACAGGGTACTAGCTGGGGAAAATACAAGATTCTGACAGGATACCAGTAGGCCACTAGTTGATTCATACCTTGCAATTGAAGTTTCATATTGTTGTAGAAATACGGTATTAGACGCCTCACAAAATTCTGAGTGAAACTGAAGATGTATGCTTCCGCTTGTCCGAAAATAAATTTTAAATTACATAAAGTTACAGACGTAATAGACAAATTATACCATTCTTCTAGCAGATGTTAGTTTATTAGCAAAATATACGAATTTATTATAAATGCGTACCATTTTAATGGAACTTTGTACTTATCAGTTGAATGACAAAATGTGCCTATATATTGGCAAAAAATACTACTTTATTAGTATAATATACTTCATTTTTTTTTAGCAAACTTATATTATTACATTGGGGGGATTGGTATTGGTGGGATTCGGGGAATGGGATTCGAAATCCCGACCTTTTAAATAAAGTCGTAGAGTTTTAACCGCTTAATCTTCTATTCGTTCCCAATATACTCCATTAGAAAAACAAACAGCTTAGTAAAAGGTGCAGCTCTATAGCAGAATATGTAGTTTATTTAAAAACGGAAAAGTGTACCAATATTCTTTGTTAGGGAAAACGAGCAGCTGAAATGTGGAAATCAGTAGTACAAGATTTCCATATTCCAAGCTGGGTGGGCCGTAAGGTTTGGGCTTGACCGTGTGAGATGAGAAATGGGTTGTTGAGCTCGTTCTGTTTTTTTTTTTTTTTTGTCACAAAAAAGGACCTGGTCCCACTTCAGGCCCAACCCTTATTCGGATTGTTGGGTTATTCTCTATTTTTGTGACAGGATTCGAACACTGAACTTCAGGTATACTAACCCTTAATGAGACCAGCTCGGCCGCCCTGGAGGGACTGTTGGGCTCGTTCTTGACAGGGTATTTGTTTTGTAGTGGACCTCTTCGCCGTAAAATATCCTAATATGCCATGGTCTTCTATTGGCCAATTATGTGTATTCGATGAGATGATTTTTACACAGTCAAGTCAAGCAGTATTAAGATTAAGAGCACAAAGTCTTTATGAAGTTGTCATCCGTTAGTATGATTTTGAAAGCTGGAGTCGACGACAAAAGTAAACGTGGCCGAGTATTGATACAATCTGGTCGTTAAACCATTAGACACAAATAATAAATGAAAAAGAAAGAAATGGCCAGCCAAAGGTAAAATTCTCCATCTTCCATAACCTGGTGTAATAATGACGAAATAGAGCGACCAAAGACTCTTAAGAGCGGCCGGCAAATTAAATTAGGTGCTACGTTGGGGTGGGAATCTTTATGTAGTCTTCAGTCACTCCTTCAAAAGTTGGGACGTGATTTGAGTAGGTGGGCCAACACCAACGGACCGTAAAAAGAGAGAGCGGCCCTTGGTTGGACCTTTTGGATCATTGACTAATCTGTCGTTCAAATTATTACCTAGTACTTGTCCAGAGACACTCGCAACAACCATTATACATTCTTTTTTTTTTGTTGCTACTATGTATGAGCAAAATATATTATTGATATATGGAAAGTAAAAGCACAAAATAATTTCTCAAGATGGCGATGCTTAGTAATAGAGTTACGGAAATGGTCGAGATTCAAACCCAACCAATCCGACTTTGAATTGGTGATAGATAGTGTGGGACTTCAAATAACTTGACGGATATACAAAAAACTTCTATATGTTATTTGCCCCCATAATAAGCAAGAGTTGATTGAAAGTGAGACATAAGATTAGTGAAATTTTCTTATTACTTCTTTGTTTTTTTGAGCCCTGATAAATTGCGCCTCTAATGTTTCCCTTATTGGATACTTTTGTGATTTCCGTCTGTCTTAATATTTCATTTAAGAAGCTTTAAACTATATACACATACCACCACCTGGTAGACATGAGTCTCATCTCTAGCAAGAGGTTGGAGATTTGAGCTCACTTTCCAATTGGGAAGTAGTGGTTATACGTTACGCTAGCTTGATTAAACTTAGTCCTCGATAGGAATATTGCGATCTGGACTTGGAGCCCTGATCAATCATTGCGACGGGGCTCACTGGAGTGGTATTTATTTAGACAATTTCCCTAGCCCTCGCTCATCCCATTTTCGCCCTGGCCAGAAGAGACAAGGTTTTCTGGATCCAGTACACCTGCTGTGGAAAAGCTAATTGCTTTATAGAACAGGAAAATTGAAAATTTGTCATGGCTTCTTCCCGTTCCGAAGAGTTAAAAAGGTCAGCCCGACTCTTTCAACAGCCACAAAAGCTTATGCTTTGTTGATCTTTCGTGCAATACAACAGCCTTAACTCACCGGATGCAATTCAAAAAATGACAATTTGGTTTGAAAAATTAAACTGATGTCAGCTCCTAACTAGCAGATCGAGGACCACGAATTTAGTTCTTCTTGATCTCTATATAGCTCCGTGCATTTGCTAGGAGTATATTGCAACATTACGATTAAAATTATCAGAATCTGATGAATGGAATATTGGATCCTTTGTTTGTCAGGCGATTCAGAATTTTGAGTCTCAATATTGCTTTTGGTCTTCAAGATTGGTAGGACAGTATGGATATTCTCATTCGTCTTTTTAGTATTTGACCGGTGCAGCAAGATTAACAAAGTGCTCCATTCACTTCTTTTTTATTTTTTTTATTTATTTTTTTCCGTTCCTTGGCGTGCTTTTCTTTTCCTTTTTTGGGGACTGGGAAGTGGGTGGGATTCTCTGATTTTTGTCAAGGCCACGTATGTGCTAGTACTAATATGGTGTTTGGTTGGCTTCTGCAAATCCAAATTGAATTCCGCAGCTAATAAATTTCCTTATCCAGCTTGATAATTTAAGTCTTCTGCTTTCAACAACATACAGAAATTGAATTGCATTCTAGCATCCTGATTGACCATTGACTTGGGCTAACGTTATCATTCCAGTTATTAAAAAAAAAAAAAAAAAAAGGAGAAACGATTACATGCATTCCGATCCAAATATTTGGAGCTCCATGTGTACATCATAGATTATTTGATTTCCTGAACCTGAAGCAGCTTTTCAGGTTCAGGTAGGAGGAGACCAACTACGTGACTAGTATCTGGGGGCTTGGTTGATCATGGATGATATTGTTGTGGAGATTAAGAATTGTAATTGAAAAAACGAAACAAAGTCAAAAAAGGTAAAAGAATTTTAGAATGCAGAAACATATAAAAATAGAAAACATAACGAATAAAATGATACCGAGAGAATAGTAATCTTTCTTTTAGCAGCAACTAGCAAAGCCTATCATTTTATTTATTTATTTTTTCATAACTGTCTGCTTGCAAGCAAGTTCCCACACTTGAGAAGGCGATCGTGGGTGCTCGCAATTTAGAGGTGAAAAAGAGAACTCAGAGAGAGTAGTGGACTTCCGATGGATCACACTTTACAACCAATACCCCCTGATTTGTTTTTTTTAAAAAAAAAAAAAAAAAAAAACTGGCCAGATCTCTCGAAGTACTTAAAATCACTTTTGAAAGATATGGTTTTGTACGAACCCTGGTCCGGAATAGTCTATGGTGAACTTCCCATCTCTTTTTTATCGCTTAAGTTTAATAAAGTAACAGTATATATATATATATTCCAGCCGCTATTTTCATATATTTGTTTTTTAAATTTGCCATGCTTCTAATGAAAATGTGCATTGTGGACTAGTGAAGGCGCGACTAATTAAGAGATCGAATATTATGGTGCCTGGAGCTGGAGTTTAAAGACTTAGGGTAGGGATGTTTGGTTTAGGGAAATCAAGAAAGAGAATGTGTATCATAAGTAATAACACTTATTATTGATATTTGTAAGACTATCACTGGAATGATAGTAATAAATTGGGTTGATAATGATTCCTTTAAAATATTTTTCTATCAAACCTATTAACTTTTATAATTAAGGCAAAAATACACTCATTAAAAAACATGTATCTTTTGAGTTACTCACCCCAAATATACTATTCTTATTATTCTTCTCTTTCTCTGTGTATATGTGTTTTGTCTTTTGATTTTGAATATTTTTTATTAATATTTTATAAAATTTTTTATAAAAATTCTTTTTAATAATTTTTTTACATTCAATTTTTTTTATAAAAATTTGAATTGAAAATCAAAGATATATAGTACTCCGTGTTAATACAATAAAAATGACCTTTTTTTAAGGTTATTATTTGCATACAACTCAAATTAGAGTATGGCTATATTTAAATTGAAGAAGTCTTTTTAAATTTTTTTTAAAAAGCATACAAAATAAAAAAATCTAAAAAATATGTATATCAGAAATAAAGGATTTAAAAATTTAAAAATTTACTTGAAAGTTATTCTAGTAAACCAAACAAGTTTTTTTATGACGATACCCATTCTATTATACCAACTATGTTGAGGGAATAATCAAAATCCATACTCATAGTAGGATTAATGATACCTATAGTGATAGTAATTGAGAAATTTAAACCAAACGGCCCCTTGATTAATATAACTATATTATAAAAATACATGGGGGGTTTATTGTAGCAATTCCTACTACTGACACGTGACACTCTAAAATGGAGAACAAATATCTTCTTTGTTTTATTGAAATAAAGCCTTAATGGAGAAATGAAAGGCTTCTTACCTTAATCGAGAAATAAAATACATCTTTCCTTAATAAAGAGGCACTTGAACAAGTCTCTAACTATTAATTGCAAATAATGCTAAAAGGAAATATTTTCTATTTTTAGGTAGAAAGAGTTAGACTTTGTAAAAAAAAATAAAAATAAAGCATTAATATTATTTGTGTTTGTTAATGGCTATCCTATTTTTTCAATCGCTAATTTATTTTTTTTTCGTTTTGTAGTTACGTGTTCTTTTATTTAGATTTTGAAACTTACACTTTTTGGATTCCAAAATTTTAAAGATTGAGAATTGGTTTACTGGTTTTAGAGTTTTTAATGCATTTTCATGCAATTCTAGGAATTGGCAGAGTTTAAATTCAATGTAAATGTTATTACTTATCAATTATCATGAATATCAAGCTAATCGTTATATTAATTAATGAAGTTTGAGAAGAAAAATACTGAGATTGCTATTGAACATTGCATTGATCACATGAAAAAGTATTTTAATATGATTCTTTTCAAAAATTTTCAACAATGTATATGGTGTAGTTGTTTACAGGATAATGATTAATATTTATTTTTCTAATGTGAGTTTACTGACTAGCAATGCAATTCATTGCATGCTTATTGTAGGATTTTTATAACTACAAATTGGGATGATTGATGAAGAATAATATTAAACTAATTGCTAAAATGCTGTTAGACTTTAGATGATCTTGATGTGTTTATTTAAAAATTTTTACTTATTTAATTGAGTTATTTTTTTGGGTGGGCATAGGTTGTGCCTTGCACAGCCAACCTCCTCTAGTTTACTTACAAGATGTTAAGCACACAGGGAATTTGCCGGAATTAAAGTAAATAATGAAGGAGATTTTAGTTTTATTTTTTTCGTCACCATATATAAAAAGACATATAATTCAAGGCTAGGTTTTGTGCAGTTAGTTACGATCTTAAACATGCACGGACAAAAGCACATGGGAACAGAATTTTTGTCAGTTTCGGAACTTCTTCGCTCCCCCCTCGCCCCCCACGCCCCAAAAAAACAAACACCAACACACACAGAAAAAAAAAAAAAAAAACCAACAAAAACCCCCAAAACCACCAAAAAAATCTCTCTCTCTCTTGCATTTTCCTTTTTAATATATAAAAACTTTCTGCAAAAAACACAAGGATATAAAATAATTTTATCATGATTCCGGAGCTAGAGTATTGCCCAAAAAACAAGGTTGAGATAGTCGCTTTAACTCACGATGGAGACTGCGAAGGTGGATGCAATTGCTGAAAACCGTCATTTTACTTACTCGGCAATCACAATATCTTGTGATTTGAGCAAATGATGATAATCATTCCCCGATATCATACTTTTTCATTGTGATTAATTATTGTACTGTCGCAAAAAAAAAAAAAAATCAACAAAAATGATGATGGCTGTGATGGGTCGATACTACTTTGTCAATCCTCAGTTTGATGTTTATCCTGTGGGCCTAACCTAATCCCAGATTTAATCTGCACCATTCTAAGCCAATGGGAATGATGTGCGTGTGATATCAACTGAACTATGTGGGCACATCATATATTATTGGTGAATGAGGAATTAATTTGCTTTGCATGATTGCTTCCACCTTCATCCCCGAAACGGTACAAATATGTCGTTTCAACATCAGCAGATTTGAGAAATATATTGATGGACCCAGGACCCAAAGCACTTTTTCTTGGGGGCATATGGATTTTCATTTGTCAACATATTCACAAGGAATGGATCTACAGTGTAATTGTAGTACGGCCAACCTTGAAAAGATGGACATGGCATCTTAACTGTAACCCGAATCATGCTCCGAAATGACTCTGGGAAAAATAACTATATAATGACATTTTTTGATATCATATATTTATTTGGAATATAAGTTCTACTATTCATAAATGACCTAAAACTTTTACATTATTGTGTAAATTATCGGCCAAATTAGTGTAAAAGGGGCATTCCAAACTCATCGCCCAGTGAGCGTTGGGTAAAAGGCTCGTTCGCTCAAATTGAATTACGACGATAAGTCATAGCATGTTCTATTCAATCACATAAATCAGATTAGCTTTTAGTTTTCCTCGCATCTTCACACTTTGTCCGAATGTCATTGTTAAGATAACATTTGCTCCATTTTTCTCAAGTGAGTAACAAGTTATCAAAAAATTTACTAATTTCTAGAGAAAAATTTTGTGTCATTATATCATTTTTTACTTTGTAAATGCCTTCTTGCAATTTTTTTTTTTTATGTCTTAACTCCATCTGGCCTTGTAAAAATAACACAGAGAGTGGAATTATTTTGCATAAAAAAAAAAATTCCATACTGCTCTTTGCATATTGTTACGTCTCCTTTCTTTCTTTATCTTTAGGTTTCACTTCACTTCAAAACAATTTATACGTGTATTGTATAAAACTTTAAAATTGTACCTCTTCCCTTTAATTACCTTAAATTAGTGAGATTGAAAAAATAAAAGTTGGAAAACACGGACACTGTCATAAAAAGATTCAATATCATGGTGGATTCATAAAAGACTGATTTAATATACATACTTAAGACGACCAAATTCATGTAATTGGATGCTGCATTGCTTATTCAGCCATGATTCTGTCCCTAATCTAAATATTCAAAGTAAACCATATAATGACGACTAAAAAAGGTTCTTTTGTTGTTGGTTTTTTTTTTATTTTTTGTGTGGGGGAGGGCCGGGGGGGGGGGGGGGGGGGTTCTGCAAATTTATAGCACATTAGACTTACTTATACTAATCTTTAGCGGGCCGGTGACCCAAAAAGGTTGTCCTTTGGAACATAGGAGTGAGAAAATGCCGCTGGCACGGAACACTGTTGCATGGCAGCATGGAGCAGTTTTGAACTTTTATTGTATGTATTAGTATTCTATTTCGGGTAGTGGTCACCCTTTGATTCAGTTCAACCTTGAAACCTACTCTTTTTTATCTTTGGATTTTTATTTTCCTTTTGGAGGGGAAAAGAAAGCCCTGGATTTTCTGCCACTTCATCCTTGGTCGGTTAATGAATACCATTATTAGTATCTCAGAGCCTGCAGCATTTTTCAATTTAGAAACAAACCAACTCCCCCCCTCCCTTTTTCAGTTTTCTACACGATTTAGGAACAACGTTGCCCGGTCTTCCTCTTAGGCACCTACTAACCGTGCGAGGAAGCGAAAAGTGTTCTTCCTTGTAAGGAATGACTGAATTTGGGTTTGAATTACTAGACGTTGCTAAAACGTTTATTAGTAGTATTTGTTTTTTTCTGGTTGAGAACTTGAGATTGAGTAGTCCATCGGATATATATATATATATATATATATTTTGCCCGTCTCGATCAATACATAGGCAAAGTTACTACAACTATTTGGGTTGGTAACACCGTCTTAATTCTTCAACTACAAAGAAACTTGGAAAGTCCCTCTTACAAACGTTGTGTTTGGTTTGGTTTGGTTTGGTTTGATTTCGGTTGATGTATTGTCCTGTGCAGCTTGCGGCAGGGGCACCCATTTTCTAATTTTTGTTCAGAGAATCGTCTCACTGCTTTTTGAGGGGAGTGGAAAACTTGGTTTTGAAATTAAAAACACTCTTACTATCACACTTAATACAAATTAATCTTTCTTGGTTAGGTGTTAATTACTTGCACGTAACTACGTAAGTGAGGAAGTAAAGCATACTGAACTGTTGAGAATGGGTAGTCCAACAGCATCGATCGTCTTCGGTAACACCTTTTCCAAAAAGTCGTCGACCAAGTAAAAATTTCAGTTTTGCACGCAAACTCCTCCTCCAAAATTCTCAAGCCAAGCCATGCATGTACTCTATCCTACACTACACCATACTACACTACACTGGTTCTTACTAGGAATGTTAAAAAAGAACCGAAAAATCGAAAAAATCAGAAAAATCGATCCATCTCGAACCGAAAAAAGGAGGGTAACCGAACCTGTTATTGACACCGGAGTCGAATAGTGGGTCGGTTCATAAATTAAGTGGGTCGAGTAGCGGTTCACATCCTTGTGAACCGGCGGGTACCCGACCTGGTCCATAGTAAGGGTAGTTTTGTCATTTTGGTATGTTGTATTATTTTACTAATTCATTGTTTTAGTTTTTGATTTATTTTATTGTTACTACTAATTTGTGCTTCTATTTCATTCTTGATTGATGAACATTTGATTATTTATTTTATTATTTGGATGTTCATTTGACTAGTTATTAAGTATCTTTTTATTTTTATAAGCTAATTGAAATGTGATAATGAAGTTTAAAAAACTTAAGTGTCTATATGTTTATTTAGTTTTTTATTTTTTGGTTATTTTGAAAATTACAGTTTTATGATGTAATTTAACTTTAAAATCATTGATACTTGTGTTACTAGTAATTTAATGATGGTTTACGATTTTTCTCGTTTTATTTTTTATTTTAAAAATACTAAGAAATTATGATAGACCGGGTCGGGTAATCGGTCTATCCGAACCGATTTTGTGGGTAACTGGAAGGCCGGATACCCGCTATGTGTGGATCGGTTCACGGTTCGAAATTCTTTCGAACCGATAGAACCGGTTCGGTTCAAAATTTTTATTCATGGACTGGGTACCTGGTCCATAAACACCCCTAGTTCCTACTCCCTACTCCAAGTTTTAATTTCACGACAACAAAAGGCAAGCAAAGAAATAAATTTAAAAAAAAAAAGGGAAAAAAAGAAAACGCATCATTCACGTGAGCGTTCTAGAGGGTAGAAATTGTAGCATGTATTTATTTTCGGCAAAAGAGAGAGAATTTGTAGCATACACACGGTTGCATGCATGCGTGCTGCAACTAGCGATTCTCTTTACATTTGTTGCATTTGCTGCTCTCATAGGTAGTATTTTGCTATTTTGCTATAATTATCATCATCATATGGAGAGGTAATAATGGCTACAAGTACGTACGCATAATATTAGCATTATTCCATTCATTCTGCTGGGTAGGCTGCGTTGGCAGAAATCAATGTTGCACTGGTACTAGTACAATTAAATTCTGATTGCTAATGGGTGGGTGGGGTCCTTTGTAGTCTCAGCTTTGGCCTTTTTAATCTTTTGACAACTTACCCTTGGGCCTTCCCTTCACTTATCATCCTTCCTTTTCTTTTGGTGATAATATCTATTGACTTATCCTTGATGGAGTCAATCAATGTTCAAATTTAGATTCCCACTTGGGAAGAAAAAGAAAAAAAATAGTATTGGGCATTTTCGTAGCTTTGATGTCTAGATTCATTTTCAGTTTCTTAGATAAAAAGTTGTGTTCTACACCGCAGATGGACGGTATACTCCTACTTGTAGCGGCAGTAATTATTTGGGGATTAAATTGCTAAGGCGTGTTATTGATGGATTATCAAACCAGTTAGGGTTACGGTAGCTACAGGAGTTTGGTGGGGACTAACAACAAAAATATGTTTAATAGTATATCAACACGTAATTGATGAGTTATAAGTAAGTAAGTAACCCAAAATGGAGGAGTCATGAGCGATTGACACTGTCACCGGGTGGTAGCCTGGTAGTCCATTTCCGCACCACTAGATGTTTCACAAGAAAGATTGGTGCTGATGGATAGGCTTATGAAGCGGTAATTGCATACCGTTTGAACAATAAGCAATTGCTATCGGCGAATCTAATCCCAAACTTTTGTTTTACCACCCTACCTTTTTGCACACACTATTTTTTTTTTTTTTGTAACTTTTTTTAATTTCTACCAAAATATTTACATCTACTGCTCGCCCAGGTTGCAGCCTTCTCAACGATTTTCAACACCCACACACACACACACACTCACTCACTCACTCACTCACTTTATATCTCTCCTGCAAAACGACGACAATCTCCCCGCTGGCAAAAGATTCTCTCTTTTCCCCTTCTGTTCTGTTCTTGGGCATCTCCTTCCCTATTCGTTTTCCTTCCCCCCCCCCCCCCCCCCACCCCCCTTTCTCTGTTTCCTCCCCAAACTAGGCCATGCCTACTTTTCTCCTCTCCGCCCCATCTTCTTCATATTTAGCCCACTACAACTGCTACTTTTCCTCCGCTTCCGGTCTTTAATTTAATTTTTATATTCCTATATACTAGTACTAGTTATATAGTCGAAAGTAAAACTTGAATGGGGTGCACCAACTCCAAGCTGGACGACTTACCGGCCGTGGCGCTGTGTCGGGACCGGTGCGGGTTTCTAGACGACGCCATTCGGCAGCGCTACGTCCTCTCGCAGGCCCACCTTGCTTACTTCCACTCTCTCAAAAACGTCGGCGCTTCTCTTAACCGATTCTTCGACCACCAAAAACATCTTCTTGCTGATGCTGATGCTGATGCTGACGCTGAGCTTCTTAATCTACCCCCTCACCGCAAAGCCAAACCCATAGCCGATCCCCCCAAAGTCCAACCCTCCTCCACTTCTCCTCCTAAAACACCTTCTTCTAATCTCCCCAAATCCCACTTGCACCAACCTCACCACTCTCGCTCCAGTTCGGGTTCCCATCTACACTTCCACTCTGATGACGATTCTGACGATGACCACCACCACCACGACTCTTCCGCTCCCGGCTCTCTGCACCACGATGACCACTCCGACTCTCCGTCCTCTCCGCTTCATCAGTACGGCCACTTTGGAGGCTACCCGGACAGTCAAACCTTCGGCCTCGGCCTCCCGGGGTCCTACCCACCACCCTCCCACCATGGCGGCGGTACCTTTGTGCACATGAATTTCATGAGGAACCAAATAACGCCGTCCGTGTCTTACCAGCAGCAACCCCTGAGTCCAGAGATTGTACGCATGGGTGAAGCTTCTTCTTCCTACTCGTATTATCCTTATCCTAATGCCCAAAATAATGATCAAAATTCCAGCTTTTACCCTCCTTATTTCAATTACCCCAATTACGGGACCACCAACTTTCGGGGCTCTTCGCCGCCGCGGATGATGATGTCCTACCATGGTTCTTCTTCATTGCCTCCAACTGGGGCCTCTTCATTAGCTTCTACCTCCAAAGAACCACCTCCTCCTCCGCCCTCTCCTCCGAAGGCTTCTGCTTGGGAGTTTCTGAACCCGTTTGAGAGTTTTGACAAATACTACCCGCCCTACACGCCCAGCCGGGATTCCGGGGAGGTGAGAGAAGAGGAGGGCATCCCTGATTTGGAAGAAGAAGATTATCAGCAAGAGGTTGTTAAGGAAGTTCATGGCAATCAGAAGTTTTTGGACGGTTCCGAGGCATCTCTGGAGGATGAGGAGGAAGATAAACAGGATAATACTGAGGCTTCGAATCGGGCAAGGCCAAGCGCGGGTATGGAGAGTGATGCGGCAGAGTATGAGGTGCGCGTGCTGGATAAGCAAGTGGTTGATGACGAGGATAGGTCAGCGATGAGAACCAATGTGGCTGGATTCAGGACTAGAGGTGGGTTCAGGGGAGATTCCGAGGTCATTAGAGAAATCCAAGTCCAATTGGAGCGGGCTTCTGAATCTGGGAATGAGCTTGCAAAGATCCTTGAGGTTGGGCAGCTTCCGTATAATCGTAAACATGCTGCGTATCATGGTAGACGGACAATCTTTCTTTGTAATTTATTTTGTATTCACTCACATTTTCTTGTCAGGAAAAATGGTTGATCCATAATCAATTAATCAATCATACCTGCAGTCAATTTGGCAAACCATTTGTTGTCTTCAACTGTAAACATTTGTTAAAAATGCTTTCTTTAGCTCAGGGTTTAGATGCTCTGTTTCTTTGAGAGTTTTTATTCAATATTTGTGGTATATATTTGGACAGTTTCTTCCAAGATGTTGCACGCAATTTCCCCGTCACTCTCAGTAGTTTCCTCACAGCCTTCTACTTCTGAAAGTGTTGACGTTGACAATGTTGATCCGGCTCTATTAGATGCTGAAGGTGAACTGAATTTGAGGTCAAAAAATCTTTCTTCTACCCTGCAGAAGCTTTATCTTTGGGAGAAGAAACTTTATGAAGAAGTTAAGGTATGCTCTTTCCCTTTTTTAAAAATTTTTTTTTATCCTTTTTTTGTTTGATTTTGCAATTTATTATTCTCTCTTCCAAACATCTGTAAATATCCTTTATAATTTTGTAGTATTAATGTACGTGAGAGTGGTCCTGCTATGAAACCAAGTGGTCCAGTTCTAATAGTTATTCAATGGTTGGATGGTTCTTTTGATCAAGCTGATCTGTTTGCATCTACTTTCTGGTGCTTGTTTTGGTTGGTTTTCATTAGAGGGTGCTAATTAGTTGATCAAAGTCTCAAGGAGTTGCCGAAATGTTGATTTAACTACATTGGTATGTAGTTGTTTATTTGCTGTTCCAGCTCTTAAATTTGTATGGTGGTTTTCCTGGGGATTCATGTCGTGTCAATAGATGTGAAATGGCCTCTAGGCAATATTTTTGGTTAGCTCAGACTGAGTTTTTTTCCCCTTTCCCTGTAGATCGCTGCCTGTCCTCTATCTATCTGTTAGAATTTAGTGGTAAATTTGTTCCGATTGATAAGTGTGACCTCTGTTGCAAGGGATTCTGTTGGCCTCCTTGGTTGGTGTCATTAACTTCTGGTTTTGCAAAAAAACATTTTATGAACTCAATGCCTTACAGTTCTTCAGGAGTGTATGACTCTACCGTTCTCTCTGTTTTTTTTTTTTTTTCATTTTATATAAATGGTTAAACCACTTGTGTATTTATGCTAATGCTTTGCAGGTTGAAGAAAAAATGAGGATTCTCCATGAGAGAAAGTGTCGGAAATTGAAATATTTAGATGAAAGGGGTGCTGAGGCCCACAAGGTTGATGCAACAAGAGCTATGGTCAGGTCTTTGTCCACAAAAATTAGAATTGCAATCCAGGTTGTTGATAAGATCTCTGCAAAGATAAATAGATTGAGGGATGAAGATTTGTGGCCACAGCTACGTGAATTCATTCAAGGGTATGTAGCTAGTACTAATCTGTATTCCTAATATGTTAAATTAGCTTATACTATAATTTTCTGACCCCTTTCCCCTACAATTATCCATTATGCAAAAGTAAATATAACTAAAACATGCAAGGCAATTCTTACGGATTCTCATATTTATTTGGTTGCATGCCACTTTCTGCTTCATTGTGATCACGGCAGCAACCTGGACCTGGATTGTTGGTTAAGTTTAAGGGAGACATATTTGGAAATGCTATGTATAGTATGTGTTTAAACCTGATTCTGGGGCATGGTGTTGTGAAAAGTGATTGTTCAGTGTGTGGTTTGGCCTTAATATACTGTAAAATGGCTTACATGTTGACATGCATGCACACGTTGGGAAACGTGAACTTGGTGAAAATCTAGTAAATGAATGCTAGCATACAATCTTTGGTCTTTCTGTGAAACCTTTTCTACTGGGCTAATAATTGTTTGGCAAGATGATGTTTGATCTACGTTTTAATATAGTGCAAATGGCGCTTGTCTTTGTATCATTTTCATTAAATTTTATGTTCATTGCTGATTTAAGGTTAGCCAGAATGTGGAAATCCATGCTTGAGTGCCATCATAATCTATGTTTAGCAATTGGAGAAGCTAAACATTTGGATGCTGTTGCATCTGGCAAACACTTCAGCGAGGCTCATATTAAGGCTACCTTACAGCTTGAACATGATGTTATTAGTTGGACTGATGGATTCTCGTACTGGATTGGGGCCCAGAAAGGCTATGTTAGAGCACTAAATAACTGGCTCATGAAATGTCTCCTATATGTGCCTGAAGAAACACCTGATGGGATAGCTCCATTTTCTCCTGGTAGAATAGGTGCTCCCCCTGTTTTTGTCATATGTAATCAATGGTCTCAAGCATTAGATAGAGTTTCTGAGAGGGAAGTTCTTGATACCATGCGGGATTTTGCCACAAGTGTGCTTCATCTGTGGGAACGGGATAAACTTGATATTCAGCAGAGGATGACAGCGAACAAGGACACTGAAAGGAAAATTAAAATCCTTGATAGGGAAGATCAAAAGTTGCAGAAAGAGATTCAGGCCTTAGACAAGAGGATGGATATGGTATCTGGAGATGATAACAGTGTCCCACTGATTGGGCAAGTTGTGTATCAGAGTGAAACCACCAAAAGGGGTAGTCTTCAGGTGGGTCTGCAACATATTTTTGAGGCCATGAAGAGATTCACAGCTAACTCCTTGAGAGTGTACGAGGAGTTGCTGCAACGGATTGAAGAGGACCTTGCTCATGAGCCTGAAAAGGTTTTGTAGGGATCTAGGGAATTTGGGATTCTGTTCTCTTGCTTTCAACATGGAGTTTTTTGTGCTACAGTGTTGTTCAACTCACTGTCTGGTGAAAGAATTTTTAAGTTTCATGGTGTTGATTAACAGAATTTGGAGCTTAAGGATCTGTCTCAACTTGGCTTCTCTTCTCTTCTCTGGGCTTTTTGTCCTGGAGCCCCATTTTGAGCTTGACCTTGCCCTTCATCCATTAACGGGAGTGGATCAGTAATGGTTTATTTGTCTGCTGTATCCCGTTGAATAACAGTGTCATTGCTTCTTTTATCTATTATAAATAATCCTTATCTTTTCGTGGAACCGGAAAAGTTGTGGTCAGGAGAGATGAGAGTTGATACATGAATGTGCTGAAGCTGGGCCAAGTGGGAATGCCTGCGGGTGCATTATGCCTTTGATATACATATTTTGAATAGTGCTGCAGTGACTATATGTTGGCTCGTGGGGATTTACAGCTGCGTCAAAAATCGCTATAATAATGGCGAAGGGTAGTATGGGCGCTTTTCAGAAGTAATTGTCGGGCAGAAATGTGTGTTTATTGGGGGAATGCTGTTCTTGTTGAAGGTCCCTTGTTTTGAACATAGCCAAAAGTGATAGTAACTGAAACTGTGACAAGAGATGGTTTCAGGTGTACGTTCCCCAGTGAACTTCTCGCCAAGCAGTAAAGGCATCTGGTCGTTGAGAAAACCTGTGATAATACTTCATTTTTGGATTAAATTCGCAGAGGCTGCCTCTTGGCTGTTGGTGACGCAAGTCATGAAAATAGCCTGGATATAATTCTTTTGGGATGAGAGATCAGGCTTAGGTGATGTATAATAAGAATAGTTAGATATTCTTATGTTTGTTTTGTTGATACTACTGTAGTTGTTGTACAGAATCCTTTTTTCGTAGGGGTTTTATAACGAGGTCATAAATCTGATGTGATTGGTTTATTTTATTTTATTTTAGTCGCAGGAATCGGAATGAATGAGAATGTCGGTAGAGATAATAATGTATTGTACATGGCAACCTGATGGCGATAATTAGTGAGTGACAAGGAAATTATTCTAAAGCTTAGTTGGGAGTTGGGATAGAAAAAAAAAAAAAAAAAAGAAGAGAAAAGAAAAGAATGGGAAGCAACTTTCCTTTTTTTTTTTTTTTTTTTTTCTCTCAAATTTAAAAGGAAAATGTTTTGACCAAAACAAGTCAACTTTTACTTCTATTTTTATCCCCCTTTCTTTCTTCCCAAACAAAGGAAAATGATTAAGTAAATTTTTCCTTCTTTTCCTTCCTTACTCCCAAACAAAATGACACATTAAAATCCTTTCTTTTCTTATCTTGTCTTTCTATTTCTTTCCTCCCAAACATAATGTAAGTGAGTGGTGGCCTTGTATGTAATGCTAGTGCCGGCTGCCTAACCTTTCGCTATGTATTGTCCAAAGGTCTATGCACTTCCAATTTTCCTCCCCCCACCCCCACCCCCACCAAAAAAAAAAAAAAAAAAAATCTAACATTTCAAGGTTAGGGCCTTTAATGTTCTTATTCTGGGCTTTTTTGGTTTTAAGTGAAATTAAAAATTAAAGAAACAAATTGGTTTTCCGCCCTTTAAGATTGCATTCAAGCTCACAAACTAATCATATACAGCAGTCTCCTCGTAATGTTTATATTTGTTTGAAGCATGACGCGGGATGGTATTGTGCTAGTATGTGCAACAATACCCTCCTTAATTGTATTTAAATTCAGGTAAGTAAAATAGGGGACAAGAATTTTGTCGGTTCTTGAATCGTTTCATACTATTATTTCATCCAACACCTCAAATAGACTTTCCAAATTTAGTCATGGCTGAAAATCTGTGACTCAAGTTCTGGTTTGAAACGTCCAGTGCAAAACGATTTCGAATCCGAACTTATGCATATTTGATACCTTTTTTTGTCTAGATACCTTTACAACCCAACTTTGATTAGCTCACGTAAAGCACGCGTAATATTCATTTCATGAACAGTTTAATGTTCTAAAAAACATAAAAAAAGATGCTTTCTTATGGAAAAATCAGGACTTTTATAACTTTTTTTTTTTTTTTGAGTAAATAACACACGTATGCATGAGAGACAATGATCCATGATGAATGGTGGAGTGGTGTTTATTGAAGTCGATAGTAAAGCTCTCTCTTGAAATCATGGTAATATATCCATATGCTGCCCGATCAATATGCCATTATTGAAGCAGTGCAGTACAAAGGCCTCTTCAGACAGTCAAAGACATTCTGCATCCTTTTCCAAAGTTAAAAAAAGTTGTTAAATAAACTAGTATTTGTCATTTTTTTTTGAGAGAAAATATACTAGTACTGTACTAACACCTCTGATTTGGGCCGTGTGTATATTAAACTCTATTCTACAAAAGGAATAGCACTAGTAATCACGCTAAACTGAAGTCTCGTTCCATGGCCAGCCATTAGCCAACAACTTTTGTGCGAAAATCCAAATATTTGAGAAAATTGTAATTTTGGTACCAAATATTTGGGGTATCGGCAGTTTCAGTTCTAAAGTTTGGACAAAAATAAATCTAATATTAAATGTTTCAATTTTTCAACATGTTTAGTCCTATAAACCAATTTTACAAAAATCTTATCAGAACCTGGTTACGTGATACTCACGTGTCGGTTACAAAAATTTTAAAAAAGAATTAGATTAAAAAAATTTAATTGCCATAATTTGTACTTAAAAGTACTAATTTGAGTTCATAAATGATAAATAAGCAGATAAAAATGAAAAAATCTGCTTGTATAGTGGATTCGTGTGTGTGCTTTTATTACAAATTATGACAATCAAATTTTTTTTATTTTTTAATTATTTTTGAAAGTTTTTGTAACCGCCACTTGAGTTTTACGTGATTGGATTCTAATAAGATTTTGAGAAAACTAATTAATAGGACTAAATGTATTAAAAAATTAAAATATTTAGTACTAGATTTACTTTTATTCAAACTTTAAGGATTAAAATTGTCAATGTCCAAAACATTTGATACAAAATTATAAATTTTTCCACATATTTTGCCAGCAAACAGAAAATTGGTGTATTTTACCTTTTACCTCGTCAACTCCTCAACACGGGCAAGGCCTTTCTAAATCCAAAAAGCATCCCTTGACTAAGCTAAGACACTTAGAGAGCAGTGGGAAGACGCTTAAATAGTCGGAAACTGCCCTTGCAGTGAGCAAACAGTAGTAACACAGGTGGACAGTGTACAGAATCTTTCAATCGAAAAGCAATGTTGGGACGCGCTAGCTGGGAAGTGGGTAGAAGCCGATGATCAAGATTCAAAAATGTGTATATATACGTATGATTTCTAGAACGAGATTCCTTGAGTTTAAATCATATCACATGACGGGAAGGTTTGAGTTGTTAGAATTTCACGATTTTACTCTAGAGTTCGGAGTCTTCTTCGATGTAACAATATAAATTTGATTAAAAACAAATCATATCACATGGGGAGTTGAGTTGGGGGTTGACGGCAAACTGCACCAAGATGGTTGAGTTTTGTTGGTACACTGTTGGGCTCTTCTTGCACTATTAATTATGAATCCGGCTCTCGGGGGCGATGGATTGAATATTATCACTTGATGGGCTGCCCAATATTTGTTAATTAGGATATCGTCTTCCCTTTCTTTTATTTTTGTCCCCGGTTTTTAATGAGTTGAAACATTTTTGTTGGAGTAATTAGTGACGGCGTTGTTAAAGAGTCAGCTTAAATATCCAACTTAAAAGCATTAATTTAATTGCCCAAATTAATTAAGATGGTAAAGATCTTAAAGATATGGTCACCAATTTGCATTTGCATATATAATAGGAAACATTCTCAACTGTCATTACCCAAGTTCAATCCATCTCTGTCTCTCCCCCCCTCTCGTCCTCCAACCTTTGTAGAGATGACTTGTTGCAGTGGTACTAGGCTTTCTGTTCTTGTCCTTGTACTTTTTGGGGTTCTTTTTGCGACTACCAGCGGGAGGAAGCTATTAAGCGCCGAAGATTTAATCAAAGATGAGAAGGTTTTGTTTAGTAGCGGCGGCAGTGGCTTTGGTGCTGGTTACGGATTTGGTGGGGGAGGTGGGCTTGGCGGGTTTGGTTTCGGTGCCGGTGGTGGGGTAGGAATTGGAGCAGGTGGGGCTGGCGGAGGATTCGGTGGAGGCTTTGGTGGTGGAGGAGGCCTCGGTGGTGCTGGATTTGGTGGAGGAGCTGGTGGTGGTTTTGGAGGTGGACTGATTTGAGGGAAGAACGACGTACCTTATGATATATAGTGGTGCTCGACTTGAGGCATACTCAACACACAGGAGTGTGCTGAGGAGTGAATAGATATTTACTTAGCAAAAGAAAATTGTTATCTATAAATTTATAAATTGTTACTCATAAACCTTTGTTTTTTTTTTTTTAATTTTGAGTGCAGTCAAAACAAAAATTGTCTGAAAAAAGCTAAATTTAAAGAGTACTTTTATGCTTGGTATATGGTAAGATAACGTATAATTACTCTTGCTTCCTTTATAAGCTACATTATTATGTCCCAAATATAGATCAGTGATTAAACATTAATTTGGAAAGCTGCTCTGTTTTCTTTTTTTTTTGTAATATTTAGTAATACTACCATCCTTTTTTTGAAGCATGCAAAATTAGTTATTTAATTAAATATGAGACACACGCACAATTTCTTATTTTTGCATGAATGATGTATTTTTTTAATTTATTATCATCTGCATATTTATACTAGCATGGTAAATTTAGTCAACTGATCGCTAAATAAAATTTTTAGATGAATCACATTTTCCATGTCTCATTTCGTAAAATTTTATGTTTACATATAGTTGTTAAATTTGATACGACCGAAAAATCAATTTGATAGCATGCCTGAGATATAATCATGCAACATACTCTACGATGCACTCCTAATTCTTTAAATGGATATAAACAAAGTCATGTCGTGGAACAATAAATAATCACAAGTTACGGAATTGAGGTGAGACGAGAGACAAGAAACAGCTTAAAACCGGCAGAGAGACGGCCAACATATTTTTAAACAAAACTAAAGAACACTATATGTGTGTGTGTGTGTGTGTGTGTGTGTGTTGATGAGTAGTGGACCTTGACTTGACAACGAGATGCTCATAGCCATCCAGGATTGACTAGTGCATCTGAAGTAGCCTCCCCTTCATCTTTATAATCAATGAGTTGGCGACCTTAACAATTTACATGATTGCAGTGATGATTTTCCTCTTTTACCACACATCCATTTCTTAAGAATGCCAAGATAAACAGGGCTACCATATGCTGGATATGTACCTGAGCCTTCTGGATGCTTTGTTCTACTACTAACTAACGATATTTTCTCATACACGAGGCAAGAAGTACAGGAAATTCTTTCAGCTCTTCGAAGTAAAGGATAGAGATGATCTTTCGAGCTTCCTTACATCCAGAAGAAAGTCACAGAAGATGATCCAGAAGGCTCTGCAAGAATTGAGTATCCGAAATATATAGAATGTCCTAGCTACAGTGAAAGACAATGAAACTATAGCCGTCTCTCAAGCAATATTACAGGAAGCGACAGTGGATGAGAGAAGCAAAATATTTTGGTATACGATACGACACCTTCAAACTCAGAATTGGCCAATTTGATTGATTGGTTCTTGACTTAATTTGATTGACTAAGCCAGAACAACATTTCATGTACTTTCTTAATAAATACCTTTATTATTGTTGATAAATTATTTTCTATATATGTTTTCAATATGTCTACAAAATTTTATAGATGTAAAACTGGTTCTTTCAACATTATCAAAATAGGTCAAATTTCATTCAATAAAAAATCATAAGAAAATGGAAACAGTGAATGTTTTAAATGATTTAAATAAGTTTCTCTTAGATGTCGTTAAACTGATTTATGCACTAATTATTTCTTTTTTTGTTTCAGCTGACCAAATTGAATCAACCAGTGTAGTTTGAATTTTAAGATCACTATCAGCAACTTGAGGTCTTGAAGATCAATCATCAACTTTTATTTTATTTTATTTTATTTTTGTTTTTGAATCGGTAAAAGGAGATATTAAAGAAGGAACAATAAGGTTTACAAAGCTAGCTACCCGCTAGTTAGTAGTACAGAATACTAGTTAAATATAATAAATAAATATAAAAAAAAGAAAAGATCCTGGGATTGACGGATGTATTTGCAGGGATGTCCTGCAATTCCAGTTAGTGTATACAATTCTACTGCAATCGCCCGGATAATCCAACTCTTCGGAATTAGGGCCCTGTTTGAGTTATTTAGCCAACTTACATATTCTCAGACAGAAACATCATCTGGTAATACTAGTATTTTGATATCCACTTTTTTTAAGGATTACGATATCCTTACTCCAAATTCTCTTTTATATATATATATATATATATATATATATATATATATTTATTGTAGTGGACAAAAATTAATTCTTCTGGTAACATTAAAATTCTAGGTATGAGTTAAGACACAAGTAACTGCGTGTGAAGTAGTACGGTTTTGCTATATAGATTTGTGATTTATATGAACCAACAAACGATATTAAGGACCCATCATGTCATCTCAGACCAAATAGCAGATATGTAAAGTTTTTTTTTTTTTTTTTTTGGGTAAAATTTCTGTAATTGTATTAATGAAGATATACTGTACATCAGTAGTTAGTAACTCAACCATGTTAGTTTACATGTTTGAGTACCTAACTGCTATACAAAACATCACAAAAAAACACTTAACTAACAACAAGTCAGCAAGCATTTTTGTTGGAAGCCTCCATTCAATCATCAGCTGCCAATTTTGCTTGGTATTTGGTATTCTTCCCCAAGTCACAACTAGCTCCATCATAGTTCTTCTCACTATAGCTAATATATCCACTGCTTCTGCCTTCTGTCCCTGGTACATGAATTGATTTCTAGCTCTCCAGATGCTATAAATAGTGACTGCACACATCACTCTTTTGAAAATGATCAATTTCAGATATTGCTGAATACAAAGGAACAAAGAATCCATCGAAAATTTTCACCTCTCAAATAGTATTCATTTCCCATTAACTGTACGAATGCATCGAACAGCCCATGTACAACTCCTTTGCGATAACATTATAAAGCAACTAAACTGTAACTTCCTTTTAATTTTCATTTCAGCAAATTTCAACATTCTAAAATGCAAGCCAATTTTCAGGAACAGGAACTTACATATAAAAACTTGTGTTTTTATATTTTCTTACACCGAGGGAAAAGACAGAGAGAGACAAAGAAGGAAAGAAGCACAAGAGACTGAAGTGAGAGACTATGTGAATCAGTTTGTTAGACTACCAAGACTCTTCCATTTTTCATTGGAATCTGAGAGAACCAACAAATCCCATTATATGCTAAGTCAATTGATTTACCAAAATATACAATATTAATTTCAAAAGAACAAATGGATCAAGGAAATTTGGAATAGTACCTGGGACAATTTTTTGCAGTTCTTTTCCATCAAATTAAAGAGAAGCTGGGGAAATTGCAAGGGTAAAAATTAAGTGCTTTCCTGATCTAGGGTAACTACAGAGGGCGGGAAGTAAGTGTAGGAAATGCAAAACTAAAATTTATGAGTCTAAACAGTTTCCGTTTTGATTTTGAGTCAGGAGGCAGGACTTTTCATACCCGTATTATGACCATGGTTCAAATACTCGGCCGAGTCGTCACCGGAACGGAGGCCTCCGGTTCGAGACCGCTCCGATCCCACTCGGAGATGGTGAACTCGCCGAGATTCGCCTGACTCGGATCGAGTTGTCTACGAGTCGAAAAAAATCGACCGAGTCTCGACCGAGTCGAAGCCGAGTCGTTCGAGTCAACTGGGCCATACCAAGAAACAGCATGGATACACCAGCACGCCACCACCCAACCACCAGCATTCCACCCTCAACCACTAGCACGCCACCACCCTCAATGACAGCCAAAAACCCACCAGCGCCACCATCATCCACTTCTTCCTTCACCACCACTACACCAAATCACAACCACCACTGCACAAACCACAAATCACAACCACCACTGCATAAACAACCAAATCACACCCACACGGCAGGGGCTGTTTTTGCAAGGAGAGGGGGCAGGTGGAGAGAGGAATTGGGTGGTGGGGTGAATCTGGATGGTGGAAGAGAAGAGAATGAAATAGAAGAGGAAGAGAAGGGAAGATGGAGAAGAAGAAGAGAACAGAAGAGGAAGATACGGAGAAGGGAAGAGAAGAGAAGAGAGGAACAGACGGGGGGAGGGAAATAGCGTGAGAGGAAGAGAGAGGGGTAGGGGAATTGGAGAAAAGAAAAGAAAAAAAGAAAAAAAATTAGGATTTTAATTAGGAAAAGAAATAAGAAATTAGATTAGATTAGGAAATAAGAAATTAAAAATTAAAAATTAATATTTTTTTAAAAACCAAATTTACAGAAGACTTTTAGTCATATAATATAGGCATACTTAATCACAAAAATATCTTCTGATATTTTTATTTTTAATTCCCTCAAAAGGCAATTATAACGTGTAGGCATACCCTGAAAAAATTAAGTTTTCTTTGATTTACTTCCACAATTACTAATTTAAAATTATGTTTTATGTTATTTTGATTTTATTTGTGATAGCATTGAGTTTAATGCTTAAAAATATATACCATTTTTTACATCAATAAAGATGGTACATTTTAAAGATTTTATCTACTATTTTTTTGGTTTTTTTTTAGCATAATTTTTAATTTTTTGACTGATTATTTATAAATTTTAACATAAAAATTATTTTAAAATATGTGTCTCACCGAAACCGTGACCGATATACCGAATCCGATGTAGAACGATACGAGCCGCGACCGCGACTGCAACTTTGAACCATGATTATGACCACGCTTTCAACTTAAAAAGCTTTGGTTGGAACTCCATTTTTAATTAAAAGGCGCTGTAAAGGGTTAGATACTCTGATCACGCCTTCCCGATGTCAAGCTCATGATAGTGTCCCAAAGAAGTTAGTTCATTCAAGGCGAGGTTTTGAGTAATGTTCAATTTCACGCCTTTAGCAAGGCAACCTCATTGAGCTTTATGAACGAGGGCTGGCAATTAAACTCAAAACCCAACAACCCGCCTAACCCATCCACTAATTTTAAAAGATGGGTTGGGTCAGTTGGGTTATGAGTTTTGTTGGGTTGGGTTAAGAAAACCCAACTTATTTACTGGGTGGGTTGGGTTTTTTATTTGGGTACCTATTACCCAACTCATATAAATATAAATAGTGGAAGTGAACCCAAAAATTCTCATAAATCTCCCAAACTCCTTCCCCAAGTTTCACACACTTGCACACACTTTTCCACACACACAACATCAAACTATAAATAAATAAAAACAAATTCTTCATATTCAACAAAATTTTGCCTTTTTCTCCAAATCTTTCTTCGGCCATTTGCAAAACCTAAACTATTGTAAGTAAAACTCTCTCTAGCATTTGATTTTTTTTTTTGTAATTTTTTTGTCAATTAATTGTTTGTTATGTGCTAAATTTCGGATATTTTTTGAAATTTTTGTGAAATTTTTGGTGTTTTGAGTTGTTGTTATTTAATTTGGGAGATCATTTTGCATTTTCTTAGCGAACAAGCCCAGAAGTCTCGCTTACAATTTTATTATTATTTCTGTATTTTTTTTGTCCAATTAAATTTTTTTAGGCAAAACATATTTTATTTTGAGATATATTTGGTGTTATTTTGTTTTTGAAATTTTTGGGATATATTTTGGCAGGGGATATTCAACTTACGTTGTTTTGTTTTGCACATACAGTATATATTTAGTTTTGGACTATTTTTTTGGCATGGTCAAATCAATACTGGGAATAAATCGAGCCAAATTTCATTAATAAAAATTGCACTTCGACTAGAATGTGATAAGTTAAAATGGCAGTATTTTCCCTATAAAAATTGAGAATTTCTTCTAATTTTTGAGCAATTATTGAATCGTGAGGCCACATCACCTGATCATAATTAAGTACATAGTATTTTTTTAATTATTGTCCCTTTTTATTTTCCTCCACTACCCTAGAAAATCCTAGGCCACCAACCAAAGGTGTTATGTTGTAGTAACCATTCAAATGATTGAATAATTAGAAGTGTGTGTTTGTATTTGTAGAAGTGTTTTAGTGTGTGAAAATATGTTTATATATGGAAAAATGTATTTGTATGCGTGAAAAAATCATTTTGTAATCATTTTGTGTGTGTAAATGTGTGTGAAAAAGTATTATATATCAAAATTTATAAAATAATATATTGGGTCATATTTGGGTCATGGGTTTAAGTTAACCCAATATGACCCAACCCAATATTAACCCAATATATAGTTGGGCGGCTTGGGTATAACCCATTTAAATGAAAACCCAATACCAATCCGCCCAAAAACCGCCCAACCCGCCCAATTGCCTCCCATACTTACGTTAATTTGGTATACCTAATGCCCAAATACGCATATGATGTAATAATGTGCAGTAAATACTTAACCTAGCTAGAAAAGAAATACGCCAAACAGCTAGTTACCACCGCAAGTTATAAATTGTCTTCCCTTGCATGCCCAGCTTGCTTGATTAGCTATATATTCCTGTTATATATATATATATATATATATATATATATATATATATATATATATATATTTTATGAACGACAACAAAATCTGGTTTGATCTTAGTTTCAGGTAACTAGTTACAATAGGACCCATTATGTCCAAACACCAAATAGCACAACAAAATCATCATCTCCATTCTTGTTACAAAATTGGTGCAATAATTTCCAGTGAACAACTAACTAGCCGGCCATGCCCATCTCTCAAAGGTCCCGAGTGATTAAGCAGCACATGGTCTTGCTCCTAATGATTTCCGGCAAAGACCAAGCCACAATCAAGAAGCTGTCTTCTCCCACAATTGTATATAATAAGCTTCTCAATTCTCGTTTTTGACCATCGCAGCAGTCGCAATTTAGCCCTGAAACATCTAAAAAGTAAAAAAATAATTCCTGTACTTGCATTTATCATCCTTCTCCAATCTCCTGAGAGGTAACAACATGATTAGCACCAAGAAACTCATCAAGATGGCTAAAAGTGGCAGAAGTTAGCTATGATCCGGCAAAGGAAGAGAATCTCGCTTTCAAATAACCATGAAGAGGCAAAGGTAGAAAGTTGTAGTGCATCAGCGGTGGTTGACAAGGGCCATTTTGTGGTGTATGCGGCTGATCAGAGGCGTTTTGTGATCCCTTTAGCGTACCTCAACAACGAGATCTTCAGAAAACTTTTGCAGATGTCTGAAGAGGAGTTTGGACTCCCCAGTGATGGTCCTATTGTATTACCATGCGATGCAATCTTCATTGAATACATCATCTCATTGATCAGCCAAGGTGTAGCAGCAGATCTTCAAAAAGCTTTGCTTACAGCCAGTCGCTGCTCATCTTCATCACTACTGCACCATGGACGGAAAATTAATGAGCATTTACTTGTTCACTAAACTTACCACTGTTAGCTTTTAAATCATCAAATCAGTCCAGCACCATAGATCATATGATTTGATATTGCCTTTACAATAGAGTTAGAGTTGTAAATTTTCGTATAGTTCAGTACTCCAAATTCCTTTGTCCTTGATTATACATTTCTACGACTCTATTCATCTGCATTTCTAAAAATCTTGTTCACAAAGGAACAGGACTATATGAATTCTTGCTACTTTTTCCCCAACAAATTTCAAGTCATATATCCTAAGTTTAAAAAAATTAAACATCCAATCAAAATTAATATGTAAACAGGAACTCAATTGTTCAATCATAGTTCATTCTTGCAATTTGCGGGGAACTTTGGTTGATTATTGTCTCAAATAAAGTGAAGCCTTGAATTGAATAGTGCAAAGTGTTCCAAATTAAAATTTCGGCTGCAAACGAAAAATTGACTTAAAACTAAAGGGTGCTACGTGGAATTTACCCAAAAACTAATGACGTTATGGCATATAATCTTGTTTTAGAAACTTCTAAGATAATCAAAAGACTACATTAAAACATTACCCATGCACAAGATTGTGAAGAATCCTTCATTTTAGGCTTTTCACTTCACTTCTTTAATTAAGAACAAGCTAGCTTTTTGGAGCTGTATAAATTAACTATTTAACAGTGTCCATGTGCAAGTTTTGAATTTTGAGAGGTCCTCGACGTGATAGCTCATAAATCTTTTTAGGGATAAATCCTCTACAAATGTTTAGCGGCCATAATTTTTTTATAGAAAATTCTATAACAAATTAACTACATAAAAAATAGATGACTGCGGCTAAAAAATTGTTGTAAGATATAATTTGAAAAAGTGTTATAGATTATTTTTTAAAAGAACTTGGCAAGATCAAAATCTAAAAACTATTAATACTTGTTACTGAGAATTGACAGAACCACATCACATGGAAACAGTACAGATTACAATATCTAGAACCAAGAGGTTACCCTACTGCCCAGCAAATTTAGAAGCCTAAGAGCTAAATGCAAATGATGGTGTCTGAGTTAAGACACAAGAGAGAAGCTACAGCAACATTTGTTTCTCTATGTTGCATGGCCTTGAATTCTTTACAGAGTCCTCCATCATATGCTACCATCCTGGTTTAGCCACTAATCTGTGTCACACATTCTCCTGTTTCGGAGGGTTATTTCAACAAGTTGGGTCCGACGTGCTTTTTCTTTCACAGACTGGGCATGGAAAAATTTGTGATCATCGTAGCCTAGGGATCTCAGGGACAATCAGCTAACTTGGACCCAACATGTCATAAGATAATTCTACAGAGAAAAGCAAAGCACCCTTCTTGAGCAAATTATTCTACAGAGGAAAGCAAAGCACCCTTCTTGAGCAAACTATCACATGGCCATTTACTACTCCTGAACTAATTACTTCCCGCATGATAATACAGCATTCATTGAAGGCAGTGTCTCTGGCGCTGTGACTGTATAATCAGGGTTTCATTCCCCAACTTTTCTTCAACTCAACATTCAAACAAGTCGCAAGAACAACAATACTTGATTATCTAATTAATAAGTATCTTAATTTCTTCTCTTCTCTGATTTCCATGCTAAATATCAAAGAGAGATCATGATCAACACCAGGAAGCTCATCAAAATGGCTAGGAAGTGGCAAATGAGAACTTCCATGAGGAAAAAAAGAATATTGTTCCCTGATAACAACACCGGGGACGTGGGCAGCAGCACCAGCGGCTGTTCATCTCGGTGGCTGAAAAAGGACATTTTGTGGCAGTGGCGGAGCCAAAAAAAATTCATAGTGGGGGCAAAAATAACATTAAAATTTTTTACTTACTCTTTTACTTTTTTTTTTTATAAACAAAAAAACATCAATACACTCATATAACAAGAAAAAATAATGCATATATTTTACATAAAACATAAGTGAATTTATATTCAAAATTACTAATGTAACAGTAATCTTATTTCAAAAAATAAACTAAATCATTTACAATTGCTTACAATGAGTTTTAATCTTTTGATAACGATTTACAATATTTTTATTTTTAACTTCACGAAGTATATTTTTTTCAATACAAGTAACTAAATAATCATTCATCCAAGTATTTCCCATTCTAATCCACAAGGGAAAGAAAACGAGCAGCTGTAAGAATATCAAAGTAGTTTAAGAGGAGATAGTGAGAACACACTTGAAAATTTGTCTAAAATTCATGGACATCAAAGGGACTAAGAGGAGCCAGTGGGGATGGTAAGGGTGAGCAAATTCGGTAAATATCGAATTACCGACCGAATTCGAATTGAATTCGGTAAATCGAATTCGGTAAATCAATAATTCGGTCGGTAATTTGAAAAATTCGAAAAAAATGAAATCGAATTCAATCAGTATTTGAAAATAAAATTCTAATTCGGTAATACTGAATATTTCGAATTCAATTCGGAAATTTGAATTCAATATATATAAACCGAATTCGAATTACCGAATTTAACATTCATTGGGCTAGTAATTTGGTAATGGGCTAGGTTACTTGGCATTGGATTAGGCCATTATTTCCTCAAGCCCATTATTTTTTTAATTTTTAGTTTTGGATTTCTTTATTTTTTTAATTCTTAATTTTTTAATTTTTTATTTTTTTAAAATTTTAAAATTTTATTTTTTTGAATTTGGTTACCGAATTAATATACCGATTTACCGAATTGAATTTGAAATCGAATTCGGTTCAGTATTAAGCGAATTCGAAATCGAATTCGGTCGGTAAATTTGAAAAAAAAATATTGAATTGACCAATTTTAAATTATCGAATTATCAAATTACCGACCGAATCTCTCCCCTTGGGACGGTGCCTCCAAGGCCCCACCTTGCATCCGTCCCTATTTTGTGGTGTATACAGTTAATCAAAAACGTTATTCTATTCCCGAATTGTGAGACCCTCAAAAAGTCCCACATTGGTGAGAGGAAAAGAAAATGATTTGTATATAATATCCTACGTTTGGACTACTAAATAACTTGGTTTAAGCATTTTGAATCTGTGGTTTAAAGCTCAAAAGTTATTGAGCCAGCTCAAAAGTTATTGAGCCAGCCCAAACGCGGGATGTTAAAAATGGTATCGGAGCGAACCTCGTGTGATCTCTGCACGAGGTGAGATTGGGCCTATAGTATTTGGGCCAGACTACGCAAGGAAGTAGAGGAACTAAGTGCTGTGCGGGGCTAAGTGCTACGTCGACCTAAGGGCGGGAACCACCTCTAGAGCCCGTACGAGCCACCTCTAGAATCTAATACAATTGAGTGGACAATCCGGATTATGATATGGATTGGGCTTTGCGAGGACGCAAAGCTTGATAAGGAGGGGTGAATGTGAGACCCTCAAAAAATCCCACATTGGTAGGAGGAAAAGAAAATGATTTGTATATAATATCCTACGTTTGGGTTATTAAATAACTTGGCTTAAGTATTTTGAGTCTGTGGTTTAAAGCTCAAAAGTTATTGGGACAGTCCAAACGCGGGATGTTACATGAATCATACCTCAACAATTACATTCTTGAATGATTGCATAGCAGGGGGGAATTTGAAAAGGGTTCTGCCACGAGGGTGGGTTGGGGGGTTTGTTGTGGTGGAGTCATGCGCATTTGGGAAAATGCGCCTATGAAATTGCGCATCTGTGCCATTTTTTTTATCCTTTTTTTTGTCTAAAACCGTAGCTTTTTTTACTTTAACCCTAATTTTTTTAAAACTCTAGTTTAGTGTTTTTTATTTACTTAATTAATTAATTTATTTATTTTATTCCTTTGCTTAGTTTTTCAATATTAAAGATATGTAAATGTTTAGGATTGATAAAACCTTATCCATTAATTTTTTTTGCTTAACCTACTTAGAGTTTAATTAGGGTATATTAAGATGTATTAGGGTATGTAAATGCCCTTTCTAAAAATTATCTCTGGAGTTTTAACAAATTTTAGGGTTAATATAAAAAAAATGCTAAGGTCTTAGACCCAAAAAAAGTAAAAGAAAAACAAAGGTAATAGCACATTCTGCAAATGCACACTTTGATAAGGCACATTCTCGGAATGCGCATATCCCCAACACAACAAACCCCTCTCAATCTACCCTTGTGTTAGAACCCTTTTCAAATCCCCCGCCCCAAAAAAAAAAAAAAAAAAAGCAATCATTCGTCCTTACATTTACCTCTTACATGGTTGTCGTGAAGCAACCCCTCAAAAAAAATTCAAAAATTAAAAACAATTCCTTTTGAAGTCACTAATGCCTAGAGATCGATGCAAGTGTTCTTCCTCAATTTCCATACTTAGTCCAAACCCTTAGGTCCAGAATCCATAGAAAAGAAAAAAATAAAATTATGTAGTTGTTTAATTCGTTTTGAGTGACGACATAAATTCCGAAGGCCAGAACAGAAAATCCCTTACCGCCCGCATCCGATCCCCAATTCTTGTTCACCCCGGATGATTGTGTTGGGTGAATTGTGACCTCGTACGATCGTGTCGGGTGAGCAACAGCCGCTTCGTCACAGTACTTACGTATGGGCTAACAGATCACACTTTGGCCAAGTATCCTACAAAGAGACTCCCGAGAGCCAGAAGTATTAAAGGAATGGCCATAGGAATGGGCGCATCATGACATCGTAAGATGTCTCGCCCGAATGAATTAGTTGGTACTAGAAATGTTAGAAAAAATGAACGAAAAGAGTAATAAGAAGTGAAAAGGACAGAGACACTTCCCAACCAGAAAGCAAAGTTCCCACTGATGGTATACTTAGTGTAAGCGAGCTCTAAGATCACATCTTTGGAATAAAATCCAATTAGAAAAGGAAATCCAATTAGAGATAAGCTGCCTATGAGCATCATGGCATAGGTAAAAGGGAACGAGGAGGCAAGCCCCCCCATCTTCCGCATATCTTGCTCATCCGACATGGCATGAATCACCGAACCTGCACTCAAGAATAGTAATGCTTTGAAAAAGGCGTGATTCATTAAGTGAAAGACGCTAACCGAATAGTTAGAGATGCCGCAAGCAAAGATCGCCAACGAAAATATAAATTTGACCTAGTGATAAATAATGCAAGGGCAAAACCAGAGAAGTTCTCCAAGTTCAGGAAAATGGGAAAATTAAGATGATTGATTAATTTAAATAGAAAGTATGAAGAAGTACGAAAGTAATAATGGTCGCCCAACATATCTCTTTTGTTTGTCTGTTGGTTTGCGTGCTAACCAGCGAAAATTGGCCTCTATATGGCTGGCGGGTGGCCTTTGGGAGGCAACAAAAACGAAACCTGCATGTCGAAATTATCTGAATCCGTATGTGTGGCCTTCAATTCCTTCCGGGGATTTTACCTTACCAGCCACAAATTCCCCTTCTGTTAGGTAGTCCATCATCCTCATCAATTCCTCATCAGGATGTCGGGTCCGACAATTTTTATGTTTGTTATAGCTTCCATCTTCCACTCAATCGCAGAGGAAAAACACTTCATTTTCGCAACAGCGGGGCTATCCAATTACCTTCCTATACGAGACTTAGTTGTTTATGTGGTTCTCAGGGCTCGCTCAGGGGTTGTGGATGAGCGTCCAAGCAACTCGGTCCCCCCAACCAATATTATGTCAGCAAGACAGCAACGTTCTACTAGACACTGGACAAATTAAAGAGCGCATCACATGATGATGAGGATGTCTTATTTTCTCCGTTCATCCGTTCCCTTGGCCAAAAAGCAAGAAATAAAAAACATAATAATATAGCATGAGAAGTGTATATCGCCCCGAATCCTTACTTGATCAAATATCACATGGCATTGCACCCTTGAATTCCCACATGACAATGTGGCATTCAGTGGGATGTCTCTACTCCTCCTAGTCCAAGCCAGCCAATTCGACTGTATATATATAACTAATTCCTCATCGGCTTCTTCAACGTACACAGCAAAGAAAACAACAAGCACCACTACTACTTCAGTTGAGTGTTCTAACTAAGATCTCTAAAGCCCCATTGCAATTACCACTCCATCTCTCTTTCTCAAAAATCAATAATACATCATCATGATCAACGCCAGAAAACTCATCAAGATGGCAAGGAAGTGGCAAAGGATGGCTGCCCTCAGCAGGAAAAGAATATCATCCTTCTCAGGGAACAACAAAGTTGGGGATGCCATCCGTACCACCACCACCGGTTGTACTCCATCTCCATCTCTATCTCCGGCAGTTGAAAATGGCCATTTTGTTGTTTACGCTGCCGATCAAAACCGATACTCCTTCCCCATAGTCTATCTTAATAATCCAATCTTCATGGAACTCTTCAAAATGGCAGAGGAAGAGTTTGGACTGCCAAGGGATGGACCCATCATAGTTCCATGTGTCATCTCTTTTATTAGAGGGTGGTCAACGAATGACATAGAAAGAGCTTTGCTTCTTTCCATGGCCTCTTGTAGATGTTCATTTGCTTATGCCGTCCAAAATCAACAAGAGGAAACTAGCCACTCTACACTGTTGCATGGTTTTTGACTCCAATAATCCACTGTTGTAATAGCTATAGTGCCAAAAATTTGATAGATAGGTGTATATTAATTACTGAATATAAATTGTTTTTTATCAAAAAAATAAATCTGATATTTATTTCGTTATCTCCATTCACTATTGTGGACTCTGTCGATTGATAATTCAGTTTTCAGAAGACAAATAACGTATGCTCATATGGTAGTTTTATAGATTCCAAGTATTTTTTCTATTTTAACTAGTCAATCTGATAAATAATTAATATCTCAAAACATGAGTCGAGAAAACCTAGAAGGAGCCATGGTGGCTACTGAGCTTGACCAAGTGACCTATGCTCCAATAACTCCCCAACCACCATCCATAGCTCCAACTTCCCTCATAGTTATCGGCTCCTCCCTCCCAATACCACTCCCAATCTTTGTCTCGATTAGGGGTGCAATCCCGCCGAGCTACTCACAAGTAGCTTGTGAGCAGCTTGATCGACTATTCAGCTAAAACTCGAGTTGATCGAGTTCGAGTAACTCGATTGGGTTCAACAAGTCGAGTTCGAGTATTGGTTTTTCAAGTTCAAAAACTCATCGAGCTTAATCAAGCACACAATTATTTAATCATTATATATTTATTTATTATGAATTTACTATTTTAGGTTTGAAAATTTTAAAATTTACCAGAATGTCTTCTAATACTCAAACTCGAATAGGCTCGAGTTTGAACAACAAAGTGTAAAAAAAAAAAAAAGTAAATGAGTTTCGAGTCGAATTTAAGTACTCAAATACTGCTTCGAGCTCGAACTCCACAGGTTTTAGTTCGATGGAGCTCGAGTTAAACTCTGGTAGCACCAATAGCACTCAAGTCAAGCTCGAACATAATGCTACTCAAGCTCGACTCGGCTCGATCGCACCCCTAGTCTCGATCGCCTCTACTTACAGCAACAGACCGTCCAGGAGCAACTGGTATTAGTAGTGCAACTAAAACCCCTAATAAATCTCAAATTCCACGTTTCATTACTCCCTTGAAAAGCCCACTAAGGAAGGCTTTAAAACTCACACAGCTCGATCCGCAGGATGCTTGGCTCCCAATCACCGAGTCTAGAAACGGAAATGGATATTATGCAGCTTTTCACACTTCGTGTTCTGGGATTGGTATTCAGGCCCTTGTTCTCCCTGTTGCCTTCACTATTCTTGAATGGTAATTAAGCCAACAAATACTGTACTTAATTTATGCGTGATTTCGGATTTGTTGTTTGCTGCTGCTTTAGTATGCTGCTTAATTAACTCATACTGGTCTATTATGTGGCAGGACATGGGGTGTCATTTGCTTGACTTTAGCATTTATATGGCAGCTTTGTACCTTATATTTACAGGTGCAACTCCATGAAAATACTGAAACTGGAATTCGCTACAGCAGATACATTCAGCTAGCTAGCGCAACTTTTGGTGAGCTATTAGAAAACTACATATACAATATATGTTGCAAAACTAAATGTAGATAAAGCTGCTAAACCATAAATTAATCTGCATTAGAAGAGGAAAAATGATAAGAAGGATAATCTTTTCAAATATATATACATGTGGTTGGTAATTCGGAGGACAAACTGTCTAAGTTGCTGGCTGCATTTCCGATCATGTACTTATCGGCAGAAACCTGTGTGGCTTTGCTCATCATTGGTGGCACCACATCTAAGCTGTTGTACCAGACTTTGTGTGGATGAACGGACAAGCCATTGACGAATGTGGAATGGTATTTGGTATTCACATGTGGGGCAGTCCTCCTATCACAGCTTCCCAACTTGAATTCTATTGCTGGAGTATCGCTTGTTGGTGCCATCACTACAGCCGTTGTATATTGTACCCTTTTAATGGGTGGCGTCAGTCACTAAGGGTACGCTCCCTCAGGTATCCTATGATCCAGTTAGACCCAACACAGAAGTTGCTAGGGTGTTTGAACTCCTCAACGCGCTCGGTATCATATTCCTTTGCTTTCAGAGGACATAATCTCATACTAGATATACAAGTTACCAACAACAACTCAATCTCCTTCTGATAGACTACTTGGCAAAGTTAATAATACTCACATTAGTGAATCTTAAATTGTTAAAATGGGGAATATAGTCGTAGAACTTTGATTTTGACTATTCTGACGTAGTTACTATGTACGATTGTATAATCAATTTGATAATGGGAAATAGTGATATAAATTTTTTTTTTTTTTTTGGTTATGCAGGCTACCATGTCTTCCACTGAAAAACATCCTTCACGAGTGCCAATGTGGAGAGGCGTCAAAGTTGCATATTTAATTATAGCAATGTGCTTGTTCCCACTAGCAATTGGTGGCTATTGGGCATACGGTCGCATGGTATGACTTGATGAAAATTTTCTTTTTGGGGTAAGTACGTAATTGAAGAAGCAATCTGAAAAAATGGCTGTGTTTTGCAATTGACAGATTCCTGCAAACGGTGCAATGTTAGCAGCAGTATACGCATTCCACGGTCGGGATGTTGACCTGCTTCCAAATCTACGGCATGCCAATGTTTGATGACATGGAATCGGAGTTCACCAAGCGGTTCAAGAAACCATGCCCCTGGTGGCTTCGGGCTATTATCCAGGCCATGTTTGGTTGTGGGTGCTTCTTCATGGCGGTGGCAATTCCCTTCTTGGGGAGCGTGGCCGGTCTGGTGGGAGCAATTGCGTTGCCAGTGACCTTGGCTCATCCGTGTTTTATGTGGCTCAAGTTCAGGAAACCCAAAAAGTATAGTCCAACATTGTGGCTGAATTGGAGTCTGGGTCTTGCTGGTATGGTTCTAAGTCCAACATTGTGGCTGAATTGGAGTCTGGGTCTTGCTGGTATGGTTCTAAGTCCAACATTGTGGCTGAATTGGAGTCTGGGTCTTGCTGGTATGGTTCTAAGTCCAACATTGTGGCTGAATGGGAGTCTGGTTCTTGCTGGTATGGTTCTAAGTCCAACATTGTGGCTGAATTGGAGTCTGGGTCTTGCTGGTATGGTTCTAAGTGGAGTTCTTAGTGCTGATGGGTTTTATGTTGTGATTGAAACTGGCGTTCAAGTTAGCTTCTTTAAGCCTCACTAACTAACTGCGTACAACGTCAAAGATTTCCCCCCCCCCCCCCCCCCCCCCCTTTTTCTGGAATTATAAGGAAACTTGAGGTTAAACAAATAATTTTCAGTTCTATGTGCGATTTTTTTCAAGATGTGTCTCTCTAGTTGCAGTAAATAATTTTGATAGTATCTACCATTTCTAATTTTGTTTACGTTCTAAAAAGAATAAAAAATGAAATTCGTGAAATTTTGTGTTGTAGATTAACTACTTATTTACGACGAAGTTCAGATCTTTTTTGCAACTTCATTTGTTCTTATCATACTTAAGTGGAAAAGATATTGGATACTCCTCTACTTTCCTTCTGAGAATTGGAATTTTTTTTTTTTCCTTTGCTTGAAAATTACCTTTTTAGAAGTAACTCACAGGGCCAAAAGGCCCAAATTGACGACAAGAAGTTGATCTTTCCTTCATCTCGTGGTTGTTGCGACCACTAAAACTCCCAATCAAAGTACCAGTCGATTCATGTCATTGGGCTCATTAAAAGTAGGACCCAATGGTGACAAGAGAAACACCGGCCCCATTTCTCTTGGCCCTATTCAAGTGGCCGAGGCAAGAAATTAGCTCTGAGGACGGCAACAAATATCAGTCCCCCGTTTGCAAAAGTTGAGCATTACCAATAATCTACTCTTCCATAACTCGTCGCTATTTGGCCACAATCTCAACAATGTGGGGTAGAAACTCCAGTACTGCAAAACATAACTTTATTTAGCATTAAAGTTGTAAGTGCTGATGGTATCGATCGCATTTTACTAAAATCTCCCTCAAGGACAACATTATTTTTCCGACGCTACTGAGCGGCTCCTACCCCAAAAAATAAGTTGTCATTTAGATGCAGAAAAGCGAAACGAATCATCACTTAGGTTGCTACCATCGAAGTTTGGTCTCGTAAACCCAGTCAGAACTCTAAACACAAAGCACCTCAAATTTTGCAGGGCATCGGTTGTCCATACAGACAATTCTTGGCTCTCTTCAACTCCTCAATTGACAATGAACTCTGAGTTTAAAGTTTCTAAACATGTGCATTTTATTGGAAGCGAGAGTAAATAAGATACAAAGATGCATCTCGAAATGCAATATAGTTCCCCTTCCGCATTTTGCGCAGTTATACAAAGGAATATCAATAAGAACTGTTCAGGCCACCAATGCTAGAAATTCAATTTCTATCAAATTTTTTGGTAAATCTCATGAAGAAAAGTAGTACTACCCGTAAGTGAATGGATTTACTCACAAGAATGCTTTAGTAATTTAGAGTCATTCACTACAAACAAATTGCAGTAAGAATCACATCAAACAAAGAAAGTAGACTTTCAGAACTACAAGACAGAAGTAACAAATTCACCAATTCCTTTCATAGAAGCCTCGCTTGTCAGTAGAGTCAATGTATATACATTCAAGTAAAAACAAGACAATAAGATCAATGATGAAAAATACATGCAATATCACCCAAAAGCATCTCAGGGATGCATGCAACCATACGCAGAACATACTTCATTACCCCCCTCAAAGTTGCAAAACTAATTTGTCAAATGATCCCAAAAAGGAAAATAGCAGAAATTGGGGGTTCCAATCACCTAACGGTAAACACAATCTTCCGAATTTGTCAAATTTATTGGCTTTCCAAGATGATTGCCTCTCAAGGTTACTACACATAATATACTCCTGTAAAACTTAGGCTTCACCAGCCTTCCCAAAATATAGGCCCTTGATCTCATTTCAAAAGTCAGGTTAAGAGGCACTGATGCAATCTCAAGGTGACCCTTGGCTCCGCTCAGAACTGGTACTCCACCATAAAGTGGAACTTGGTAACCTCCAACAACTACCACTACTATGTGTTGACTCTTTCTTGACTGATAGAACTTCTTCATCTGCTTGATCATTAATAGCCAACAAAAGAGCCCCAAGTTAAAGTAGTGAAACTTTCCAAAGTAAATGGAGAGACAAGTAATTGACAATGACAGCAGAAGGTAGAAGAAAAGAAGGAGAGGAAATAGAAGAAGTTAGGATTAAGTAATTGACAATGACAGCAGAAAAGAGGAAAACCACAAATCTAACAGGGTCAAAGCAATTATAATATAGGAGTTCTTTCAATTATATTTTCTGTATTCCCCTTGTTTTTACTGCTTTACAAGCTTTCCAGCATGAACTTTTGTTGGAACTCGGCTTGGTGGAGGTTTTTTGCTTTTGTATTAACGGGTTGCAGTTCCTTTGGGTGCTTTATTTCAAACAACATAGGAGCATGCGTGTGTCTGTTAAATATGAATATGTATGCATTCTTGTATCTGTATTGTTGTACAATGGTCTGCAACAAGCAAACAAAATGCATTGATCAAAACAGGTGCATTTGCTATCACAACGTCAGGGGAGGAACCTATGTATTGAGGGAAAGAAAAATAATTAGTACATTTGAAATGTATCTTTCTCAATAAAAGATTAAACAAAGAAGTATACATCGGAATAAAAGATTAAAGAAAAAGCATATATCTGAAGCATGATCATGGGTTGCACGGTATTGATAGTTATTATGCTTTATAGGCAATGCAACAAAGAAAAGGAGGAATTGCTCTTTGATAATAGGACAATAAAGCAGCTTGTTTCCTTCCCTTGGCATTATGAGAACCAAAGAATTAAAAGTTATGCAAATATTAACAAAAAAAAAAAAAAGCAGTTTCGTTTGCAAGCTCGAAGGTTCAAGCTTGGTTAACTAAAGTCTACTTTTCTAAGTCTAATATTGTGGTACCTATTATTTCAATCCAAAAATCAGATAAATTGGTGTTCTTAATTCTCTGCTCTCCTTTGCTCAGGGAAATATAAAACGCACCTCCAAAGAAGCGAGGCACAACAAAAAGTGAAATAGTAGTGTAACTATTTGGGTTTGAATATTTTAATCCTACTAATTCATCCGCAAATATCTTCTCTCTTGCGCACATAATGCCATTGAAATATATGACTAAAAATAAGTACAATGAAATTATTTGTCATTTTGCATCTTAAATTCTGACTTCTTCTGGATAGTGAAGTCACGAGTTCCTCTCTGTCATCATTGTAAGATGCTCCACACCATCAGTCTAAGAAATCATCGAGGGAGTCAAACTAAAAAATTAAACGGATCAAATACGAACTTCATCCTTCTCACAAGCATAACAACACATTATACTGCAATCTGAGTTTGGTACTGTACTTGCCTAATCCAAAAATAAAATGAGATTGTATATTTCCGGATGCTGCCAAGTGGGGTCCATACAGCCCCAACGGGAAAGAGGACAGGATCCCCACCTGGCCCCCGGCTTGATTAAATGAGAGCACTGGTACTGTGCACAGGCAGCCTTTGCTCCTCTCAAGATCACAGTAATCAAGATGGTTGCAACCATTGATTAAAAAGTGCTTTAAAACGGACGACCAGGAATCTCAGGATTCAAGATCAAGACATCAGTCCTAACAGTCAACACCTAAAGCCCTAGTAAATACTCCACAACATCAAACAAAACAAACTTGACACCAGAGAAATGTACAAGCAGCTGGAGGAATTAACATTTAACGGAATGAAATTTAAAGAGAATGTTGAAAAAAAAAATTGTGGAAGGGTTGGACGATGGATTACCAGACCAGATGCGACCTTAAGGTCGTAATAGTAAAGTTGGAGAGGTGTAGAAGTGACATGTACACCGAAGAAAGTAGCTGGATTTCTGAAAAAGATTTTCACGGTTGAGTTCAAAGTCAACATGTCGGTTGGTACACCAGTGCCATCCATGCCGGCTTGCACGTTGAAGTTCTCAAATACAATGTTCTGCGCAAACAAAAACATCCCTTAAAACTCTAATTGAATACAACACCAAAAATTTGTTAGGAGTAGTAATAATAATGCTAAAGCAGTTTCCGTAATCAAAATTAACCAAAAAATAAAAGCAAAATTTTTGTACTGAACCCAGACAATTAAAAAAAGGACGAAACTTTCGGCCCATCACCCAAATTACGATTAAAATGAGGAACAGTAAAGCCCTGAATTTGGTGCATGCAAAAGGGGGAAAATGGCTGTAGTGGAAGAAAAAGGATTCCGAAGGGGAAATTTGAGTAAAAAATTAAAAAAAAAAAGAAAGAAAGGACGGACACCTTGACGAAGATTTTGGGTTTGTAAGGGACACTGGCGGCCCAAAGGATCAAAGAGAAAAAGGAGAACAAAAGCACAAAGCAGAAAAGAAAGCAAAGGACGTAGAATCTGAGGCGGGCCTTGTGATCATCCCTCTCATCTTCAGCCTCATCATCATCATCATCATCATCAATGATGCCATCCTCAGGTTCATCACCACCATGGCTGCTCTGAATCCTCTTCCACGCTAAAGCAGCAGTTTTGGGGTTCTTGAGAGAAGCAGAGAATCTGGAAGTAGAGGATTCGCGGGAGTGGTGAATGGGGGAGCAGTGATATTGGTAGTGGTGGGTGGGAGAAGCAAAAGGGCTGTAACCATATGACATTTTCTCCACATCATGCTGCTGGGAATGAGAGGGGCTTTGAACGTAGTAGAGGGGCCTCCTGGGAGACCGCGGCGGCGTTGATGCCTCAATGCTGGAGGTCACCTCTGAGTCTGATTTTACATGCATTGTCACCCCCATTTTAGCCATGGATTTTTCACCACACAAATCTCTCTCTCTCTCTCTCTCTCTCTCTCTCTCTCTCTCTCTCTAGTACATGAAGCGGATGTTAATAGGGTTTAACACTTCAAAGGGGGGCGGGGGCGTTCTGTTTTGTTTTTTTGGGGGTTTTTTGCCGGAAATGGAATGTTTTAAAAACATGAGACGCGGTAATGAATTCCTGTTGTCGTGATTCGTGATGCTGTTTATTGGAGGGGATTTGGCCTTTTTTTACGGCCGTTTGGATAATAAAGTTTGTGACTTTCGAGGTTAATGCGGGTAAGGTGTGCTCTGGGGGCGTAAATTTCACGCTGTGTAGTGTACTCGCCGGTTTGCCTTGTTCTTGTGGCTTGAGTTTTTTTACTTGCGCCCTGAGAGAGTGGGTAGCACGTATTACTGTCTGAACGGGAAGATGTTTGTTTGTGGAATATAAGGCGATTCAAACATTATTATTTACAATGTGTTCCAAGTTTTGTTAAGAGTTCTTCATGTGTGTGTATTTTGTCGGTTGAGTAGGTTGAATTTTTATGTGCAAAATTGAGATTTTCTGCTTTAGCAAGCCCGGTTTAAATTGTTTTAAAAGTTAATGAGTATAAAAATCTTGTTCAAATATAATTTAATTAATTGAAGAAATAATTTGTAATGAGATTGTCAAGCTTTTATTGTTACAAATGAACACTGTTGATTTGACCATGTTTTACATTTTGTATTGGGCATTTGCGGGCAGTGAGGCGAACGCTCTTGGAGAGCAGGTGGGCTGTGCATGAATTGACTGAATGTTGAGCTGTCCAACCCGTGGCAGCATCCATCAATTAAACATGGTGCTGGAAAGGACAGTGGCAGTGAGAGTAGTAGTATTTGACTAGTTGAGGGAGATCATCTCCATCCAAATTGAGTCCGTTAGTGCTTGGTTTGGTAGGAATGCAAATTTGCTCTCTTCAGATTATGCCAAATGTAGATTGAAGTGCCACAATTAATCCATACTGATTTCGTATCACATTGAAACAATTCTGTTGATCTTTATCTCTTCTTATTTAATATATGGGGCCAAATATTAAATAAGAAAAATGGTACATTCTAATTTTATTATTTTGATTAAAAGGTGGAGCGTAAAAATGTCATCTATAATTTAGAGACCTTAGACCAAATTATAATTAGTGTATGATACTCATTAATATTTTAATTTTCAAAAAATTTGCAGTAATTAATCTTTTGAAAGAATGAAAATCAAAACTTGACTCTATTCTATCAAAAAGTTAATTAACGGTAATAAAATAAAAACAGAGGGGTAGCTCTACTTGTGAAGGGAAAAGAATTTAGATTTGATTTGACACATCCACACACACGATATGAATATCTGATTTTTTTTTTTTATCAAGTGTTTAATATTTTAACTTACTTTTAAACTATTTTAGGAAATGATGGATCAGGAGGAGCTAATAAAGACTAAATTTTTAAACTATTTAACTACTGCATCTGAGACTAGAACCTCCAACCTACAGTAAAAGAGCTTTTTGAAATGCTACCTGACCACCAACCCGTTGGCTCAGTGGCTTAAAGAATATCTGGTATCTGGTCAGTGATTCAGTTTTAAATGGACGAATGGACCGTGGAATGAATAGGAGTTTAGCTGGACAATACTTTAAAACTTGGAACTTCCATTTAGCCAAAAGGGTGGTTTGTTAAGCAGGGAATTAGACACCGTGTGATTATGAAATGACAACTTTGCAAAGCACTACTTGAGTAGGGTGGCACTGTGGTACGTAGATTTCAAGTGGCTGGCGATTATACCAGATTTAATGAACTATCATCATGCTCCGTTTTCACTTTCCAGTGTTCCACCTGTTACTCCACTTTTTATCATTTGATAAATCACCAGTAAATTCGCCTTTTTTTTTTTTTTTTTTACTCTTTTCCACGTCCGAATTATATTATAAGAAATAGAATGTCAATTGGTGTATAAAATAAGAATCAGTCAAGTGAGAGTAAAAAATTGGTAATATTCTTAATTTTGTTCTTTATAAGAGTTAACCTTTTTAAGTACTATTTCTTTATTACTTTTACCCGGATGTCAGATGAGCTTTTTTAGTATGTGATGAACAAAGTTTGCGTCCAATCCCAATTCTCAAGCTAAAGCAAAAAAGCTTGAGAGTAGTTCGCGCAATTTGACGCCGTATCCCCCTCCACTGTTGACAAATTTACTTTCTGAATAGTTGACTCATAATTATTCCAAAATTTACTTACTGTTAAGATATGTTTTGCTAATTAACTCTCATAAATTGTCTAGTGTTATTAAAATTAATTTGCGATACCCATTAGGCAATGTCCGTTGGGCAAATTGCATAAATGTGTAGAGGATGAATATATACACTCAACACTAACTTCTTGTATTGTCAAATTTATTACTAAATCATGTCAATTACAATTTACCTCTATGAATTTATTTCCAATCCTGGTTACCCCCATAAATTTTCAATTGTTGAATTTAAGCACCCTAACTACCAGTACCACATTAGAAGATCTTTTTTTTTTTTTTAATATCAACAATTTGCATTACAATGTATGTTACCTAGGTGAGACTCTCAATATTGTGTTGGAGGATCATTTTTTTTTTTATAATCATCAATTTGTATTATAATATATGTTACCTGGGTAAAACTCCTAATGGTGTGTTGCATGAGACTCCAAACTATTTGTCATACACAATTAGGCGTGTGGTTCCCCGATCCTAACTTATCTCATTTTTCATTCTACTTCCTAAATGCAAGGTCGAAGTTCAAACTTCCAGACCTCGGTATGGAAAAATCTTTATGGGTCTTCCCCAGTCCACTGGACCAACTAGGGGTGGGCATGGGTTGGGTACTCGCCCTCAAAGGAGATTTGGCTAACTTGACCTGACCACATCAGGTCAGCAATTTTAACGACCTTAACCCGTCCCTAACGTTTTCAGGTTCCTTCTTCTCAGGTACCTAATAAAATAGGGGCAGGTCATAGGATACCTAATCCACTCTGCATTTAATATGAACAAAAATCAACACCCTAAATAAAATAGATCACAATCTCCATACAAAAAATCAAGTATCAATTTTTTTAAGCATTACATCCAATACTTTAGTACATACTTACAAAGAAAACACCTTAGGACATGCCAATCTCAAATATTCAATGCGCATTAGAATCACAATATCTAATAGACAGAATATAGATTTGGTGACCAAAATTAATGAATTGTGTAGAGAGTTGCTTTTTGTTTGAGGAGAGAATGAAAGAAGGTTGATATTGAAATTCGAAAAATTGTCTAGTTTTTGCTTTTTATAAAATTATTTCAGCCATTATAAAATTACAATCCTCATCTATTTTTTTTAAGAACTCAAAATATATAGTAACTAATTAGATTTGCAATTTATCTAAATTAGATTTTTAACAAAAATTGTATGCAATTTTATTAAAATATTTATGAAGACAGTAGATTTTGGTCATTGTATTTAAGTTGGATATGGTTATTTCTGTTTGATTCATACAGCAACATGATCTTTGCGTTTATGTTTTTATTTCAATGAGTTCCTGCCAATATTTCATAATATTTCTAAAACTTATACATTGCGTTGTTTATTTCATCATCCTGGCACAACGGCAGATGCAATCTATCTGCAAAATCAATATTCGGTCAAGCCAATTGAACAATTCCAATGTAATTAGTCAAATGAGCATTAATTATATTATTCACACAAGGAAGCTGCATGCAACCAGAATAATTTATAATTAGCACGATATTCTATTTGAGGCACTGAATTAGCCATCACTTTTTCGAATTCAATTATCATTGTAGATGATTCAAGTGATGCATTTACACAAACTATTTATGATAAACTCACAACCCCACAACAAAAACTCACAATAAACATATAATCACAACAGTATTTTATTAACCTAATTTTTGTCCCATGTTTAACTTTTAATATTAGTTCAAACTCTTCTTGTATGATTTTTTAATAATTTAGGTTAATAATTTTAATAAAATTACAAAATGGTCCCTATATTTTTAATAATTTAGGTTAATAATATTTATAAAATTATAAGATGATCTGTATCCAATCCAAATTTTGTGGGTACCTGACCCTCCTCTGTCCCACTGGGAGAAAGACGGTTGGAGTACCTTATTTTTCAGATTGGGTTGATCCGGATCAGACAGATTTTTGGGTTGGTGGTTTTTTTGGCCCACACCTAGGACCAAGACCCATGGCTCTCTGGGAATCATTTGAAGCACTCTATAGATCTATTCGCTCATTCAATCTTCCTCGTTGTTGAAATGAATTGCAGTGGACGACCCAGAAACTCTCATGTCGTCACTTTAGAATGTCTCCATCGTACGCATAATATTCTGGTCCTGGACTTGAACCAGATAAAAAATAACAGTAGATCATCTTCGTCAATCAACCGTAACAATGAGTAGGCGAGGACAAATTCTATCAAAAACAAAAGAAGAATATGTTGGCCTTTTGGCCATCAATGAAAGTAATTGCTGCATGCAGTGTTTGAAAATAGCCACAGCTAACAGCACGCAGATTATATATGTAAGCCACGAATTTCACAAAATTTTATTAGGGTCTAATACAGTGTGAACCCTTGATTGTTTGCTTCTGCGTTTTCTCTAATATCTTATTTTAACTTAATCTTAACCAGGCAGGCTAACAATATATACGTACATACATACATATATACATATATAATAATAATAATAATAATAATAATAATACCAAAAGGAAATAAAAATAGAACCATTAGATACGAGAGAAGCTTCTTCCACTAAATTCATCATGAAATTCCCAGACGGCATCCAGCAATGTGATCAAAAAGAGAAGTTGAAAGCGTAAAAGGCGAAATAGAGGGTTGGAAATATAATTGACAACATGAACATTCCGTGTGTCGCGTCAGTAATCACGGACGTGCAAATTGTTTCCACCCAAAAAAGTCCGTCCCACCTCTTTTCCATGTTCCTACAAATTTCTCTTCAACGCGGTTGCTACAGCTTGCAATTTCTAGACCCATATATGATTTTCAATTTCTGGAATATATTGGTACCTGCCTTAGTATCTCACAGGTTCTTGAGTTCCAATTTCATACTAGTGGTTTTTTTTTTTTTTTTTTTTGTAAACCTCCATGTCCTCCTTGCTAATTTAGTAAACAAAATGCAACATTCCTGTCTAAATTAAGAAATGTTGTCTCCAAGGGTCGAATTAAAACCTTAAAATAACTTCAAAAGCTTTCACAAATAAAAATTCAAGACAAATATTTTACAAATATAAGTAATATATATGTATGTATGTATGCATGCGAAATACAAATAGTCCAAATAAATAATACGTAAAAGACACTTTAGATATCAGGCAATAAATTAATTAAGGAATTTTTGTCTTCTCGAAAAAAAAAAAAAGAAGGAATTTTTGTCCATGCAATAAAAAAAGTATAATCACTAGTGTCAACATCCAAATAGATGGTGGAAGTCGCAACTTAAGTTTATGGAGTCTTAAACACGTATTTACAGTTCACAATTTATGTATTCCATTCAGTTACCCATTCATCCTTTGCTTGCACCACTATGTATCTATTTAAATTGTCATATGTTGGATGCTCAATCCGTATCTGAGTTGTCCGCTTTGCTAGCCTCTCCATCCTTCTTCTACGTAAAAAAATGCTGCTGCTATTAGGGGGACGTGGAGTATGGCATTTGATTGCCATTACCACATTCATAATATTCTCCCTTTCGGTAACTGCTGGTGCCGAAAATCCCTACAGGTTTTTCAACTGGAACATCACCTACGGCGACATCTCTCCTCTGGGACTCCGCCAACAGGTTTCTTTGTTTCTTAATTTAATTTTCCGAATTGAACCTTGTTGATTAAATGTCGTAACCCCGAATCTGACAAACTATAGCTTTACTCTCCCACTTTCTTTTTCTAATGCAAATGTTATTTCAGGGAATACTTGTAAATGGACAATTTCCAGGCCCTCTCGTACATTGTGTTACGAATGAAAACCTCATCATAAAAGTTCACAACAATTTGCCCGAACCCTTTCTGCTTTCTTGGTTAGTTTTACTTTCGCTCCTCATTTATCTACCATTTACCAAGTAAATTAATGCTTTGTCAAGCATTAATTTAGGGCACTAAATGGGCAGTTGCTGCTTCTGCGTTGCGTGTTGGTCCAAGCCTAAAGTCAAGCTTCAAGCTTTGTGATTCTTTGATAAGCAGTTTTAGTACGCAATCTCATGCCACTATCCAGACTGGAAACAAACGTACATGTATCAGAAATGATCGCTCTAAATGACCATAAAAAGGAGAGAAAATGAAAACGATAAGCAACAATATTCAAATAGATACATAACTCCGAGTATATTTACTCAAAGACGGATCAAAATTTACAGAAACGAAAAAATACAGAAAGAAAGAAACAAAAATAAACACGTTTGTGGAGCACTTCACCGTGTGTGCGCGAGAGTGTTAGCTTTTCTCCGTATTTTCCTCCCGTACCATACTAGAGATCTTTTGGTAGTTTAGATGTTTGGACACGGCACGTTATGACTTGTGACATTAGTGATGACGGTGCCACGAGTCTCTGAAAGACTTGCACCATTGTCAAAATAAAGACTAATAAACTTTAGATCCATAATAAAAGTTTGAAGAGTCTCAGTGGGTGTGGTGGCCAATTGCTATATTTCGTGAATCCGTGTGGCTAGCTAATTGGTGCATTATCTAGTTCCACATGCTGTATGTGTTTCACCAGAAAATTTTGAAGCCCATGTAGTGACTTGTATTACTTGACATTCATGCAGGAATGGTATTCAACTAAGAAAAAATTCATATCAAGATGGTGTCTACGGAACCACATGTCCCATCCCTCCAGGCAAGAATTACACTTACGTACTGCAAGTGAAAGATCAGATTGGAAGCTTCTTCTATTTCCCTTCTCTTGCGTTTCACAAGGCAGCTGGTGGATTTGGAGGGATTAGGGTACTTAGCAGGCCTCTAATTCCTGTCCCCTTCCCTGAACCTGCAGCTGACTACACCATTCTCATTGGAGATTGGTACAAAAAGAATCACAAGGTAAATTTTGTAGTGAATCTGCTATATCATTTTTATTCGATGGGAAACGAAATTCAAAACACATGAGATTGACCTTGCTAAAATTTTTATGGATCCAATTACCAAAAATCTAATTAATTATTCACTAATATAGGAACAATGTTGCAGGTATTACAAGCAATTCTAGACCATGGCAAGAAACTCAAGTTCCCTGATGGCATTCTGATCAATGGACATGGTCTGAATCACACATCATTTAATGTTGAACAAGGTACAACCAAAATAACTCTCCAAATGCACCAGGGTACTATGGTCAAACGACTCCACAATATTACATGTAACATATATTTAACTGAGGGCGTTCTCTGTTATTTATAGGAAAAACATACAGGCTTAGGATATCAAATGTGGGACTTCGAAACTCGCTCAATTTCCGTATTCAAGAACACAAAATGAAGTTGGTAGAAGTAGAGGGAACTCACACTATTCAAAACACCTTGTCCTCTCTGGATATTCATGTTGGCCAATCATATTCAGTGTTAGTTACTGCAGATCAGCCTGCTCAGGACTACTACATTGCTGTTTCTACTCGCTTTGCGGAAAAGGTGCTCACAACCACTGCTGTCCTTCATTACAGAAACTCCAGAAAGCCAGTATCAGGGGCACCTCCCCAAGAACCACCCAACAGTGTATCGTGGTCAATGAACCAGGCTTATTTCATCAGGTATTTCTCACGTGTAGACGCTTGAACTCCTGAAATTGAAAATGGAGATCAAAAGATAGGTAAATAAACACCATTTATTTCTCTAAAATACATGCAGTGTCAACTTTGAAATCTAAATTATGATTTCTTTCATGTAATTCATATCAAGTTGTGATCCATTCATCAAAAGAATATCCTGATTTTTTCACAGCCTAAAAACCAGCATTACAATCTTGTCATTTCCAGGACCAATCTCACTGCAAGTGGGCCCAGACCAAATCCTCAAGGCTCCTACCACTATGGTCTAATCAAAGTTACAAGAACAATTAAGTTAGTTAATTCAGCAGGTCTAATCAATGGCAAACAGAGATATGCAGTAAATGGTGTATCCTTCATCCCGGCTGACACACCCCTGAAGCTCGCAGACTATTACAATATTAGAGGGGTATTCCGTGTCGGAAGCATTCCTGATAACCCCATAGGCAGAGGAATGCACATTGACACATCAGTCATGGGTGCAGATCACAAAGCATTCGTGGAGATTGTTTTTGAGAACCACGAAGGCATTATGCAAAGCTGGCACCTTGATGGATATTCCTTCTTTGTGGTTGGGTGAGTTAATTTCTCAACTTACAGATAATCATTGTCGTGAGAAGTTATTTTCCCTATTTTTCCAAATCATAATACTCCTAAAATAATGGAAGAGGACAAACGAAAATGGCATTTTTTTCTTTTCTGATTTCTGAACTTATAAGCATGGATCATCCGCTGAATAATTGTTCATTCGGTTTTCATGCTAGCTAGACGGGGCAGATTAGCTTTTCCAATGTAAACTACTTTCTAGTAGTTCTAAATGTAAAGCATTTCTAAAAATGTTCCAAATATGTTCCTGATGCAGGATGGAAAGTGGTAGGTGGTCTCCAGCTAGTCGGCATAATTACAATCTGAGAGATGCAATTTCCCGTTGCACCACACAGGTGCGTTCGTCAGCGGTCGCGAGATTCTTTCCTGTGAACTTGTTAAAATAGAATATGAGGTGTGACTTGATGGTCTGTGTTGCAGGTTTATCCCAGGTCATGGACTGCTGTTTATGTTGCCCTTGATAATGTTGGAATGTGGAACCTGAGGACTGAGTTTTGGGCTAGGCAATACCTTGGCCAACAATTCTATCTACGAGTTTATACTCCAGCTAAGTCAACCAGGGATGAATATCCTATTCCAGAGAATGCCCTGCATTGTGGCAGGGCTAGAGGTAGAAGAGCATGATCTCCTAAATGAACTGCTGATCACTACAAAAAGCTCCACTCACAGGTTGATTCACTCAAAAAGGTCATATTCTTTGCAAGAGTTAGAAAAAGGAATAATAAGAAAGCAAGTTCGATTCTCTAAAGTATTTTGTGTGACACAAAACATAAAAATTATATGTAGAAAGCATTCTTGGGCACAAGTCCCAAAAACCAAATACAGCAGAATACCAGAAAATGGCAGGAAGACGTTTATTAACCATTGTAACAAAATCCAGGTTTGAATTTCCATTGTTTTGTTTGATGTTAAATAATAAAGAAAAAAGTGAGATTGAGGAAAGGGGGTAAAACAGAGAAATTATATTTTGAATTGTCATATTTCGAATTCGGAGCACAACTCTACATGAATGCATAACAGAAACTTAAGGAACCCAAATTGTAGTAGATTTTTCAGTTCTTTTGAAGGAGCAAATCATCAAAGTCCACTCTCAGACTCTGAATCATAAACGAAAGGAAACGTCTAACCATTGCGTACTTGTAAAGGTTGGGATACATTTCCACGTCCTTTTCTTTTTGAACTAATCAGGTGAGGAAAGGGGCTTATAGTCAGATACGCACACCAGTTACCTGTATGTGAGAGAGAGATATTGAAATACCCATGCCCCGGTTTTAAGGGGTTTATTATGCAAATATTTAAAGTTATGGGAGTAGGATTTAAATAATAAATAGATATAAAATATACTATTAATAGGGTTTTATAATTCTCATGCTCTCTCTTATTCTTTAGCTGTTAAATAGATGGACAGAGAAAAAACTCGTTAGTAAACAAAGGGAACAAGGGAGAGAGAGACAGAGAGCTTGACCTTTTCAACACACATCAAAAGTAAGCTTAGCATCATCTTTAATTTTTAATTATAAATTTCTTGATATAGGAACATGTTAAGTTTATAAGATAAATATTTAAAACCTAATTTACAATTAACATATAGAGTTTATGGGATTAAGATTGGGATCTGGATTCTTGGTTTTTACTAAAGAATAAGACAGATTATGGTGTTAATTTGATTGACAAGGAGGGGAAAAAAAAGAACAATTGCTTGCGGATTCCGATTTCATGGTGTATTGTGTTTATACAATTGCTGAGATTTGATATTTTGGTGGTTAAAAATAAAAGGAACAAAAGGCTACAAATCTTCATTGTTCCAATAACCGTTGCTTGGGAAGAAAGGGAAAAAAATAATACTAATAGAATATAATACGGTTGTAAGACGAAAGGCTTGCAAACTCTACCTGCAATGCAATCTGCTTACCGACCGCGCAAGTTCACGGGAAATTTTATGCATTATTGGGTTCTGACACAATGAAGTTGGAAGTCATTGACAGTGGCCTACCTTGAAGATTTAAATAATATAGAATAACGAAGGTATCCTATAATTATGCTAAACATCTTTGGTTAATTTGTTTAATTTAACTGTCTTTTTAGTAAATGACTTCCTAAGTTAGTTATTTGACTATGAATCTAGTTTAAAGTTTAGTTTTTCTTTATTATTAAATAGTAATAATAGTTAAGTAGAAATAACCAAGTTTTTATCATAACACGGGAGTTTTGGAAAAAATATTTATATAGATGAGGTTCACGAGTGGAACCGTGAACCTTGTAGTTTAGAATCATCCACATCAATCATGACCTACACATGGCCCACACCATGACTTACCAGGGGCTCACCTCATGACTAATGTGGATGATTCTGGACCACAGGGTCCACGAGTTCTACCCACCCAGTCCAAGTAAGTATTTCTCGAGTTTTGGGGATTAGGACTTTCTTATTTTGTTAAGTATAGGTTGGAGATTAATTTTTCAAGAGGGAAGTAAGGTGGCGAAACTTTAGAATCTTTAATTGATATATTATTGATTTATTATTTTAGACTTGGAAGTTTTAAAATTATTCATACTGCAGGTATTGATATAAATATTAAGTGAAGTTGTATTTTATTTTGACTGTAACTAGGTGATGTATATTTTCAAATTGAGATTAATTGATTTAGAGAAGTTAGGATTGGACTCTAAGGGGAGTAGTTCTTACATTTTTTCATGTTTTTAAAAAATTCTTTCCGTATATATATTTATTCCTTTTATAAATATTTTTATAATATGAAACTCAGAATCGGCATGTAATATGTATGAAAATTCCTTCATATGTCATGTCATTTTAATTATTCATATGTATATGCATGTGTATGTGTGATGTATGAATGTACGACATGCTATGATTTGGCTCTGATTATTCTTTGTACACCAGAGAAAGCTAGTTCTCGATATACCTATCTGACAGTGATTGGTCAGGTCATGCATGCATGTTTATGACTCTCCTAACTAGAAAAAAAAAGTTAAGCTAGGTATTTGGTACTACTGGTTCCTACTTTGAAAATCTGAGCCTACTTATATATGAATTTGTACGCATGGATTGTGATTTGTTTGATATGTTACAACTTTGATATATATTATGTGTTATTATTTTGGGTGATTATGAATAGTGTATTACGGAATGAATGTATGTATTATATGCATGTATATTATGTAACTGCCTAATCTGGTGAGAAAGAGATAAAATTACTTACTTAGCGTGTTGGTTACTTACCCCACCCATATTATTTATTTTGCAGATATTTTTAGTTCGGACTAGAGGGTACTTAGCTTTGCTATAAAGGATTTAAATTTATATTTCAGAAATAGTTGGTAGGCGCCAAACAATAGTTTATTTTATGTTTTGTGTTATTTTATTTAGGGACTGTTTAGTTAGTAGGCTAATAACAATAATTTATATTATGTCTTGTATTATGTAATTTACCTAAGAGAATTTAATGACTTAGATGGCTGTTAAACTTTATTATTTGCGAATACTTTGCAATGATTTGGAGTATTTTAAAATTTATATTACTTGTGATTTATAATTGTTTTGATTTTAAAGTCTTACTTAAGTTTAATACGCGTTGTTACACCCGGATATAAAAATTGACATGGGTGTGACACGGGTGCCAGACAGATGCTGGAGGTACAGCTACCATAAGTCGTGCTACTACTTGCTAGCTGGGCACTAGGCCGCATTTGTTGATCGAATTGGCGTTTGCAAGTTGGTACTCAACGCTTCCTTGTCAGTTGGACCAATGCCGAAACCGGCAATGATTTATTCCAATTTAGGCCTATGAAACTTGCAAATATGTCCTCAATCAAATTCACCACCCCAAAAATTGATTGATCCCTACTTTTTCAATCTGAACCTCCTAATTCTAAAATTCTCAATTAAAACCCTTTCTACTGCCGTCAGTCTCACTGATGCAATCTTATAAATTCAACGACAACATAGGAAAAATTAAAGAAAATGCTGGAGGGATTAATTGAAAATTCTGACTTTTGAAGTACTTGATCACGTATTAATAGTAGCCGTACATTTTATAGGACCAAGATGACATTAACCTGAAAGTAATATCTCCTGGCATATACTATTCTTAAATAAGACACAACATATTTCTTCTAAGCACCAATTAATTATAGCTTCTCAGTTGATTGAAGATAATTAGCATGGAACAATTCTTAATGATTTTGTATCTGCACTCCATCTCTCTCCCTTTCTCATCATTTGTAAATAATTACGCCTCGGTATTTTGAATAACTTACCTCACCACATATTGAATCCTTTACCACGTTGTTATGAACTATTCCCACAGCGCATTCTTGCGAAAATCCATGAAAATCAAAGAAAATTGATCATTTATTGCAAGAGACAAAGAAGGCTGAAATGCTAGTAACTTTCTCATGATTAAAATCTAAATTTAAATATAATACATTGTAACTCAACGAAACATAAGTATTTGCATTTTACATTGCTCCTGGCTTTGCTTTCTATGGAGCAGGATTGAACAAAATTAATAACACCACATAGAGAAAGATATGCACATGCTGGTAATATATATATAATGCATGTTGTGACGGTGAAGTGCATTTTTGCGCAAACGAATTACTAGCTGGCTAGCCATCTTCCATTAACAGAGTTTCGCTGTAATCTGATTCTTCATGTCTGCTGCAAAACTCCAATTCACCTTTTGAACTAGTCTTTCCGTTTTGGAGCTCTTCTCTCTTTCTTTGCATCTCCAGCCAGTGCTCCGGCTCCTCACATAAACGCAAAATCTGTCACCAAATATTGGAAAAAAAAAAAGAAAAGAAAAGCAATTAGTTTTATCGGGAATTCTATTTTTCTGTTGATATATGTCTCTGAAGTCTTCAGATTCAAAGTATATTGCTTCCAAGTTCTCAATTCGGGGTCGTGTACATGTTTGGAAAGAAGTATTACTAGAAAGATCATAGGTTCATGGTGGCTTAGGTCATGCCAATATTTATGATGAATTGTTACCGTCTTCATTGTTGGCCTCCTGGATGATGAATGCAAGAGGCACAGACGTGCAGCAATCATCATCATTTTCATCTCATCTTTGTTGTAATCATTGTTTAAGTTTGGATCAATCAGGCGTTCACAGAGGTCGCTGCTAAGAAGAGACCTGGCCTGCAATTAATCATCATTCCAAATTCCGCATTGTTAGTAAAATCGTATATAAGTAAATCCTCTCTAATTATTATGAATCGAGAAGACTTATTCAGTTACCCATAATACTAAGCTTTCTTGATTGGACTTAGATTTTGTATGGATGGCCTCTTTCCCGGTAATTAGTTCCAGAAGCACAACACCATAGGAGTATACATCTATCTTCTCATCAACTTTGCCGTACATCATGTACTCTGGGGCCAGGTAGCCAAAAGTCCCGACCACATGAATTGGCTTCGTCATCACGGATAATGCTTGCTGATTTTGGTGTAGTACTGTCGCCGCTCCAAAATCTGACAGCTGTGGGAACAACCAACATTTAACTGTTAGTCTACAAAATTTAGCCACAGATTAGCAGCCATGAGCTTAAATTTGTTAATAAACATGCACTCAAAATAGAATATACATGTTAAATTTTGTATTTTATGATCAAAGGTCATATATCTTAATGCTATTCAAGAAGCTCTCAAGAATTTGACACCGGGCCACTTTGCTATATGTACCTTCATATAAACTTGCTAAGTTGGAAGACCAGAAATGTTGCCTACTACTTAATCATTTTACCTCGGCATTACTAACTAAGCGACACGCTTTCTTGTCGATTAATCCTTTTTGCAGGTAGAGCTAGAGAATATTAGTACAATATTTAGTCTCACGTCCACCAGTTCTACAAATCCTGGGAAGGAAGCTCAAAGAACTTACCTGTGGTTGGCAATCCTCACAGAGGAGAATATTAGATGACTTCACGTCTCTGTGTATGATTGGAGGGGAGGAGCAGTGAAGGTAGTCTAATGCCCTCGCAACACCAATGGCAAGTTGCATCCTCTCACCCCACCTCAGCTGTTTAAGTTTTTGCTTCAGACTTCCCGTTAGTAAATTGTAAACGACAGCCTGCATATCTTTACAGTAACAATACCCTAGAAGCTGCACTACATTTTCATGATTCAAGCCACTAAGTATTTCCGCCTCTCTGAACATATCCTCTTCAGAATGCGGTGAGGTATGGAGTACTTTCACTGCTGCAGCCTGACCACCGTCAAGATTGGCTCGATACACCTTACTATGTCCACCCTCCCCAATCAACATCTCGGGACTAAAATTGTGAGTTGCACGCCTTAGTTCTTCTAGTGTGCAGCGCCTACTGTTTCCCTTTGCTTCTAAAGTAGCCAATCTCTGAAACAATTTCTGTGTCACATCTGGAAAGCTCAAATTTTTCCTAATGCTCTGCAGTCTTTTAGTTCCAGTTTGTTGTGGAGGTGATGAAGTTGAGGAGCATGGCATTGTCAATGATTTCTGGAGATAGCATTTGCTTTCTGATTGATTACGACTATTAAATTCAGAAACCGATGACACAGCAGACTGAAGGACTTTAATTGCAGAACCTTGTTGTGATGTTCCCTGTCTCTGCATTAAGATTTTACCTCCATTATCCATTACCACGAGGGAGCAACTCGGAGGTAATGCCTTTAAGCATTTGGTAATAGTTGAATCATTAGGCCTGCAGACAAATAACTCATAAGAGAGAGTGAGTGAGAGAGAATATAATGTAACATGCTGCCTTGCTCATGTATTACTGATAAGTGCGCGAACGGGCATACCAAGGACTGCTGCATCCGACTGCAAGAATTGTGGCAAAGTGTATCCTGACTTGATGACTCAATTCTACTATATAAGAGCTTCCAATACAAACTTTGACTTGGAAATCAACCTGAATAGGTCATTGCAAGAGAGTTAAGTTTGTCAAAACTGTTTTCAGTGTTTCTCAAGTTATTGACCTATGACAATGAGAGCTCAAAGAATCTTTCTTGTAAACAGAACTCTGAGAAGTTAAAGATATCCTAACCTGTTTGGACTTGCAAAGATCTTCATGGATATGGAAAGTGTTTGGATCAAAGCTATCATTTGATCCTTGAACATGAACAGCCAGCACACTGTCCCCAGGCACAACTACCAAATTGAGCAAGCGCAGAAGCATTTCTCTGCTGTAGTTATCAGACTTTAGACCAAAGATAATGGTTCTCTTCTTGCCAATTCTGGCCTTTAGAAGTGAAAAAAGACGTCCATTGATCCTTGGGTTTCCAACCATCATTAACAGATTTGAGTCTCAATGTAAAGCCAACATCCTATTAGGTTCATTTTTCCACAAGCTAGATATTCTTTTATCGACCACCCCCCCAGATTTTGGCATTGTCTATAGAATCTGGTAGTAATTCTCCCACATTGTGGTGCATGATTTGATTTTTGTGGACCTTTCCATAAAGTTCAGTAGCTAGTATGTTATTTTGAGCATTTATTAATGGTTGGTAGGTGCTTTTAAAGTTCATAAACAAAAGTTATCCCGCTTTCAAGACACCGACAACAGAGGAAAGTATTTCAGAGTGCATTTGCTTCACGGAAAGATATATACTGCAGATGAATTCATTCCTTTTTCATCCAGTTGAATACAGGTACTTTCTCATGGAACCCTTCCTGAGCCATTACTCCACCTTGTTGATCTTTAGCTGAATGACGAAGCTTTATAATACATATGATATACTAATGCTTGAGCCCTCTGTGATTACGCTCCAAACCCATTTCAAGTTGTTCATATTGAGTGGGTATCCATAACTACTAAAAGACTGTGTACAAAATTCATAAAATCAATTAACATATTGCAATTTCCAAGTAGTTTAGCACCACACGGTGCTTCTTTAAATTGCTTCCAACCGCGGAAAGCAAAACCCAGTTATGAGACTGTTACTTGCGGTCCAAATTTCTAACAAGTTCTTTATAATAGTATGGTCTGGACGCTAGGCGCAAGTTGTTGCTGGTTTCACTCGAATGATTTTCCGAATCAGTTAATTCCTACTATTTATTCCTTTCTGTGCAATCGTTTGCAATAAATACCCTCTGGATTTAATGTCTCAAAGGATACAGATTTATCCTCTGCAGCCATTTCTCACAAAAATCACTGTTCAACCATGGACGTGGACCAAATAAGATTTACCAAAATCCAGGCACGAGCAAAGTCCAGTTACGGACAAAGAACTCGAGACTCCAGCCCCAGCAGGCGACAGCAGAATAATTACGAGTCACTTCTTCTGAGGAAGATGGTGAAAGTACTGAAAGTACTTTTTTTCAGCGTGCAATGAACTTTTCCAGTAACGCTACCATAGACAATGATCCATCACTATCGCAATAGCAATAAAACCTGCGCATTCTTTTCTGTTGAATAGGGACAAAAAAAAAATAATAAAAACAGTATATAGCACATAATAAAGATAAATTCAAACTACTTCAGCAGCAAAGAACATTATCATGCATCCAATTAAAGACAATCGACGGGAAACCATTGGTAGACGAATGGCCAAGACCCCTAATAATGGACGCCCGGCCCACAAGCCACTATTCTTGGCTCTTGCCCATACTAACTTAATTACGTTCAGCCAGGGAATTTAAAAAGGTGCCGCCACCCCTCTACCACTCTACCACCTATTCTGGACACCATGAATTACGTTGAAAATCCTCCTTCACAACCCACCCCCCACCCAAAAAGACAAAAAACCCACAAAACCCCAAAAAACCCACCGCCGAAAATGCCCCCGGATATAAATGGTAAAAAACTCCTCCCAGAAACTCCTGTCTTTTTCTCCCATTCACCATTTGACAGCTACAAATTTTGAACAGATAACAGGAGCGTCGACCATAACTGCCTCTGGCCCAAAAACCCCACACCACAACAAAAAGGGCTTAAAAAACCCTAAATCACCACCCGGCATGTTCCTAGGAGGGATTCCCATTGAACCATAAGTTCATAAAGACTAGGCAGGCATCTAATCCAACTCCTATTGACCAAGGGTGGTTATCAGAACCACTTCTATCAACATATATCCAGGTTTTAACTCTCGTCCCTCCTCTTTCCTTCCATGAACCAAAAATGAAAACCACTTGGACAGCTATATTACCCATTGCGATGCTATTGCTGATCATGCGCAAAATTTTAAAACAACTTGACAAGTTCATGCTCTGGCAAAGCCACCTAACTCTTGTACTAAAAATTGATCACCAACACAAAAGTCCACAATGGATATGGTGAGGAAGAACCACGTGAACAAGCCTAAATGGAAACCCCACTTTTAGTCAAGGGGGCATCCTCAAATCCAAGACAATGCAAGCTGCTAGAAGCCGCCATACATCTTACCGACACTGCCATTCGACATTACACTTTGCCAAATTTCGGCCAAAAAATGAGGACAAGAAAATATCTCACTCATAGATATAATTCCTATTAGCAAACCAATGATATAGGAAAGGGGTGTAACAACAGAAAATAGCAAGTACAATATCCTCTTATCCAAAATTATACAAGGCTGTTATCGGAACAACATTACATAGCGACCTGCATTTATATTTATATGTTCACTCTGAACACATTATTACTTCAAATCAGAGTGCATCGAGTTGAACAGGAAGGTGCACACTTGTATATCATGAATGCAAAGGCACTTTGCACAAGTTATATACTCCCTTTTGCACATGCAATGCAGTATTCTTCACAGGCACCCCTTAAGGAATATCACCTTGCTTCTCAGCAAGACACACGCTCAAGACTTGTCAGCAATCTGCAAAAAAACAATAAAACACATTCACATCAGTTCAAGAATATATAATCCTTCAGCGTCAAGACCAGAAAGAAGCCAAAAGCCAAAAGGCAAAAAGCATTCAATTACTACCCTCAACACTTTGATGTTAGTTCAGCTTCGTTACCAGCATTATAATCAGGTAAACATGTACAAGAAAAATATTTAAACCAGAAATTAATGGTCAACTTATAGGTCATAAATCAGTTAATGTGGTAAGCCGCATCTAATTCAGATTATGGTGAAACTTGTTTATATAGGCCTCAACATAGCCAATATGTTCCCAATGGACCCAACTTTAAGTAGATCTTTCCAGTAGTATTGTTCCCATTTGTTGATAATGGACAATTACAATACCACCCAACTGATCCATAATTCATAAATACATCACCAGTTTGATCAGAATCAAGCAAAATGAAGGAGAAAATTCTAAAACAGATGCACGATTTTAACAAATAACTTGTGAGAGAAATTTTCAGAAATCACAAAAACCAATTGGAGCCAGTCCCAGTGGAAACATCCTAAAGTCAACATCACAATTACAGGCAGATGTCGCAACATAAAACTTCGGCCAAATGCCGGCTGCTTTTTTATCGGAGCAAAACATGTCGTCAATATTTCTTTCAAACCCTTACCACTCCACCCCAACCTACTCTGAAATATGTTGGAGAAACTTCAACAAATGACAAAGGGAAGCAATCAAACCTAACTTACTGCATTATGAAGCAAAAGCAACCCATTCAACTACAGGGAAACAAAGCAACCAAGTCAACTTATTTTGATTGTGCGTAGGAATATATTTACGAAGTAATAGCAAAACCTGCATATCAGGTAACAGTCCAAGAGCCATATAGATATCTTCTAAAGGTTATCAATAATTGCTGATGGCTAATCCATCTTTCAATCCTCATCTCAACCGTTCAAATCCCCAAAGGAACGGTGGAAGGAAACATATCAGACCTCGTCAAAGCATTCACAATTTCTCTTAAGGAGAGTAATACATGGAAGCCTGATGCAGAGGCTCATACTACATATATAATTGCACATCTTATCTCAACATCACCAGAAATGATCCAGTGGCTTCAAAACTCACTACTACAACACAATTTGCGTTTCTTAAAGCCAGTTGAAAACAGCTTATATCACCTTAAACAGCACCGGAGATCCTAAAATCTCTAACAAGCTCCTTGAAGTTAACAGCCTCAGAGGTTTTAATAGATCATATTTTCAGCCACTAAATTTAGGTCACCAATCTTCTGCTCTGTTGTCTTCCATGAAATATCACAATGATAAGCACAAGTTAAAATACCCGATGCCACAGGACCAACGCACTTAATATGTTGATGGACTTGTTGGTAATGCTTTATTCATGGGGACAGAATCAATTGTGTATTGGAAATAAATTAAGGGCAAAAGATAGCCAATGGCTGCAGCAAATAGATAAAAGAAGGTTAGAATAACAAAAAATTGATTCAAGAAGAATTACTCCTACAACATTTTAGGCATCACATCTAAGGTTACAGTACACTGATTAAACCCATAGTCTCGATTCTCATTTACCCCCGCAAAAAAAAATCCCCAGGCTAATTTATTGGTGATAAGATTCAGAAATCATCCCACTCCAAATTTTTTAATGCAGCTCATCTATATTGTTCACCTTCCTACTTACACCAAATAAAGCTCAGAATTTCCATTCCTTTAAGTCAACATCACTAAAACTGCCAACTTTTGTGAACTTAACATATTCTTTCTGTTATACAATAATTTAGTTTCAATGAACTTACCAACAGACACTGGTAGCACCAATTATATAATGAACATCATTCATCATCAGCCATTTGCCTCAATATAGTTCATTTTAAGTTTTTGTCATATTCTAAATAGATTTTCCATATTACATAAAATTAAACTCAGAAAAAGCATCTGCTAAGGAACTCTACATGTGAATAACTAGTGCCCCACCAAGACAGGCAGAAAGAAGGAGGTTGCCAGAGTAAAACATCCTATAACCAGACACTATTCATTCTTGAATTGTTTACATCCTTTCTAGATATGACATGAAACCAATAAATCAGATGAGAAAAGGAAACTAATTGCTTCCATAAATACAATGGTGACCAGAAGATTGGCGTCCACCGATCAAACTCAGACATACCACACAATTAACAAGGACGAAAACCAATTTACCTGGTTAAGAGGGTTATCTGGAGATTTCTTCCACAGTTTCCAAATCATGTCTTTGTACTGAGTGTGTGTGAGACCAGGTTTCTCTTCCTTCAGCCCAGGAAGCTCAGCTTCTTCAAAAGCCTGAGAATATAAAAACAACCCAAAGGGGGGGAAAAAAAAAGGGGGAAATGTCACAATTTTGAACCAATAAACTAGTCCATTTCATGTTTTAGGCCGACAAAGTGCATGCAGGAAAATGAGAACTCAGGACTCCAGAAACACCAATTGTTTTCACTATGCAAGGCATAAAATGATCAGCTTGAATTTTGTGCTTGTGCATAGACATTAACTGACACTGTACTCAGCCAAACAGATGACAATTAGCATTTAGTTCAATAGAGATTAAAGTCCAATAAGTGGATGAATAGACGTTCCTTTTTCACCTTAAGACAAAGCAATTTAAATGACATCAACTAACAGCAACGGTTGCATTTACGGTAGAAAAAGATGAGATTTTTAGTCAATTCCTGTTGCCGCAGCATACCTAAAGTCCAATTAGTAGATGAATCAAAGTTCGTTTTACCATTCAAGACAATCAATTTACCAGACATCAACGGGCAGCAACTTTTGCATTTACGTGTTAAAAAGATAAACTAATGATGAATCAGAGAAGTAGTAACAACAGATAAAAAAAATTGTTGGACTATTTTGTGTCTGGTGACCCAGGGAACCCCACGGCTCTCATCTTTTTTGTTTAAAGAAATTAAAAAAGAAAAAAGAAGAAAAAAAAAAAGAAGAAGAAGAAGTAAGATAAAAATTTGTACCTTGAATGAGGCCTTGAGCCTCCTCTCCGGATGCTTATCAATGGGCAAATTATCCGTAACGGTCATCTGAGCAATGGCTTCCTCGATTGTGCTCGCCTCAATAATAGAATCATCACGGTTGGTATTCTCCACGAGAACCATCCTCTCATATTCATCCTCGGCAGCCGTACGGCTAACCTTGCGTTTGTCCTCCTCAGCTTTCTTCAGAACGGCAGCCTGCTCCTCCTCCCTCTGGCGGCGTAACTCGGCCTCGGTGACCTTGGGGACAGGGACGGAGACGCGGTTGGCCTTCTTATCGGGCTTCTTCAAAGTCTTCTCGAGATCCTTCTCCTCCTGCTCAGCTAAGCGGCGGGCCTCGGCCTTGCGAGAGGCGGCTTCGGCGCGCTTCTCCGCCTCCTCCTCGCGCTTCTTAGCGGCGCGGGATTTAGCTCCCTCGGCATGTCGCCAGTACTGATCTTCTTTATCACGATCTTCGCGTTCTTTGCGATCGGTTTCCACGGCGCTTTTTCGAGCCCTAGCCGCTTCGGCTTTGCTATTCACTCCCATCTTTTTCGGCATCCTACTGCTATTTCCTCAATTTTCCTTTCTTACTTTGGTTTTTTTTTTTTTTTTCTCCTCTCCCCCTCCCAGTCTCCGCTCTACAGAAAATCTGTGATGTTGAGAGAAAGGACTCCCGAGTTCTGGAAGCAACGGTGTTGGGTTGGGGTTGGGTTGGGGTTGGGGTTGGGATGGGTGTCCTTCTGGAACTGAGCACTCGTATCGTGTCAAAAAGCCGCTACTTTTTTTTTTTTTTTTTGGTGAAAGGGAAGGGGGGTTAAACCGGCTTTGGTCTTCTGTTACACAATTGGGTGTTACACTCATGTTACATCACTTTAGTGATTGACAAGTGTACTTGTCTTTAAAGACATGGTTAGTGGGTGTACACTTGTCAATCACCTAGGTGGTGTAACATGAGTATAACACCCAATTGTGTAACAGAAGACCAAAGCCGGGTTAAACCCTATCACAAAGAGATCACTCTTGGCTCTGCAACACCAAAGCCGCTACTTTATACATCGCAATTTCAACTAATGCGATAAGCTTTTTTTTTTTTTTGGCATATCGCTTTTCAATAATGCGGCAGCGGCATGCATATTAGAAACAAACCAAAAATGCTTCCCATTTTATCTGATGATTTCTCTTTTTCAACATATTATTATTATAAGGATCTGTGTAATACTAGGTTTCAAAAGGATGGTAAATCATTAAAAATAATTCATATCCACATGTCTTTTCTAGCTTCTCACTTGACAGATACAAGAATGAGGCAAATGAAACTAAAAAATCTGGAGAAATTTACAACTAACCTAACAAAAAATGTCCTAGGCATTTTCTTTTAGGCCTTTCTAACAAGTGCATAGGATGTATTATGTTAATTTTTTAAAAGAGTGAGATTAATTGAGAAAATGATAATTATTAGTGTGTACAATCAGATTTATGAACGAATACTCTATTTGCTCCTCTTTACAATTATATATATTTTTTTCAAATCATTTTATTCAGTTTTATGATTCGGGAGTTAGGAAGGGTGGCCTATTATAAGGAGTTTGTAATTTAGTCTCCTACAAGTATTGTGGTTTTAAAAATTAATTCCAATCTAATCTTCCTAAAAATTGAAGTTTGTCGATCAAAGACCTTAGGAAGATTAAATTGGAATTAATTTTTAAAACCACAAACTTGTAGGAGACTAAATTGGGCTTGGTCTAGGAGATTTACACACACGCAGAACACATCAAAGGCCCAACCAAAACTAGGCTGGTCCCAATTAGCTTTCCTCATTTTGTGAGAACTTGCGACTGGGCTAGAGTGAATACAGCATTGCGAAACTTTTGTCAGATGTGTTGTGTGTATAATCAACTATCCAAATTAAGGGACTGTCAGCGCAAAATTGCTTTCTCGACTACAGTTCAATTGAAGAAAGGTGTTGCTGCTGCTATTAAAAGCGGCCATTTCACCAAATAGATCAACCTTAATCTCTCTACAGCTATAGCATATCTGCGCTCAAATAAGTGTGGTATTAGTATTAAATCCCAATTTACTTTTTGATTTCTTGTTCTGTATGTTTATCAAAATTATAATGGTTGAGCATCGGTAGAATACTAATCCAAAACTCCTCAATCTCTGAATGATTAGATCAGCTAGTCAGATGTGAACTACAGTTCCCTTTACTTACTACTCTTGTTAACTGTTTTTTTTTTTTTGTTATCAATAGTCAACAGTATTCTATTTTATTCCTAACTTATTCTGAAGAAATAGGACCCAATTAAGCCCAGAGGGACTGATAGGATTGAATCACCGTCGAACCAAACGAGTACATTATATACTTATTTAGATTTTTTATAGGAGTCAATATTTGAACTCCTGTACTTAACCTTCAAAGTATTTGTAGTGATCAATCTAACCAAGTTGAATTGGTTTTACTAATCTTGTTAACTGAACCTTTTTGTTTTTGGGTTCCAGGTTGACGGAGATCTATTTATTTATAAAAAGCTTCCATTCCATTAAAGGTGAACTCGAACGTTGTGATGAGTCGTCAGCACCTGTCGAACAGTGCAAATGATTCCACACCACATAATAGTCACTTATTAGCATGGATAGCATCAACTTACTGATTAACGTTAGCGTCTTTGGGATTGTTTATATTCTTTCTTTATTAATGCAAGCAATCCCCATGCCTATCCAGTACAATCATCGGTCACATTAGCTTCAGGTAGCCGCTTAAGGTTTAACTCCCTCTTCTGGTTGAGAGTGATCACCAACCAAAAAAACACGGCAGGGAAAGCCTTAGGATTTGATTCACGTGCTTTACCATTTTGTATGATTTATAGCTGCAATGAGCAACTTCCCTGGGCTCCAAGGCTCCAGGTGTTTTGTTACACCCTCTTCATTCATTAGAGGGATTAACAGAGAGTATATATTTGTAATTATGTTGAGTGATGTAATATGAGTATAATATCAAATTGTATAACAGAAGATTCTAAGCCTCTTTCCAACGCCATTCATCTTCCATTTTCTTTTCTTTTTTTTTTTATAAGTTTATCTTCCTTTTTTTTTTTTTGGTAGTAAAATAGGAAGTAGTAGTAATTGAATATCCCTTTATACCCTTTTATTTTGTGAGGAATATCCCTTTACAATAAAATTAATTTCTATTAATGAAGATTACAATAATTACGGGGACATAATTGATAATTGTGGCAGTGTTAGTGGAATAAAAATCATATTATTAACAAAATCTTAGGATTGTATTTTTTTAAAGTATTATTTAAGAAAATATTGTCTTAGTATTTGTTGGGACTTAATGTACGTGAAAAAAAGTGTATGTTTTTTAAGATTTTTTTAAAATAATTAATTATATTTTTTTTATCTCTTTTTAAAAAAAATTAAAAATTACACCCGAAACGCCTTTTAGAAAACATCCCAATAAAACATTAGCGAATCGTGAGTGAGGCAACAGAGAATGGCATAATGGCGTAAGAAAATGGTCCAACACGGCAACTGCTCTGATCCAAGGCTGAGCACAAAAAAAAAAAAAAAAAAAAAGGTACCCTACCAGCGGACCTACGTGTGGTAAGACCCAGAGAGAGGCCCATCACGTGCCTGAGCGCCTACGAACACGGGTTACCCTAGTGGCACACGGTATTATTATTATTATTTTTTTTTTTTTTTTTTTTGAGAATATTGGCATATATCATTTATTTAGTAGCTCGTACGCAGTACCACCTCTCTAGGCCTTAACTCTCTTACCCGCGTTTATGCCAATCATAGGGACCCTCGCCCCTCCATCAACTGTATGCAGTGTAGTGTCGTCCATTAATAATGAATCATTTTGCAGAAACGTGGATTTAAGTTAAGAGTTAAAATTAAAATAAAATAAAAATAAAAATAAAAAGAAAAGCCTAGTCCACCGTACAACAATCAAATTTTTGATTGGATACCCTGACGTATAAAAATCTCAGCTCAGGGAAAGCTATCAAGCAAGCAGACAACAGATTCACCTAACAATACTGCATGCGATTCATTTATTGGATATCGGCTACAATTTTGAATTCCACGAAAAGAATCGACTAGATTATAATCTATCTATCGGCTAAGATAGATTATACAGTACCACTACGCCCTTACTAATTGACTAGTAACCCCGAGTTGCATTGCATGGGTCAACGAGTTAGTATTGCGTGCACCACGCGCGCCACGTGGCGTGCCACGTGGTGTACTAGAACCAATCACACATCACCAAATAATAAAAGGTATGATCCACCATTGTTACATGGCGATAAATTATTAGTTCTAGTACACCACGTGACAATGCACGTGATGTATTGTATACTTTTCCATGGGTCAACACAAAATAATTTCACGGAAAAAGGCTAAAAGGTCTTTTCTGTAGGTAGGCAGCTGTATATCTAATGTTAACTAAAATTTGGGAGTTCTCTCATTCATTCTAGTAGAAGCCATAGAAGATAGATCACTGCCGCTACAGTGTTTATATACATACGTATTATTAGCATTAGATAAAAGCTTAATTGACCATTTGTGTAAACCAAAGTGGTGGTATGACATAAAGTCCCTGTTATTATTCGTCAAACGTTTCTTATCCTTGCACTCCCCCAAGTATTTCTCTTAGCAGTTAGTTATTATTATTATTATTTTTTTAATAGAAAGAAAACGATCCCTTCCTCTAAATTCCAAGTATGCAGAAGCGACGAGAAAAACTGAAGGTCGCTAGACCCCACATTTCAACGGATTTTTGGAGGACTCCTGCCGCCTTATACTTACATCGGCATCATTGGAATTACCACCAGCAAGGAAGGAAGTAAGGCAGCCCCGTTGGTTTGTTTTCCAAAGACTGCTAAATCAAAACTAGGCGCCGTATTTGGGTCCCAATTTCGCACGCAAAGTCCGTCCTCCCAATCCTCTTGTCCTGGAGGAGGTTGGCTTCGACTTCTTCATCTGTTCTGTTTTGGTGTTACCCGCCAATCCTTCCACTCTCCATCCATGGCCTCCATCCACATAATAATTATATTCTATTTTTTTTTCCCTTCCAAGCAAGTATTATAAGGATTATTAATGAACAGCTTTATACAGGTCAGAAATACTAATTTAACGTGCAATTAAATACTTAAACATATAAAAAAAATTTATAAAATCCACCATGTATAATAGAGTTATCTAAATATCTTTGCTTATTAAGTGAAGTATGACAGCAGACAACAAATATTAATGCGCCAAAAAAGCCAACTTGATAAAAGTATTTGTGTTTGGTTTGTTGGTTGCCTCCCCCGGCATTTGACAAGTTATCTGGAAAAGGCAGTCAATATGCAGGCAAGCATCCCAAGAATCTCTTAAAAATATCGCGATTCTTTATGATTTGAATAATTAAACTTGTTGGATATTTGATCCATGTGTTTTCTTGGATATTTGACTGCAGACTTATCATTAAAATTTTACTCCAATTCATTCTAATTACAATAGTAGGTAATTTTCTTAACACCATACATATATATATATATATATTATTTTTTGTCAGAATATATATTTATATTAGTAGTAATTACTCAAAATTTGGTTTCATATTATAAAAACAAAAAAAAAAATGAACAATCCGAACGGTAATGAACCGTAGCAGAGAAGGTCACAGCATGTGTACCGTGTAACAGTGGATTGGTTAAACAAAAAAAAAAAAAAGTGTACTATTAATGTGTGTCGGTCGGCGTCCGTAGACGGAGAGGGTAATGGGATGATTCGGTGCAATTGTTGTTACTACAACAGTAATTCATTTGCTAATGCCTAACGGCGTCTTCAACATCGTCGACCCTCGCCTGCCTTTCGTTGGTTCTTTACGGTGGGAGGGGCCTAACGCCGTCATGTTTCACTTTATTATTTAACAGTTTCACTTGCACTAGGACTGTACAGTACTACCAGTTTTTGTTTCTTTTATATTTTCCTTGAGGATGTGTCTCTGTGTGTGTGTGTGAGAGAGAGAGAGACAGAGAGAGAAAGAGAGAGGGGGAGTGAGAAACACTTTGTTCCTTTTTCATCTGCTTTTGCTTTTATCACTTCCCCACCTCAACAACACTTGCACATTTCTGAAAATTTTACCACCCATTACTCACCATCACCCCCTTGCTGAAATTATCAAAATTCACCGCCTCGTACCCCATAGGAAGGATAGCGAGGATTCTCCTTCAGTCATCATAATAGGTTATGGTCACTTATTACAGTAGCAACCAAGCAAGCTTCTTTCTTCTGGCTAAAGCTGTAATTTTGGAGCAATGGGGAGTGTCTCCTCTGAGGATGGTTCTGATCAGCAGAGCCAGAGGTGTGGTAGCGGCAGCTATAGTGTCAGTGCCGACGTCAGCGAGTCCGAGAGTTCCGGCAGCTTCACCTGTCGCCGCTACCACCACGACGTCGCCTCCACTTCTTTTGCTTCCTCTCCGCTTCCTAACCAGAATGTCATAGCAGACTCTACATTCCTCGCGCAGATGTTTCCGGGGATTCACGGCAAGGATGATCATGTCATGCTTTGGGATGTCAACAATATTCCCCAGAAACGCGATGCCCATTTGTCCGGTCCGTTTCCCTTTTGCTTTTATTTTTTCTTTTTCTCCTTTGTTTTACTGCAATATGACGCCAATTTCCCCCTTTTTTTTGGCGGGGGGGGGGGGGGGGGTTGGGGGGGGCGATTGAGCTGTTTCTCCGGCTCCGTGCATTTAATTCTTAAATCGTAGATTCCTTATAATATCTTACCTTTAATCAGTTATTTCCTGATTTTTTTTTGTTTTATATTTGCAAATTTTTACGCTAAGCATTGGATAATCTATTCAAAAATGTACACAGTAATCGAGATGATGAAGGAAAGATTTGCTAAGTTATTACTCGGTGAAGACATGTCTGGAGGGGGTAAAGGAGTTTGTACTGCCCTTGCTATCTCAAATGCCATCACAAATCTCTCTGGTCAGTTCCTCTTCTTCTACAAACCTTAGTTATATATGCAAATTTCTTATTTACTTGCGCTTTTTTTTCATGTGAATGAAATTAGTATTGACATGGATACTTTTGTTGGAATTGTAGCAACTGTGTTTGGGGAGTTATGGAGGTTGGAACCGTTGGCGCCGCAAAAGAAGGCAATGTGGTGTAGAGAGATGGAATGGCTTCTATGTGTGAGTGATTCAATTGTGGAGCTTGTGCCGTCTAAACAGCAGTTTCCCGGTGGAGGATCATATGAAGTAATGGAATCAAGGCCACGGTCGGACTTGCATATGAACCTCCCTGCCCTCAAGAAACTTGATGCCATGTTGATAAGCATTCTTGAAGGCTTTCAGGATATGGAGTTCTGGTATGTTGACCGGGGGATAATTGTGGCTGATGCGGATGAATGTGATACCTTTTCTTCGCCTCTATCTGCTGGGAGGACTTCAACTAGGCAGGAAGATAAATGGTGGCTTCCATGCCCTAAAGTTCCTCCTAAAGGGTTATCCATAGATGCAAGGAAAAGGTTGCAGCAGTGCAGAGATTGCACAAATCAGATATTGAAGGCAGCCTTAGCAATCAATAGCAATGTACTTGCCGAGATGGAGATTCCCAGTGCTTATTTAGACACGTTGCCTAAGGTTTCTTTACTGCCATTTCTATTCATTCATTTATTCCTTCTTTTGGATTATATAATCATTATGAGGTGAAGTTTCAGTTTATGTACTTTGATTTAACATATGTATTGCTTTTTTGTGAGTTTCTTGTTAAATATTTATTTATCTACTACTATTGCAGAGTGGAAAAGCTTGTCTGGGTGACATCATCTATCGTTATATAACTGCCGATCAATTCTCGCCTGAATGTCTTCTGGATTGTCTAGACTTATCGTCTGAACATCACACTTTGGAAGTTGCAAATAGAATTGAAGCAGCAGTGCATGTATGGAGGCTGAAAGATAAGAAAAAGTATTGGAATCATCAGAAATATAAGCGTAAATCTTGGGGTGGCAAGGTCAAGGGCCTCGTTGCCGATGGTGAGAAGAATCAATTTCTAGCTCAAAGAGCAGAAACCCTTTTGCATAACCTCAGGCTTCGTTTTCCTGGTCTACCACAAACTGCATTAGACATGAGCAAAATTCAGTACAACAAGGTAGTCTATTTGACCCAACCTCTTTCTTTACTGTTTAGTAAAGTTTATGGCAACATAGGATGAAATCTATAGGACATGGAAAGCATTGAAGCTTTTTAGAAGTTGATCATGCTGATGGTGACCATATAAATGTCACATGTATCACCTGAAGTCTATGTTTTAAGTGTAGAAAATGCACAAAATATATATTTTCACTTGTAATCTGAAAAATATTCGTGGACACTTTGATTGATTCATGAGAAAGATTTGAGTTTGCCATAGTGATTGTTTACGTATTAAAGTAGTTGTTAACAGTCCATTTATTTGCATAAATGGATTACCCTTTCAGTCAGTCAAGCATTTCCATTATAAGAAGATGAATAATTTGAACTCGGTAAAGAGATACACACACAAACTATCTAATTATGTACATTGGTGATACTTAAATGTATAGTATACGTTTTATAAGTTTTCAGTGTCATATATTCTGGTGCAGGATGTCGGGCAGTCAATTCTGGAAAGCTACTCGAGGGTAATGGAAAGCTTGGCATTTAATGTGATAGCCAGGATTGATGATGTATTATATGTAGATGATGCTTCCAAGCGCTGCAACGCATTAGAATCTATTTCCTTCTTCAGCAGAGGAGGTTTTGGTGGTCTTCCCATCCAAAAGCGAATGTCGCCAAGTCCTTTTTCCATTCAGCAAACCCCGTATACCTCTCCCTTTGCAACCCCAACATTTTGTTTGTCCCCTCCGGTCAGTAGTAGCCCTGGAAGGGCTGTTTCACCACTGAACAAGAATGGTCTTAAGGAAACACAAAACCTTGTGGTAGAGAAAGTTATGCCTGCTGACTTGGATAAACTGTGGTCTTATACTGGAAGCCTAAGTGCTAGAAGAATTTCCGAGAATGCTCCGGAGCGTGATTGATTTATTCATCAAATATCTGGATGAGGTTGTTTTCGGCTCTGGTGCAAATAGATGGTTGATACATCTTTCCTGATATTGTATATCTGTTTTACAGCATAGGTATTTCATGGTTTAAAGTTTCGACTATGATTTATCAATCCCTTCAGGGGCTAGATGGAGTAGTTACCGTAGTAATAGTTAACGTGGTAGTAGGATTACTCGATTCAGTGAAATCTTTTTATAGGTTATGCCACGGGGGACAATTTGTGGAAGAGGAATCCGAAGCGGAGAACACGGATTACATATTATTATTGTCCTTTAAAGAGAGGAACTTGCTACTTCATTTTATGCTTTTCTTTGGTATAAAATGTCTAACATTATAGTAAAAGTTGCTGGCAACAATAGAGAGATATAAATACTTCTCATGTCTTCTAAAATACTTGACAATACTGAATGAGGCATTGCATAAAATTACAAAAATGATTCCTATGCTCTTATATGAGTTGAGCTAGCACACCTATTGGCTTCTTGAAAAGCATAATTAAATCCTATTTTATGTTGTGAATGGGATAACAGTAGGGGTGAGAATTTTTTATATAATTCAAAAATACAATACGAAACTAATACAAAAATAATAGTTTTAGATTAAGTCTAGAATTTAAATGAACTGAATTGTTTGCAAACATAGCTCGAATTGATTCATGAAAATTCGAATTCGATTCGTTCATATAAGTAAACAAACCAAACTTGAATATAAATTTTAGTTCTTTTCATTTATTAAACAAGCAAAAAGTCTAAACACAAGATACTAGGCTCGATTTGACTCGAATAACGCTTTTATATTTATTTGAACCGAACTGTTCATGAACATAGCCCAACTCGACTCGTAAAAGCTTGAGTTCAGTTCCTTTGTATAACTAAACGAACCAAGGTTAAACATAAATTTTGACTCGTTTATTAAATGAGCATGAGTTCGAACATGAGATACTTGACTCGATTCAGCTTGAATAACACCTCTAGTTAAGTATTGACGGGTTCAGGTCGAAATTGGGTGGACCCCGTTTGACTGAAAAGCAAAACAAACAGGTCAAGTTAGGGTTAGAAATCGGACCAATCTGTTTGACCTGAAAAATTAGAGAGAGAGAGAGAGAGAGAGAGAGAGAGAGAGAGAGAGATTTAAGTAGACAATAAATGTGTGTGAAATTTCGAATTGACAGGTTGACTCGCAAACCCCTTTTTCAATTCAAGCGAATCGACCTGCCAACCCCCTAATCCGCCAATCCATTTCGTATCGTATTTGGGTCAAGCATTTTGACCCGTTTTGGATTGACGGATTAGTTCGGATCAACAAGCTTCTTGTTACATTTGGGTGTTAACCTGACCCGCCAACCTATTACTTGACTCGATTGTCACCTTTAAATAATAGACCTATTGGTGAGAGTCCTAGCATATGCTCATGTTGAATATGAAGATAATAATGCAACATAAGATTTCTTTTTATGCTATATCCAAAGAAACCTAAGACATCACATAATGCGAGTAAGTATTAGGTGCATCACTTGGTGTACTAGATTCAACCACATATTATTAAATAATATAAGGTATTGTCCACTATTGTCACGTAGTAATAAATTATTATTTTTAATATACCACACGACAATGCATGTAATGTATTTGATACTTTTCTTACATAATGCTACTTAATTGTAAAATTATTTCGTAACTACATTTAAGGAAAAAACATGTTCCAACTAGCACTTGCCTCTGTGTCCTAGGCTCAAATTCTTATCACGTCGGCTATGGTGTTGAATAACACGTGTATCCAAAAAAAAATTGAATTTGTCATCCAGTTCTTACAAGATAAAACTAGAATTATTTAGATAATTGTTTTTTTAAGGTGTTTTAAAAAAATGATGGTGTTAATGCCATATCACCAGTTTTCCTGTCATAGCAAATTCTCTTGAAATGTTGTCTTTTGCACTCAACCCATCCCTCCCTCCAAACCTCTCTCCCTAGCCTTCGTTATTTATCTCCAATGCTGTTCACCTATCCCGTCTCTCTAACCTCTATAGCAGCATATGCAAAAAAAATTGTTAAAAAATTTAAATTACAGAATAAAACTTCACGAATGAAATGTAGAGAAAAAGAGAACAAATTTTTAGACAAAAAAATTCCATTCGCTACTATCGTAATAATCATGGTACGCATCATTACAAAACCCGCATCATAGTACAGATCGTCCTCAAATATAAAATGGCACAAACTCCGTCACAGAACCTACAAGCCAAAGAAAACAAGTAACCCAAACTTTTCAGAACAAGAAAATTTTTGACCCAATAGAATAGAAATTTTTTTTTTCCAAAAGTACTATACAGAAATGAAATTTAAAACCCACAAGAAGCCCAAATAAAATTTATTTTTAATCTAACCAAATTGGTATCACTATTTCGTCCAACATTGATTAGAAGAAAAAGAACCTTTAAGCTAACTGTACAAGTTGAAATTAAACAATAATCACAAACAAATATTAGTATCGTGTATAAATTATTGTATAAAAAAGTTAGAAATTAAATAATAATCAATTTTACTATTAAAATCAAATTTTAGATCTAATGGCAAAATAAAATGTCATGCTCGAAAGGAAAAATTCTGAAAAGAGTAAATAAAAAGCTGTGACAACATGTATGGTGAAACAAAGGTGAGGAAGGGAGGCGAGAAATAGCTAGATAGGTAAGCAGATTACTTTTTTTGAGTAAAGAAAGGTGGGTTGAAGATGAGAGGCAGTTAGATAGCAATAGAAGTCAAGAGATAAGGGGAATTGTAGGGGACGAAGGGGATGGGAGACTAAAAAAATGGTGGGGAGACACCACTCAAATTAACTATGATTAGTGAATTTAATTGGAGGTGCAATTCTGTTAGCTAAAATTTGCTCTGGCAGAAAAATTGGTACTCTAACAATATTAGTAACTTTAAAAAAAAATTCTATAACTATTTTAAATATTATTATCGATAGTGTGTTTATGTAATAAAAATTTATTTAAAAAATATGTTTGAAATTTATAAAATACATAATTAGAAAAAATAGAACCAAACAAGCAAACTGTAATTTCATTCACTTTGAAATTTTGGCTCCAGCAGAATTTGCAGAGCAATTGCTTAAAGTAGGATTAATTTAAAATTTGTTCTACATGTGGGGTGATTTTGTGTGCTGTTTCTGAAAATGGGATTATCGCATTTAGTAACTGCGATTTTACCCTTTTTTAATATTTTTTTGGAAGACCGAGCAGGTGCTGAAATTTATATATGACAATGCATTTGCGGCGTGCGTTGTCTTTGAACAACGCATTCTTCGAATGCGTTTTCTCTACACATCCTTCATATGAAAAAAAATTAAAACCTTTTTCCTAGTCAATTTAATTTAACCCCCAACCTTAGTTTATATATTGCTAAAATCACATTCTTCCACCTTGTTCTTAAAATTTGCATGTTACTGTACTTATTTATATATTGTAATTTTTTGACAATATATACGCTGATTTTTTAGTTGTTAAATTTCTGGATTCAATATCTAATCATGTAATTTGATTTTTCCACTATATTTTTAGATGAGACAAAGCTAGATATTTTATCAACGTTTAAATATTTAATGTTTAAAAAAATTATTCCTTGACTCCAATATTCGATCATGATAGTTCGAAGCATCCCAAGTTGAAGTAATAGAATCACTGGTCTAGTCACTAATTTTTATTTTTAAAATTTTTAAAAATATTAAGATTTTTTTTATAACTTTAATTAATAATTTTTTTATGATTTTTAAATCACAATCAGTTTAATATGTGCTTAGAATATTTTTTTCTTTCTGCTATAAAAATGTTTGAAATATTATTTTTAACTTTTATGCAAATATGTAAAACTAGATTTCCTATTTCCGTTATTAATTTTTTCACATTCTTAACTATAATTCTAATAGCTATTAAATTTTTAAATTAATTAAATAATATAATTAATTTAATTTTAACAAGAATATTAAGAATTTTAAAATTAAAAATATTAAAATTTTTTGTAGTCTTAGAATCACAAATAAACAAAATAAAAATATGATATACTCTAGTACAAAGGTTTAAGGGAAATTGAGTCAAATTAATATATATTTTATTCCATTAGAACACCTAAATATGATTATATCAAACATTGAAAAAGGAATGACATTCCATTATAACTTGGGTTACCAAACAATAGACTGGTCAAATATTAAACATTTATTTAGATTAGTCAAAAATATATAGCTTTGTCTCATCTAAAAGTATAGTGGAAAAATTAGCTTACATGATTGGATATTGAATCTAGAAATTTAAAAAAAATAAAAAAATTATATTATCAAAAAACTGCAATATATAAATAAGTACAGTAACATAAAAAATTAAAAACAAAGTGGAAGCATGTGAACTGCAATATATAAAAAAGGGTTGAGGATTAAATTGATCAGAAAAAGGTTTTAATTTTTTTTTTTTTATGTTTGAAGCATGTGCGTTATTAAGAAAAGCATTCGGTGGAGAAAACGCATTCTTGGAATGCGTAGTCCAAATTTCAGCACCTCCCTGCAGGTCTTCGGGAAAAAAAAAAGAAGGTAAAATCGCATTCGTTAAATGCGATAACCCCTTTTTCAGAAGCACGGTACAAAACCATCCCACATGTAGAACAGATTTTAAATTAATCCTATTTTAAGCAATTTCTCAGCACCCGAAGGATGTCACACCCCGTATCTGACGTATAACACCCCGCCGTATCATAGAGAATTAACCCCACAATACCAGGCTAGCGAAATCAGAAGACTTAAATGTAATAATCAATAACGAGTCCTCCGAGATATCATCAATTTTCCATTAACATAAATAAAATCTCCCAAATTTACCACCTGACAATTTAGGTTTCATTTTAAAAACATGCTATACAATAAAATTGGATTAAATTCTTATAGCACAATCTCACAATCTACAATCCATAAGCAAAGTATAATTTACATCAAAACCCATATAATACAAATCCTGAGTATTTACATTACATGACTGCCACCACAAATCTCGCAAAGCACATTGCTTCCTACTCTAACTACATACACTAGGCTCACCTTCAACAATCCAACCCAATGAGCCCAAAAGCCTATTCCCAAAACTTCACAAAAACCTGCAATAATTAATCAAAGAGGAGTGAGCTTCACATGCTCAGTGAGGAGCTATAATTATACTTTAGGGCATGAATTAGTTCATGACATTCACACAGATACATATATTAATCTTCATTCACGAATAGCTCAATATTTACAAGTTAACCATCAACCTACTGGAATTCCAGCCCGGCTATTTATCCCGCCAGGTAGGCCATACTCATGTCCTAGCTATTTCTCCCGCTAGGTAGGCCATATATCATACATATCATATAGACTAGTCTTGGTAGAGTAATTAACATAGCAAATAAAGAGCCATTCCAAACATATGAACAAATATCAAATACTTTCAATCAATCACATTCTTTTCGTAAGAACCATTCACGCGCACTTAAACTTCATTCATGCCAACTTGATATCCAAGTAGTCATTTAAAGTCAAGTATACATAAGAGTTATACTTTTTTTTTGAAAAAGCTAAAGTATAAGGAAGTCCTCACCTCAACTTCCCCAAAACTATCACCCACCGATTGTTGAATCAACTCAAATAGCTTGAGTTTCTGGCCTCATCAAAATCACCTACAAAGTGTAATTGACTCACTTAAGAAAACCCAAATCATGAACCTAATATTAACTTAATAAAAGCATGCCTAATGATATGTCATGAAACAAGTGAAAACCCTTGAAAAATAGGGCTCAAATGGACCAAGAAAACTGTTTTAAAAGGAGTAATTTGGAGAGGAACCTGTGGGTGGAGCCATGGGCTTCAAGCTCGTAGATCCTCCTCTTGGCTGCCTGCGCAGGGTCTATTCATTTGAACATAACTTGGGATATACTCATCAAAATGCTACAAAATTGGTACTGTTGGAAACTAGATTCAATTTTCTACAACTCTTCAGAAGAAACAATTTTTAAATTCGAAGAAAATCCCAGTCAAAATATGGCCACAATTTAAACAAGTTGCAAACCATATGCTGATTTTCGAAATTCTCAGTCCAGCGAGATGCTGATTTTCAACTCAAGCATATCTTTCAAAATATAGGTTGTATGAGAGTGATATTTACATGTGTAGAAACTAGAATTCAAGAACTAAAACTCTTATGAAGGGCTCCAATTCATATCTGAATCATATCGAGGTTGAAATTGGCTTACAAATTAGGACCTCACCAACCCTGTTCTTTGCAGGTCTAGCTTTTCAGCCAGATTCCAAACGATTCTGGTATTTCTACATGACGAACCAGAACATAATTTTTATACCATGAAAAGGCCTTTGAATCTAGTTTCTAAAACAACAAACGGCATCCAATTTTGAGTTTTCTACACAAAGTTATGATCAGTTTCCTACAGCTGCGCAGAGGTGACTGTGCTGCGGGTTCTAGGTATGTTAAAGCTTTCTTGGTTCAAAAGCTCCTAGTTCCTAGTTCAATTCCACCTCCAAATCAGATTATATACCATCAATTAAGTTTTAGCTTTGCTAAATAACATATAGAATCAATCAAGAAGTTAAGAAAATTGGTAGTTACCCTCAAGAGTCTTCAATCTTGGTTCAATTCCAGCTTGCCTTTTTCTCCAGATTTTCTCTCCTTTCTCTTTCTCTCTTTGCACGACTTCAAGCTCATTTTTTCCTTTCATTTTTCAGTTGTTTTTATCTCATCTAATCAGAACATGAAGCTGGCTGCTCACAAGGTGCTTGCTTCACCCTACAAATTCCAAAAAGATGACACCTCCTACTTGCTTGCTGTCTTGTTTGACCAGCTAGCTTCTTGAGAAGATTTTTCTTCTTTTTTTTTCATTTTAATTATTTTCCTTTGTGTAGTCCTCCTACTAGGGCTAATAAGCAGATTATATAGGTGTTTAATTCACCAACTTGCTTCACAAATTGACCCCTAATTTTGTGACATCTTGTGCTACAATTTTTTCTTTTTTGTTTAAAAAGCTAACACAAACTTAGCTTCTATGCATGTCATGCAATTCAAGGAAATGAATCTAAAAGGGTCAAAGTTTAATTTTCTAAAGTACGGAATTGAACTTTGGGTATTTCATTCTCCCCTCCTTACAAAAAGTTTCGGCCTCGAAACTTAACGTACCTCTTATCTCGAATAAATGTGGGTACTTGGTTCACATATTTTCTTCTAGCTCCCATGTAGCTTCCTCGACTCCATGATTTGACCACAGAACCTTTACACAAGGAATGGATCTGTTTCTAAGTTCTTTATCCTTTCGATCTAGAATTCTCACAGGTTTCTCCTCATAGGTCAAATCTTCTCTAATAGACAAAGGTTCATAATCCACCACATGGTGAGGATCCGGCACATATTTTCTCAGTTGAGAGACATGAAACACATTATGGATTCGGTCCAAAGATGGGGGTAATGCCAAACGATAAGCTAGATCTCCAATACGTTCTAACACCTCGAAAGGTCCTATATATCTCACATTCAATTTACCACCTTTACCAAATCTAATTACTCCTTTGAGAGGTGAAACTCTTAGATGCACTTTGTCACCGACTTGAAATTCCAGTGGTCTCCTGCTTCGTATCAGCCCAACTCTTTTGACGATCTTGGGCGATTTTCAACTTTTCTCGAACTATGGCTATCTTATCTATTGCACTTTGAATAATTTCAGGTCCGATTAACTTATTTTCACCAACTTCATCCCAGTACAAGGGTGACCGACATTTTCTTCCATATAGAGCTTCAAACGGGGCTATTCCAATGCTGTTGTGATAACTATTGTTATATGAGAACTCTACAAGCATTAGATGATCTTCCCAACTTCCTCCAAATTGCAGTATGCAAGCTCGGAGTAAGTCTTCCAATGTTTGTATAGTGCGTTCAGATTGCCCGTCAGTCTGAGGATGATAAGCTGAACTCAATCGGATATCAGTGCCCAAAGCTTGCTGAAGACTTTCCCAAAACCTGGAAGTGAATCTTGGATCTCTGTTCAGAAATTATACTAATTGGACTTCATGAGGGGTGAATGTGATACCCCGTCCCACATCGAAAAAGTGATATAATATAAATCAATGTATAAGTTGAGTCTAAGTGCTCAAATCCAACTTGGGATATCCATTTTGGGCTAGCGAGGACGGAGCCCAAATAGTTGGACTCTGCTCAGACTCTGGTCACGTGCTGGGCCTAGGGCGTGACAGAATGGTATCAGAGCAAATCTCGTATGGTCTCTGCACTGGGTAAGACTGGGCCTATGGTATTGGGCCGGACTACACAAGGAAGTGGAGGAACTAAGTGCTGTGCGGGGTTAAGTGCTACGTCGACCTAAGGGCGGGAGCCACCTCTAGAGCCCGTACGAGCCACCTCTAGAGTTCAACACAACCGAGTGGACAGTTCCAGATTATGATATGGAATGGGCTTTGCGATGACGCAAAGCCTAATAAGGAGGGGTGAATGTGATACCCCGTCCCACATCGAAAAAGTGATATAACATGAATCAATGTAGAAGTTGAATCTGAGTACTCAAGTCTAACTTAGGATATCCATTTTGGGCTAGCGAGGACGGAGCCCAAATAGTTGGACTCTGCTCAGACTCTCATCACGTGCTGGGCCTGCGGGCCTAGATTGCATTGAGGAGTGACGTCTGGGGAAAAATTAATCATGAAGTGTAAATCACGAACACGGTTGTATAGGTCTAGCGGTTATCTAAGTCTAGACATATAGTACAACATAGACTAGGCAAATAAAAAGAAGAGGCTGCTTTTCAGCACACAATGATGATAATGACAACGTAGTAAAATAGTATAAGAATAATTATGTGCCTTTTTTTTGAACCACAAAATTTATCTATAGATAAAACTGTACAACTGAATACATCTATAGGTGAAACCGTACAACTAAATACATGTAATGAGTTGTTACATAATGACAATAGGAATTGCTATTAACACAAAGTGGTTGTTTGTACCGAGAGCATAGATTTTCGGGGGGTCAACTTGATCGAGATGGATATGCAAATTCTGAGCTTTATACAAAAAAAGTAGTTTAGATCTTCAATGTCACTTCTGTGCTATTCATATTGCATTTACAATTTAATAATTATTTTATTTGTCTCAAATGTGATAAATATGAATATAAGGTTGCAGTTTTTAATTAATGATATTGAAGTGATACTGAAAAAATTAACATTGAAAATCTGAATTGTCAAAAAAAAGGTATATTTATATTCTATGTCTTGCGTTAAGGACTTACAATACTTTTCAGTACAAAGTAACTAAATCACTACTACAAGTTATATATCTAGAGCTATTAATACCATAATATTGTAGCCAGTGAGTGTCGTTACTAATTTATGCCCGATGACCAAAAAACGATATCCATGCAGCTATGTTCACGAAATGTCACGGAGAAACCATGCATGACAAGTTGTCAAGTATTATATCCGTCTCGAATTTATAACAAAATCAATTGAAAGTAGCAGTAGTGATATTGAACCTAATGATTAAAAAACGTGAATTACCGTGTTAAGCTGCCTTCTATTGTGATTTACATAAAAAAATACACACAATAATACACTAAATAATAAGTCTGACAGTCGACCCTGCATATCCAATGTATTTTTCTCTGGAGTAGATGACTGCACTGTCCTATCATAAGGCCGTTGCTGGTAGTTGGATGACCAAGGAGGAAATACTATCCAACAACCGTACCATTTTTAATTGTCACTTGAAAGATTACGGTATACTGCCTACTGTTTTGTTATGCAACCAAATCTCTGTTATAATAAAAGTAACCGGAAGAGAGCTATAATAAGACACGCACATTTACAACTAGTGCTCTCGTCTCGAATGAGCGAGTGAGAAACAAGAGAAAATTAGGAAATCGAGCGATGGAGGAAGCCAAAACAAGAGAAGAAGAAGCTCAGGCTCAAGTTGATATATGGAAATATATATTCGGGTTTACTGAAATGGCTGTTGTAAAATGTGCGATTGAGCTGGGCATAGCCGATGTCTTGGAAAGCCGTGAAGGCCAGGCCTTGACTCTTGATGAGCTGTCTTCTGCCCTGGGTTGCTCACCCTCTTCCCTTTACCGCATCATGAGATTCTTGACCAACCGTGGCATATTTAAACAACTCTCGGGTACTACTTATGCACAGACGCCCCTTTCTCGTCTTCTCATGAGAAACGGAGAGAAAAGTATGGCTGCTTTTGTGCTGCTAGAGAGCAGCCCAGTGATGCTTGCCCCGTGGCATCGTTTAAGCGAACGTGTTTCGGCAGATGGCCCTCCAGCATTTGACGCTGCTCACGGCCAAGACGTCTGGAGTTATGCAGAAAAGAACTCCGCTCACAGCAAGCTGATTAACGATGCAATGTCCTGCGATGCCAGATTTGCAGTTTCAGCAATCATAGATGGTTGTCCGCAAGTGTTCGAGGGGATTGGGAGTTTGGTGGACGTTGGTGGGGGTGATGGAACGGCTCTCCGGACATTGCTCAAAGCTTGTCCTTGGATTCGAGGTATAAATTTTGATCTCCCACATGTGGTGTCCGTTGCTTCTCATTGTGATGGTGTAGAGCACGTAGGTGGCGACATGTTTGACAGTGTTCCAAAAGCTGACGCTGCCTTTATCATGGTTAGTATAAACTAAAGCTATCAGACCTTATAAAAGTAAAAAAATGGAAATAATAATTTTGTGTTACGACTACCCAAAAAAAAATTGCACAAGCACAATTTTCAGACATATGTTGTGCGAATTTTTCTATAAAAGATTGAAGGTAGAGATTTTTTTTTCTTCCCTTCTTTTAATATAGTTAGTGTTTTATGTCCTAACGGCTGCCACTTTTTTGAATTGTGTTCATTTGTGAGTTATACGTAGTGGGTGTTGCATGACTGGGGAGATGATGAGTGCATCAGCATATTAAAAAATTGTAGAGAAGCTGTTCCGCAGGACACAGGGAAAGTGATCATCGTAGAGGCCGTGATAGCTGGAGGAGGAGAAGACAAGCTTAAAGATGTTGGTTTGATGTTAGACATGGTGATGATGGCGCATACAACTACAGGAAAAGAAAGGACTTCAAAGGAATGGGCAAATGTTCTGAACCAAGCTGGATTCAGTCGGCACACTGTGACCCGCATTCAAGCTGTTCAATCTGTTATTGAGGCTTTTCCTTGAATTATTGTTGGAGGACAGCTGGGATATAAATATATATTGCATCTACTTTTAATTTTCAGCTGTCCGTCCTTTGCTCTTTGGCTCCTTTCATCTCTGTGGCATGCTCGTGAAAATAGACAATTGAGCCCCCTCACTGCTCCACTTTTTTTATTCCAAAATTGTTTAGAACATAAAAGAGGTAAATAAGATCCAATGTAGATCATGTATTAAGATTGAGTTGCATTGTCTAATATTTGGTTCAGAATGGGAAATAAACTCCTTTGTCTTGTGATCCGTTTGAATTTTGACCACAAGTTTTACAGACGGTTTAACTTAGTTCAAGTTTGAGTTTGGCTTTGTTTATTAACATTTTAACTTAGTTCAAGTTTGACTCGATAAGTTTAGAATTTGAAATTTATACATGAACAAATCATGCTCCTCAACCTCAATTTTAACTTAACTCAATAGAAACTTGTTTGAATTTAGCTTAGATAATAACCAAGTCAAATTTAAGCATAATTTTTAAATTTGTTAAAGAAAAAAAAAATTAAACCACTTCAGAGACACAAAGTTTACACCTCTTCTTTGACTTTTAGGGATCGCCATATAAATTTAGGAGCCATTTGATTCAAATTCCTCAATCACTATCACTATGGGTATCATTAACCCTACTATGAGTATGGGTTTTAATGATTCCCCCCAACATGTTTGGTTTAATAATGGAATGGGTATTATTATAAGAATATTTGTTTGGTATATTGAAGGGGTATCATTATAAGAATATTTGTTTAGTATACTGAAATGACTTTCAAGTAAATTTTAAAATTTTAAAATTTTTATTTATGATATACATATTTTTTAGATTTCTTATTTTGTATATTTGAAAAAAATTTAAAAAGATTTCTTCAATTTTAAATATAGTTATGCTCTAATTTGAGTTTTATGGAAATGATAATCTTAAAAAAAAGTCATTTTTATTATATTAACAGAGAGTATTATATATCTTTGATTTTCAATACAATTTTTTATAAAATTATTGAATGTAAAAAAAATTATTAAAAAGAATTTTTATAAAAAATTATTAAAAAGAATTTTTGTAAAAAAATTTATAAAGTACTAATAAAAAATATTCAAAATCAAAAGACGAGAGAGAGAGAGAGAGAGAGAGAGAGAGAGAGAGAGAGAGAGAGAGTATTGAGAGTGGGTAACTCAAAAGATATATATTTTTTAATGGGTGTGTTTTTGCTCTTAATAATAAGGGTTAATGGGTTTGATAGACTAGTATTTTTTGGGGAATCATTAACACCCCAATTAATCACTATCATTCCTATTAAATGATAGTGATAGTTGTTTAACAAATATTAACAATGGGTATCATTACTTGTGATACCCATTCCCCTAAACCAAACACCCCCTTAAAAAGTATGTTACACTAATCTTTCATATGTTATTTCTGGGAGGAAGTTAGAATGCAAGCGTCATGCAAAAACAAATGTACGTTTGTTATTTCTAGGAGCGGAGTTAGTCCAGGATTTTTCATGCCTAGCTGAAACATGACAATGATTGATCATAATTGAAGTCCATGGGACGTTGTAGACCCATTGGACATGGCAAAGAAAGGCTTTATTTGGATTGAGCCTCCAAGTGAGTCAAGAAAAAGTCCAACGACTTTAGCCCAAAGACACTTAAGAGCTTCTAACATATATTCGGTATATTGGTCAGGTTTGTTAATTGGACAAAAAGTGAAAGCACAAGAGGGCCAAATCAATCCTTGGTGACTGTGACAAATTGGGATTGGCGCATGAAAACCGAAAAGACTCTAAAATAGGTTGAAGCTGGCCTTCAAAAAAATCACGCGGCTGCTGCGGGATGATTGGTTCCACTTCATAGTTAGTTGCAGCAACATGCTAATTTGGCATAGCCAGAATTCATAGCTTGTTCATTTTATGCTTGTATTGTATGTAGGAGGCTAAGATTCATAGCTTTGGATATACAAAGTGAAGCAGCAGCGAAGCGTCATGACCCGTCTGCATGAGAAAGAATTGTAATTGTAAGGGAACAAAATCTTTACTATCGTGGCGATTGACACTGATATTTAAGAGATCATGTTAGGGAGAGGATTCTTAAGGCTAACATTTCTGTAAAATTTCGAAAACAGTTCAAGATTTTTTTTCCCTCAATTAAAAAAGAAAAAATAATTACAGTACCATAATTCTAGCAATTGTTGCAAAATAAGTTCGTAACGTTGGTTTATCGTTGAAGTACACCACTGGGTAAATGTTAGGCTAATCTTGAGTGCGTCGCATCCCCTGTTATACATTGCTAACTAAACGAAGATCGGACGTTCACCAAACCAATAGGACTAATTACTTTATACGCATCTATTTAATGTGTACAAACAAGACTGACTGACAATACATGCTACGAATTCAGTGTCTACGTTTGCTTAAAAAAAAAAAAAAGTAGACATATATAGGTGTGTCAACGGGCCGGGTCCGGGCCGGAATTGAATGTTCCGGACCCGGATCCGTTTTTGTGTTGAGGTTCCGGACCCGGACCCGGGACCCGACGGGTCTTGCATTTGGTTTTCCGGATCCGGGTTCGTTCGGGTCTGGGTTCATTCGGGTCCGGGTCCGGGTTTTGAAAATATAAAATATTTTTATATATTTTACAATTATTATTTATTAAGTATCGAGTATTAGAATTGTAAAATACATATGTATGTATATTATAATTGTTATTTATTGAGTATTATGTATTAAAAATTTAAAATACGTATATATAATTTATAATTATTATATATATATATGAGTCCGGGTCGGAACATGACATTCCGGATTCGACCCGTTTTTTATTAAGAAAAAACGGATCCGAATCCGAGTCCGGGTAAACGAAATTTTATTCCTACCCGGACCCGGAAAAAATCAACGAGTCCGGGTCAGGTCCGGGTCTAGACCCGAACCGTTGACAGCCCTAGACATATATTCACATCAACATCAATATCAACTCCATTAAGGTAACGTTTAGTAATATGGTATTGGAATGGGAATTTGAATGAAACCTCTAGTTGTTATTTGATAACTGAATTTTGGAATTGAATCTCAAAATTTTAGCTTTCGTAAAACCCAACCAATGATTTCCTGGAATGGACGACGTCACGTGAACCATCTAAATATTGTCCGCATCAATTTCAAATATTTGCGAACTCTGCATTCCTTATTTGTATTAGCGTTCGTATGATCAACTATACATCCATTTCGCAATTGATGGGCTAACACGTTTGCCAGTTGAATGAATATGATTTCGATTCCTAGCAAATCAAACAACAATTATATTAATTATAATAATGATACTCATTTCGAGTATTGAACTAAACACATGCCATTGACGACTTCATTCCAAATCCAATAATTCCGATTATGATTCCGATTTTCGATTTCGATTTTGATTTTCAAATGCAAACCAAACGCGAACTAGTTTCTAATCAATTGATTGGCTGGGTAGATTGACATTTTTCATGATTTCCTCAGCCATCATCGACATTCATTGAATAAGGTATGTCCCAATTCTTTATAATTAATCACAATTCACAAACCTCCTCCCATCCTTCCCAATGCTAAATCCTCCCACAACAACTCCTTCCTTTTTTTCCCACTAATTAATAAGTATTTTCTAGTACTATTTATCCACCAAAAAAAAAAAAAAAAAAAGCGTCTAGCACAGAAAGAAAGAGACTGAATGAATAAAAGGGGAAGGCAACAAAAACAAAAAATATAGAGAGAGAGAGAGAGTCAGAGAGCGATGATGATGTTGTCAACGGCAACGCATTCTTCTCCGCACAGGTCCATGTACCATCTCCCAAAGGGCCGTCCCTTTTTCCCCAGAGCCAGAACAGCTATTCGTTGTTCTTCCTCTTCTTCTTCACATTCATTTTCAGCATCAACGGTGGCGACCCAATTCGATCTTAAAACTTATTGGACCACTCTTATTAAAGAAATTAATCAGAAGCTGGATGAGGCGATTCCCGTGCAGTACCCTCACCAGATCTATGAGGCTATGCGTTACTCTGTTCTTGCCAAGGGTGCCAAGAGGGCCCCACCTGTCATGTGCGTCGCCGCCTGTGAGCTCTTCGGCGGCAACCGCCTTGGCGCCTTTCCCACCGCCTGTGCTCTTGAAATGGTACTTTCCCTCTTATATTTTTCCCAGAATTTCACCACTATTTGCTACTATTTCTTTAGTACCTGAATATTTAGCTTATGTATTGCTTTTTCGTGAGTTTGTTGTTAAACATTGAAGTGATCTTTCTGGATAAAATGCGTTAGAGTTCGGTCCCTCCTTTTTTTTTTCTTTTTTTTTTTTGGGCTACTGCGCTATAATATCTCACCCTTTTTTTTGAATAATCTGGCTGATGGACAGTTTTTTTTTTTTTTTCTGAGTTAGATAAATAAAAGGACCCAACAAGTTAAAGATTACCTTTTTTTTTCCGGTGGTCTGCTTGAAGTTTCAGGATATGATGAATAGAATTTGACAGAGGAGTGGTGCTACTGATATATTAAAGCAGCAATTGCATTTGTAAACCCTCTCTTGGATTATGCTGGATTATATTAATATAGTTATATGTTTGTTTGAATCTATTATTGACATTAGGTTGGCCAAGGTTGTTTAATGAGACGTTGATTTTCGATCGAAAACATGATAGGAACAGTATAATTGCTTTTTGTAAATGACATTGGCTCCTATTATGTCAGGAGAAGTGTTAGTTTCTTTTTTGCTTCAGTGTCTAAGGTTTATGCGATGATAGTTGACTAGAACTTAGTTAAAGGCACCACAAAGAAGTCTTTTGAACTTAGCTGATTAGTGTTGAGCTCGTTTTCTCAAAGATTGGATTAACTTCCAAGCTTTACAAGCCTGGGGGAAGAAACGGTTTGTCTCATCAATGTTCCCTGTAATTCATAATAGACTTGAATTTCAACAATGGCTAGTCGTAGCACCAATGGTCATGTTATTATAGATTTTTTTTCATTTGGCTAATAGGTGATATTTTGGCTAAATTAACTTCATTTAGCAACCAAATCTTGGGCCCTGGACCATGAGCCAATCCTCCTTACAGAAAAAGGAAGGACAATGAGCCAACCCAACTTGCAAAATTAAAGACCATTTCATTGCAGAAATATTGGAACTCATATAAGCTTGTTGTTCTGTCGGGAGCGCATATAACTTCACGAATTGTTGTACATAATTTCTGATATTTAATTCTCATTTCCTCTCTTTTGGTGAAAACTGCAATTAGGTTCATGCTGCTTCCTTGATTCATGATGACTTGCCATGTATGGATGATGACCCATCTCGACGAGGTCAACCCTCAAACCACACAATATTTGGTGTTGACATGGCAATTTTAGCTGGTGATGCTTTATTCCCCCTTGGCTTCCGCCATATTGTCTCCCACACACCAACTGATCTTGTTCCTGAGACTCGCCTCCTCAAGGTTATTGCAGAGATTGCACGGGCTGTGGGATCAACTGGAATGGCTGCTGGTCAGTTCCTTGACCTGGAAGGTGGACCTAATGCTGTTGATTTTGTCCAAGAAAAGAAGTTTGGTGAAATGGGTGAATGCTCTGCAGTGTGTGGTGGTCTCTTAGGTGGTGCTTCAGATGAAGAACTCCAACGATTAAGAACATATGGTCGAGCTGTTGGTGTACTATATCAGGTCGTTAGTGATGTATTGGAAGCGAAAATGGACACTCAAGACAAAGACGGGGAAAAGAAAAATAACGGTAAAAATTATGTAGGAGTATACGGTGTAGAGAAGGCTATTGAAGTGGCTGACGATCTCAAAGCCCAGGCCAAGAAAGCGTTAGATGGCCTAGAGAAATACGGTGACAAAGTAGTCCCATTATACAGCTTTGTAGATTATGCTGCAGATAGAGGTTTTACTATTGATCAAGAAGTTTAGATGGTAATACTGGGATGTTACTTGTGTACTTGTATTAGTTCAAATGAAGTCCAATCTTGAAATTAGCAGTTGGTACTTGGTACTAAATTTTCTCCAGTTTTTGAGTGTCATAATAAATGGGGGTTGTCTCGGAACCCAGCACTGCAAGGGGGTTCAATTGGTCATTTGACTCTCGGCCGTTGCCGTCCTTTTTGGCCTTGTACGTTGGGATGGGAGTCTGTCTTCTAGCCTAGTTACTTTTTTTTTTTTAAACAAAAAGACAAACTTTTCATTGAGATATACCTGCAATAACAGCATACATAACATCCTTGGGGAAGTTTACAAACCAGACATGACTTCCCACAAGTGAAAGTGATCTATGAGCTAAAACCTGCGCAGCTTCATTGTTACTTTCTCCGTTCCATTTTTTATAAGTTTATTTTTCTTTTTTAATCCGTCTCAAATTATAGTCTACTTTTTATTTGAAGAATGTAATTAATTTTTAACTCCTTTAAAATGTTCTTATTTAATTATTATGTTATAAGTGAGAGGTACATAGCAAACTGTGCATTCACATATCAAATGAAATTAATTTGACTTATAGTGTAATTTTTTATAGTATATTTAATGTAAAAATTTAATGATAAATATAAGAGAATTTTAGAAACATCACAAGTTAATTTATTCTTTTAATAAAATTAACTAATTTTTTTTAAATTGTGTGAAAAAAACTGTAAGTCTGTCAACATGAGATGGAGGGAGTATTCCTTTTAACAAAAGACACTACTACAAATTCAAATTCATTGACCCTAATTTTACAAGCATTGATTAGATTTCCAACCAGCGAAGCATCCTTCCTTTTGCTATTGATTCTTTGAACAATCCCCAAAGCATCCCTTTCCACAACAAAATGAGTAAGCCCGAAATCCTTATCAAATTGCAAAGCTTTCGAAAACGCCAAACATTCTGCATGTTCTGCACTGATAGCTCCTTGTACATTTTCTGCCATTAGAGCCTCCACCTCTCCTTCACGATTTTTGATCACCACACCAATGCCTGCACCATTCTTCGTGAAAGCACCATCAACGTTCATTTTAAGATATCTCTCAGCAGGTGCTGTCCACTTGGAATCAGCTTTAACTATTCTTCCTTCGTTTTTGAAATGCAAGTTCCTGTACTCTTTTAAGAAAGCCAATACATACTCAACGATCTTGCATGCATCTCTTTCTTTCCTTTCAAAAACTCTCTCATTTCTACTCTTCCAGATTAACCATATGATTATAGCTGCAACTTCAGCTTTGTCTCTACCTTGTATCTCCAACAGCCGGGCCATCCATTCCTTGAAGTTTGAAACTCCACTTACATCATATGTTTTTCCTTTATTCAAATTTTGTCAAACCTCTTGAGCAAAAACACAGTCAAAGAAAATATGCTTGTCAGTCTCCTTCTCACACCCACAATAGCTACGTTTTACATTTCCATATCCAAATTTGTCATGAATTTTCTGTCCTGTAGGCAAAGCACCATTGCATGCCCTCCAAACAAATACCTTAACTTTTGGTGGGATATTCAGCCTCCATACTCCATTCCAAAAATTTATTTCCTTTCTATTTGAAGATGATCCCTCCCTTCCACTGGCTAACTTCCTAGAATCTCTGTCCGAGTGATAGGCAGATTTCACATTAAACTCGCCATCCTGGGAGTAGAACTACACAATCTCATCCTCTAGACATAGATTGGATAATGGAATCTTCCTAATTGTTTCGGCCTCATGCTTAACAAACAGTTCATTGAGGATCTGCACTTTCCATTGATAAGTACTCTGATCTATTAAGTCTTTAACCATTGCTTCAGGCCATAAATTCTTCCTATGTGGCATTACCATGACATTTGTAGGAATTGGAAACCATGAATCATTCCACAAACTAACTTTTCCTCCATTTCCAATTTTCCAAATAATCCCCTACTTGAGCAGGCACCTTCCTTGTAATAAACTCCTCCAAAGGTACGAATCACCAACCCCTCTCTTTGCCTCGAGAAAATTTGAATTCGCATAGCACTTGGCCGTCAGCACTCTAGTAGCCAAGGAATTCGGATGCTTGATCAGTCTCCATCCCTGCTTTGCCAGTAGTGCCAAATTGAAAGACTTCATATCTCTGAAGCCCATTTCTCCAACTGCTTTCCTTTCACTTAGAATATCCCATCTTTGCCAATAAACTTTCCTTTCTTTACCCTTCCTGCCCCACCAAAAGTTCCTCATTATGCTCTTCAAATCTTCAAATAATCTTTTCGTTAAGTTGAAACATGACATGATATACATTGGAATTGCTTGAATTACTGACTTGATCAGCACTTCCTTTCCTACATAAGACAAGCATCTCTCTTTCCAGCCATTAAGCTTCTGCTATATCTTGTCTTTTAAGAAAGAAAAAACCTCCTTCTTTGATCTTCCTATCATATACGGCATCCCTAAGTATAAACCTTTCCCTTCATCAACTTGTACCCCCAAACTTTCACGCAAAGCTTTCTGCTTTTCTTCTTTAACATTGCTGTTGCAAATTATTCTAGATTTGGAATAATTCACTCTTTGGCTTGAAATATCTTCATAAGATCCAAGCACTTTTAAACTCCTTATCCCCAGTTCATCTGTCTTGACAAAGAGTAGGCTGTCGTCAGCAAAAAGGATATGAGATACTGAAGGACCTCCATACCCCAGTTTTATCCCATTCCAAAGTCGAAGGTATTCCATTCTTCTTATCATATTCGAAAGCCCCTTTGCACAGAGAATGAATAAATATGATAAAAGGGGGTCACCCTGTCTTAATCCTCTAGAGGGCTTGAAAAAAGCTGCTTGTCTTCCATTAATCAAAATTGAGAAAGAAAATGATCGCACACACTTCATTCTCATCTTCCTTCATCTTTCAAGGAAACCCCGTGGCCTTTAGCATATATTCTAAAAACTCCCATTCAATTCTGTCGTATGTTTTCATCATGTCCAGTTTGACTACTATATACTCTCCTTGATTATTCTTCAATTGTCTCGTCCAATGGAACATCTCTACCGCCACGATCACATTATCAATGATAAGCCTGTCTTTGACAAAGCCACTTTGAGCTTCATCAATTAGAAAAGGTATCAACAGATTCAATCTGTTTGCTATCGTCTTCGCTATGATCTTATACAATATGTTACATAAACTAATGGGACGGTAGTCTGACAGCTTACTAGGATTCTTTGATTTAGAAATTAAGACAATATGAGTCTTATTCACCTCATCTAAACTGGCACCTCTATTCAGGAATGTTAGTACCATATCAAGAACATCATCCCCCACTGTATTCCAAAACCTCTAGTAAAAACCTGCATGCAAACAGTCTGGGCCAGGTGCCTTCCACGGATGCATCTGACTTAAAGCCTTAACAACCTCCTCCCTCGTGAAATCTTTCAACATATCTACTCTCTGCTCCTCATTGATTCTCCTCTCTACCACTACTTGATTGAAACAATTCATCACTCTTTCTGACTGATATAATTTCTTGTATGATTCCACCACATATTCTTCAATTTCCTCCTCTTTACTTATCCAACTTCCATTTTCTATTTGCACTGTTTTAATGGAGTTCTTCACTTTCCTTTGCGTTGCTTTCCTATGAAAAATTTCTGTCTCCATATTTCAACTAGTTGACTATTGAATTTTGCTTCCAATAAATTTCTTCTTGTTTTAGCATTCTATCCTAGTTACTGAATGCTATGGATGTACTACTTTACTTAAATTGAACTGATTTATTGATTTTTGTGCTATGTGATTTTTGTGCTAGGTAAGGGTGTGCACGGGTCGGATATCCGACCCGCATGAGATATTTTCTAACCCGACCCGTTACACGTGAGTCAGGAAAAGTTGTAATCCATATCCGTATTCGCATATGGATATATCCAACGGGTTGGATATCTGCATTTTTCGGGTCAGATATTCACATTTTTCGGATCGTACCCGCATACTATTAAATTTGCTTCAAATCCTAGATAATTTAATAATAATTAGAGTGTCATTTATAACAAATATAAACTTAAATAACATATATTAAATCAAGTGTTACAAACCATGAATTTATCGCAAGTAATAAAGAAAATTTTAATTTTTTGAGACAGAAAAACACTGTACACACAAATATTATAACATAAACACCAACCATGTTTGGGAGGCAAAGAATAAAAAAAACACACAAGACAACTATCATAACTAGAGTTTATAGTACCGCATATTCAATTATTCACATTTCAATGTTGATAATGCGGTACTCCTTACTGTCTAGGATTACAAAATAAGAATAAAAAATATTGATATTAATATTAATAAAAAATAACAAATACTATATAGTTATTTCACATAATAATATCTAATAACATATTACATAATAATAATAATATCACATAGCAATATTACGCAATAATATCACATATTAATATTAGGAAACCTTATAAGAATAAAAGATATTGATATTAATATCAATAAAAAATAACAAATACTACATAGTAATTTCACATAATAATATCTAATAGCATATTACATAATAATAATAATACCACATAGTAATATTACATAATAATATCACATATTAATATTAGGAAACCTTATAAAATTATTTCATTCACCCTATATGCGGGTCGGGTCGGGTACCCGCCGAGTTTTAAAATCATAATCCGTATCCGACTCGCTTAGTAGAATAACTCGCATGTGACCCGTATTCGCTAAAACCTGCCAAATAGGATACTCGCATTTTTCAGATCGGATCCAGATCGAATCGATCAAGTTTTCGAGTTACCGCGTCAACTTGCACAGCCCTAGTGCTAGCAATGCCCTCCGAACAAAAGTAATAACGGAATCAATGTATAAAGAACACAATTTCTGATGTAGAAAAATTAAATTCATGTATTTACTCATGCGAGATAAATTCGGAAGACAAAAATAAGGAAGCGAATTTGCCAATCTTGTATTTATATTGAAACAATTGACAGTCTTGCTTATTTTTTTACGGGAAAAAAGAAAAAGAGGCTCTGTACTGTGATACCATAATCAGGGGCTCGCTTAATATCCTATAAGTAATACACATGTTTACACTGTAAACTGTGGTTTTTCTTCATCCCTCAGTAAACAGTTCCACTCTTCCCGTGAGTGCTACAGCCTGCTTGCCTTGGTTAACGTTAACAATGTACAGAAGTAAATAATCACCTTTACAAAGAAAAAGAAGATCGGAGTCCGACCCGGATCCACCATGGAGCCTGATGATCCTTCCATTGGCACTCATCGCCATCATTATGGTGAAGTTGGACGTGGCTTCTATTTGCTCCGCCGCATCGACTTGCCGGACCTTCCATTCCTGCGCTTCCCACCTCCTCTCATTCATCCCCAACTTCGACCTCCTTACTTGTTTTGTTGTTTGCAAGACTTGATCTTTAAGGCTTGTCGATTAACTATTTTGAATTGAAAAGGATATTGGGCTGTCAGTGGATTTGTTGACGCCTTTGTTGATGCCTTCGAACCCTTTTGGAGCCTGCAAGTTGACTGCAGTCTACTGGAGGATTCCTTCTTGGATTATCTGATTCGCCTCTCTTTACAAGAGCTTTCCCTTCACAATTGTGCCCATTTTACTGGAAATCTTCTCTCTCATATTGGCCAAAGATGTAAAAACCTCAGGTGGGGGTCTTCTCCCCTTTTTCATTAGTAAGACCTCAGGTAGTGGTCTTCTCCCCTTTTTCATTAGTATTTCTCAAGTAAGCTTGATCTGGGTTTCTCTTAATCCTCTTTCTGAAATTAAAATATGATCTGCTCAGTTGTTGTTTTATTAGTAAAATGTAAAGAGATGTAGTATTTGGTAGACTTTGTTGAATACCAAGGAGCCGTATTATTAGCTTTGATCTGTTTCGCTTTTCTGTTCAGGTTCTTGCACTTGAGTTCCTTGGCAGAGAAAACAGGAAAGTCAGTTGATGTATCTGATCTTGAGGTTACGCCCTAGTTGCACTCAGTTGGAAGTAAGGTTTAATTTGCATGAGTAGGTTTTTGTAAATAATGTGAAACCGACTGTGATAAACAAGACTTAAAGCCAAAATTTATAGGAATTTCTGCAATAATACTCGGTAAAATGATGATTTGGAATAAGAAGTTCTTCTTTTTTACTTCTTTTAAAGGTTTGCATCATGAATATGGGTATGCTGGCAAGATTTAAGATGTTAATTTAGTTTGGTAATGGATCAAAAAAAAAGAAAAAGAAAAAGGAAAATAGAGATATTCTCCTAAATGGCTCACCTACCTAACCTCTCAGGCGTTGGCATGCTGTTGCTTGCAATTAGTCTCATGTCCCAATTTTTGAGCTGCGAATGTGGCAATGTCCTCTAATAGGTGATACTTCAGTTATGGCATTAGTCTCAATGAAGGTTGACGAAAATGGGTAACAGGGTAGCAGCTTAAGGTTGTTGGATTTTTGTAACTGTGGGGGGATTATACGACTTGCATTTTGGTGGTTGAAGAAGCCTTACTTCCCAAGATTGAGATGGTTGGGAGTTCTAGAAGTGTGAACAGGAATCTTATGGATGCTTTGACCAGGAATAGGCCATTCTTGCGCATCTGCTACTGTGGTGAGGGACTGGGGACAGATTAATGGGATACTTTAGATGATCTCTGCGTGCATGATTACGAGGATATGGATGAATTTGAACAATGGCTTCTAGAAGGAGAGACTGAGAGAGATTGAAGAAGCTGAAAATATGGAAGCGGCTCTAAGATTGACGTTGCATTGTTGTTTATTAATCTTTCAAGTTCTTCTGCCTTGTGTATATGTCTAGAAGCTCACGATTAGAAGTCTGAACGTGTGCTCTCGAGGATGAGATGAGTGATTAAGAGAAGGAAAACTTTGAAAACACGGGGATGTTTTTCTTTGTTCAATTCGTTCTTGTAAGTACAGATGTCAAGACCTATCTGCAGGTTTGTGCATTTTGTTTCAATACCTTTCGCTCGTTTATATTGGGATTTAGTGGTGCAGGTGGGGATTGAAAATCAAAGTGCATAGTAGTAAGACTTCCAGGTGGGAGTGGGTTACAGAATTTGTGTAAGCACTGAACTGGGCAAAGCAACTTACAATCTGCAGAGTCACATGTGTCTATTTGCTTGTTGCTGACCCCATCTTCTTCTATGTACTGCATGTGCTTAGGTTATATAGACATTGAATTTTCAAAGAACCGGATCTTATTTGGTTGCAATAAAAATTGTTGATTCTTTTATTTATTGGGTAATAATTCTATATGTTCTTTCTCGCTTGGGATGATGAAATCTTATTTGGATCACTGATTTGCTTGGCCTGGCCCGGAAATCTTACACATTTGTGCTCAACGGGTCCACTTGAGAATCATGGCGTGCTTATCTGCAAGTGATTATTTTGTCTGCGAATCATAGGTGCTTTGGACCCCAGAGGGGTGGTGAGTGCTTGGGCGGCCCCCGCGGGCCCCGGGGGTAGGGGGGCTGGGGGTGTGCCTTCCTCCTGTCTGGTGGATAACAAGGCTCGCTACTCGTGTCACATAGATAATACTCGATTCGGTTTTTTTTTTTTTTTTTTTTGGGTGGCTTTTTATACTGTCCTAATTCCTCGGTTTATCACGTCTATTTTCCCCTTTCTAGTGCGAGGATTATCAGATTTTCAAAAACAATGTATTGGCGTGTCCAAAAGGTCCATGAAATACGATAAGCAAGAAACAAGCTTCTTACAGAAATTTGTTGCTCAACTATATGCATTAGGTGGTTTTTTGCTTCAAAAAGCTTACTTCTGAACTATGTATATATTACTAAGTTTAACGTGTAACAACCTTGCGATTTAATGTGGCCCGGTAATTGAAAAAATATTTTCTCTTCTTAAAATAGAGTTGTCTCCCGCACTCTGCTTCCTCTTCAAGTGGTAGGGAGGCTGGGGCATGACTGATGATCCAACGTATCCTTTAACATGATAAAGGACAGTTTTAACCATTTTTTTATTATCTTTTGGCCGCAATTTTTTCCATTCACACAATGAATTTAAATCATTTAATTTCGAGAGATAGCAAGCATTCGCTTTAATCAACTATCACTAAGAAATTACTTCGTTTCAAGCTGGGTAGTCTAATTTAGTAATAGCAATTGCTTAGGAAGGAAAAGCAAGAAGATATCTTCTGTTCTGCATATCCTATATATAAGTCGAAATCGTGGCTTCCTTCACAAGAAACTTATGAATGGCAATAGAAAGAGACATTAACCATGATATGGTGCATGATTTTATATTATAGACTTACAAAATGGTGCGGTTGGCTTATTCCATGAATAAACGAATCCCTAAATCATTACCTTTAACCTAGTCTTCTAGCAACGAAATTGCAACTTGCACGAAATACTAATGTTAAATTAACAATGATGACAATTGTTGGAAAATATCTATTCATCTTAATAATTTCAACCTGCCTTCTTACACTGCACTAGTTGTAGAGTTTTTCTTTGTATATATAAAAAATGATACTACAACATATTTTGAGATGTGATACACATGAGGTTGGGAATATGCAATGATTACTTAACAAATGTGTATGGAGAATATATCAAAACATTGTTCAAAAAAAAAAAAAAAAACACACCTGTTTAAACAAACATGTTTTGTAACTGTTGATTATTTTGATCGGCTAATATTGTTGGACCTTTATGAACTTCATGTCTATATTACAAGTGTCCGAAGTCAAGCATTAACAATCATCATCTTTGTGCTAGGGTTGTAAATTTAAGCTCTTGTGGCTCCTCTAAAAGATATAATGGTTTTTGAAGTGGGTTCGTGGAGTTCAGTTTAAGTTTATTTCCCATTCTTCCTTTCAATTAAAGTTGAGTGAGTTTCCAATCCTTTTCCTCCAATTGTCAAAAAATAATCATCATCATCGTGCACATATCAAAATTCTAACCTTTTTGAGCATGTATATAACTTGTTCAAGGGTTTTTGTTCCTGTCTTTGAACAAGAATTCAATTTTCGGTCTCACTTCTACCCTTTCGGAACTCGCATTCATCCTTTCCATCCCTTGGATTCTAAATTCAATTTCAACCTCTCTGTAAGATGGTAAACTTGGCTTATCCTTTATTTATACAAAATTACGAAAGATAAGGAAGAAAACAAGAAGCAGATACACGTGGGCCCCTCAGAGTTGAAACGACGCTCCCCGCAGGTTAGGGATATGCCAGGATAAAGATAAACTAAAATAATGAAGAACTGGTCAGCTGCAAAACTCAAAAATGGATTAGGTTGTCTCTTGTCAGCATGCTTACATTTCTACTATTTTGCAACGATCTTCTATATTCGTACGGGGAAGAGAAAAGCATTCGTAGGGGTATGCGCTGGATCTTTTTGGAGTCTGTTGACTTACTCATCACACCACTTACCACTTGCTTGCCTCCTGATCTGATCCACGCTAGCTTCTTCTGACTATCTGGCTACTGGTAACTTCGGTAGATCTGCATTGTAGACAACTTCGAACTGAAACATTAAAGAAAGTGATAATCCAGTTTTATTGCTAATTTCATTTTGGTCGTCCCTCCTGTTAAGGCAACAAAAACAAATTCAATATCTTCTGGTAAATATACGCATGAACTTTGTCTTGTCGTGTACTAAGAATCCTTTATTTTGGAAGAACTCTAACCACTAATTTAATATTTCCGAAAGTTGTGAGTTGGAAATATACTTTAAACCCAAAGGGAAAAAAAGAAAAGAAAAGGATCATCATACAATTGTTTATTGTTGATGTAGTTGTATTACATTTAACTTTCCCACAACTAAAAGCTTGAAAATATGATTATAGTTTATAGAAGCAAAATAACATTGTAAAAAATTGTAACTAGATTTTTTGTTACAAATAAATCTTGACCATATAAGAGTCATTATTAATTACAAACTCTTATATTTATCTAACTTATAACCTATACTAGTAATTTCTTACATAAGTATATATATATGTTTGCACTTATTTCTTTTTATTGTAGTATGGACCCTAGGGGAAAAAATATTTATTGACATTTTCATTACTAGATTTTATATTTATTTTTGAATTAAGGTTTAAGATTTAGGATTTAGAGTTCAGGATCCAGAGTGTAGAGTTTATGATTTTAGGATTTAGAATTTTAATTAGATTAAGAAAATAGTGGCAACTCTATCTTTTTGTTTGTTAAGTAAAATTATGGTTAACTTTTTATTTGTTAAGAACTATTTTAGATTTTTATTTTTTAGTAATTTTAGAATAATATGGGACTAGAGTAATATCTTTTTCAATAAGTTAAAATAATATAGGACTCTTTTGAAATCAGATTAAATTGGTATTAATGTAGTGATAACATATTAAGTTAGGCGTCTGTAACATTAAGTATCACAACGTCTCTCACGCTACTATTATTCTTTATAGAAATACAAAATATACGTATGTGGAGATTATTATTTGATTTTAAATTATTGTTTTTCACATTAAAAAATTAATTTTCATAAAAACAGCCCAACAAAATATTAATTTATAGACATTCCACACATTGATTTGAAAATGAGATATTTTTTTGTTTAATTTGTGGTTCAGCTTCAACTAACATATGAGTTGAATAAAATCAGATCATGAACGTATATATCCTAATTCTTTCACTAGTCATTTATTTTTCCCTTCGCAGAGGACTGGGGTGGGTGGTTAGTTTTTTCTTAATTCAAAGGCCGCGAGGTTTCAGCTTTGGATAAGATTTTGTACACATAATCTCTTGATTAAATTACTCCCTACGTACAAGCACAAGGAATTTTTTAAACGAGTTTAAGGTATGGGCGGGGCTGAAGGCTTGAGACTTGGAAGTCGCATGTTACAGCCGCGACTAGTCGCCGCTCGCGCTGCCACTTCCGATTTCAACGTTCACCATTCCCCCGATAAACATGCGCCCGGCTGCCGGATAGTGTAACTGACCTTTGGTTGCACCCAAAAGCCACGTCAGCCACGTCAGCTATAGCCCTCTGCCATTTTGGATTCTCTATAACCATTCAGTATATTTAATGTATTGGTGTGTACGGTCTTTATCTCATTCGCTATTTATCTACCTTGTTTGAGAGACTACTTTCAAACACGAGTTTTTTTTTTTTGAAGAAATTGGGAATCCAAAGTCAAAATTTATTTCCTGTGAAGAACGTATATAATAACTCAACTGTACTAGTCAGATTGGCTGTTCAAATTAGTATTCCTTTTGTATGAATGCTTATAATATTATAATTACATTCACATTTGAATTCACTAATAGTAGCTTGTAACAAAAACGCATGTCTTTTACGCACGCATAAACTAGTTTGCTCTCTAAGAATACGTGAGTTATAAAATTCTCAATTTTTCCTTCAAATGAAGTAATTTATCAGCCACCTTATTAGAATTTTATGTGTATTAATAAAATTTTAATATATGTGCATTAAAATTATCTTGCATGCAATTTGACACATCATCATTATTGTTTCATGATGATACAATTGATAATACTAACGTGTTACTTACAGTAGTACCGTTAACTTAAAAAAATTATACATTTACTTCAATGCATATATATTAATAATACACTAATGTTACTACTATAAACCTAACACATTCCTACGAAGTCCGCAAATTTATACTATTTTACTCATTCTAGGAGTAATTTACTGTATAATTCACTGCAGTCACGCGGTCAAACATGGTTGATGTCACGCTCTCCCATCAGCACCTTCAAACTGCTTTTTTTTCCTCTTTTACTAAACATTTTTAGCAAACTGTATCTAATGCCGTTTTATTTTAAATGATCTAATATAATGAATTTCCAGCCTTGCAATTGATTATTGGAAAATATATATATATATATCAACTGTTTGGTACTGGAACCTATATTTGATGCGATTTGCACATCTTGCAAATTTGTCGGATATATGGTATTGAAATTTTGTTATTGTAATGAGTTCTATCATCTACAGTACATTAGTCATGCATTGGAAACAACATTAGAATTTTTTAATGGCATGAACTTGGACATATCAAGAAGACTCAAAAATTATTAGCAACTTTAACTTGGATCAAAAAGTTCAATATCTCTCTGCCACAAAAAAACAAAAAAAAAAAAAACAAAAAATCTACCCGTGAAGAAAGAAAAACTAGTTAATAACTCTTCATAAGATATTGTGATTATTTGCTTAACTGTTTATTATTCTGTACTAATAATGAAATAAAGTTTGTATTGTCCTCGAGACACAATTCTACTAGTAAGAATATCAGCCAAAATCTCTATTTTTGTATAGCTTGAAATATCTATTAAACCAAAAAGCTATAAAGTTTGTATTTCATTTCTCTAAATTCCAAAAGAGAAACTAAAAACTCAAACGTAACTGTTATTGTACACAAAATTTAGAAAAAAAAAAAAAAAGGGTAACAAAAATGTATAATTGTCACAAATAAAGGGCTCAAAGAACCGGTGAAATAGCATGATAGCAAATAAATATATAAAACAATGGCTAGACTAGACAATCAAACAAGGAATTGCATTTCTACTTCGGAATTGCATTTCAAACTGCATAAGAAGAAAGAATAATGAAATTTTTGCAAGTTTAATCTCTCTCTCTTTTAAAAAGAAATATCGAAAGCGTGATGATAAATAAACTTATAAATTCTAACCAAACAGTGTATATTGTACCATGCAAATCAATTACTTGTATAAAATACCCGTCAAACTTTAACACCTGCACTGATATTCGATCGAGCCCGTTGAATGTATGATTGCCAGGAATTGTTTTATCCTAGAGAGTGTTGCGACAGTTGACAAAGGACGGTTTTAATAATTCATTTCGAAATTGAAACGAAGAAGAAAACTTATATTTCATTGGCAATGGCACCATGGGATTTGTAAAGTGCATTAGTTACGAGGACTTATATCATACTTTTAGGATATATAGTTAGTTAAAAATCATTATAGAAACTGCAATTTGTCCTATCGTGGATTAATTTACAAATTGTGCTTTAGAGTTAACTTAATGCTGTCCTGTTAGAATTATCCCCTTATTATGCGAATCTACAAGAGGATTAATTTACTAATTGTGCTTTAGGGTTAACTTATAATGCTGCTATATTAGAATTATCCCCTTCTTATGCGAATCTACAGGGCGTTGTACTAGGTCAACCGACTGACTCAGCTTTCAGTTTAGTCAATCCTAACACGTTGCCGCGTGTTAATTGATTGATGTCGTTTCTCTTCTTCATGCATGAACTTCAACCGACCTATTAAGCATTTGACATGGGCTAAATCTTGAACGAATTATATTATAATGTCATTTTTAATCTTTTTCTAAACATGTGAATAGGAATATCCTTATTATGACTTAAGGCTAGCATTGTATGTATATGTCTTCATTAACAATGTGGTTGATTGCATTGTAATTTCTTATTTTGCACACCGTCTCTTATTTACCTCTGAAATTGAAAAAACTAAAAAAGAAAAAGAAAAAAAATCCCCCAGAAAACAAAAGAGGTTCAGAAGAACAAAATGGTAGAGCTGAGTATTGAGCGGAAGGCATGAGAATGTCATTTTCATGGTTCTAAATTATAATATTGCTCTTTTTAGAGGATTTAAATTTGCCGACTCAAAAATAAAATTCATTACCACATTCCTCCACGTTGTTCATGTTTTAGTGCTGCATCTTACGCAATTCAAAGTATAGCCAGGGAACTTAATTTTGCCTTTATAGTTTGAAAGAAAAAGTTACATGAATCTGGTATGGTACTGAGTAATATAGTTTTTTTTTGTTCAAAAAAAAAAAAAAAAAAAAGGAACGAGGGACTCAACATCAACAAAGTATAGCACTGTTCGATTTGATTGTGATAAATCTTTCATCACAATTAAAAAAAAAAAAAAAAGAGAAATATAATAATTTGATGTCGTACTTATTTTTTTTTATGTCCAGTCCTTAATTTTTTATTTTTTCCCGACCATTTTGTTTATCTTTGTTAAAAATAATAGTTATTTTGGGGATACACGTGTTAATTTATCAGGGTGTGATTCAGCGGAGAGGCTTGTTAAGGTTCTTCATTCTTTGTTTTTCTTATATCAACAGACTGGAATGGAAACGTCAAATTCTTATCGCAACTATTCATTCTCCACCTCAGAAGCCCGCATCAACGCGAACTAGAAAGAAAGGGACAACCCCCCACTCCTTTGCTCACTCACGCAGCACACCTCTCTTCTCTGTTAATTTTATAGCTGCATAATTAGCTCCATTTCACGTAGTTCTCGTGAACCCACTTTGAATCAAATACTGCCTACCCCAGTTGTTTGAATCAATTAAAAAAAATATCTGAAGCCAACGTTATAACACCTAAAAATATGAGGGATAAACCCAATTTGAGTATTTTTATTCAGTGAACTTGTGCACAGGATAATGAGTTAAGACACTTCTTTCTTGTTTAGCTGTTGATTGGTAGATAACACGTCCCGTCCGCCCTTCTGTTTGTACACTTATTCTCTGAAGGAAACTTTCTAAGATTTGGCTAATCTATATATAGGAACTAAAGGGGGAGTGTTGGACATGAAAAGGTTTGAAACTTCTTATTTACCTTTTTTTTTATTATTATTATATCCTTGCAAAAAATAAATGAACGAAGAAGGTGCCAAAGAAATAATAATAACAACATAGACATACAGGTAAGTGTATTTTGCTCCCTTTTTTTTTTTTTTTTTTTCCTTCCTTAGGATGAATAGATCAAGGTACTCACTATACTCTTTGTTATTTGCATGTCCTCATTTTTTTTTTGCAGAATTATTGGAATTTGTTTGATGCTGCAAAATACTAGTAATGGATACGAATGAAACAATTTTATTTTTTCCGGAGACGCTTAAGCTACAGAGGGCTCAAAAAAGATTGATTACTTAATTAGTGGTGGGCTAGTGGGAGGGACGGATGGGAGGGATTAATGTGTGTGCTAAGGAAGGAAGGAGAGGGTGCAACTTGCAAAGGGTCGGTCCGGGGGGAAAAAATCAGCGGCGATCCAATCACACGGCCACCTGTTTGTAAAAATTATTAAATTAGAATGTCAGTCCATCTGTAAAAACGGGTGTGAACCGCTGATTGGCCAACACTAGAGGTAGCATCCTTGTAGCTTTTGCGCCCCCACCCGCCCCCAAAAAAAACAAAAATAGTACCCAAAATCCTTAGCCACATTCTTCATTATGCCTTTATCTTTAATTAACTGTGGTAAGATTTTAGTGATACTATTGTAAATAACTAGGTGAGGAGAGTAAATAAAAGGGTTAATAACACTTTGCCTCCTAAATGTAGAGAGAAGTCACACTTTGCCCCCCTAACCTTTAAATATATATATTTTGCCCCCCTCAATTAATTAGGGGAGAGAAAATTTGGTTAAAAGAAACAGTTGAATGACACAAATACCCTTGACTTGGCAAAGAGGAAAATTTTTCGAAAAAAAACTTAGGCTTTACAATATTTTATAAAAATATTTCTGAAAAACTTTTCAAATAAAGTAAACTACTGAATTTACAATGAATTATATATGAAAAATAGTTAACAAGAAATATGACAATGATGTCATAAGATTATACTTTTTGTACTTATTTGATAGGACTTTTACTAATTTCTTACCAAATATAAATTGCACTTTTATGAATGCAAGGTTAAAATTGAGACTTTTTGATGTTGTAAATTAAGAATTTTTCTTAAACTAAGAAAAAATTCAAAATTTTCAATATTAGCAACATAAAAAATCTCAATTTTAACATTGCATTCATAACAATGTAATTTTTATTTAATAAGAAATTAGTAGAGGATCTTCTCCAATAGTACAAAAAGTATACATTTTTATGATATTATAAGTCACATTTCTTGTTAGCTATTTCTTATATTTAATTCATCTAAAATTTCATAGTTTATTTTATTTGAAAATTTGTAGAGATATCTTAAAAAAAAAATTGTAACGGTTGAGTTTTTTTTTTTCCTGGAATTTTACTCTCTACCAAGTCAAGGGTATTTACATCATTTGACTATTTATTTTAACCAAAATTTCTCTCACCTAATTGATTGGGGGGCAAAATATATATATTTAAAGGTTAGGGGGGCAAAGTGTGAATTCCCTATACCTTCAGGGGGCAATGTGTTATTAACCCTAAATAAAAAGGAAGATAGTAAAAAATTCCGGATTTGCATTGGTATTGATAAAATATTGATAAAATCCACATCATCGGCGTGAGGTAGCGCACTACCGCCGTTAAAACTCCTCATTCTTCTTCTTCTTTCTTGCTGCATTTGTACACAACAACAACAATAAATAGTGTACTATACAACAAAAAAGTTAAAAGAGACGACCTGGCTTCCATTCCTTACTCCAAACCCAAGGGCCAACAACGCCACCACCCAACCCCTTTTTGTCAAATAAATAAATAAAACACAAAGGGAGGGAGAGAGGGAGAGAAGGATAAACAGAAGGAAAGAAGGAAGAGGATTAATGGATCAGGATATTGAATGAATGGATTATCCTAAAAAGCTGAGAAGACAAGGCTAAAGTGCCGCGCTTGCTTTTTCCCTTCTTTTTTTTTTTATGATTATTTGGATTATTTTATTCCTGGTATTCCTCTCTTTCTTTATCTCTATATTTACATTTACATTTCCATACATACAAAAACCTCGTCTTTAAAAAAAAAAAAAAAAAAAAAAAAGAAAATCTCGTGAATTCGGATTTTTCGTTTTCTTATTCAGTTTCACTTGTCCGATCCTTTTGATTTTTCCTCCTTTGTTTTTTTGGGTTTGCTTACTGGAAATAAAGAGCGAGATTTTCTTTTTCTTTTTGACATTGTAATTCAATCAAATGATGGCCATGGAAGATAGCGAGAGTTGCAGTAGCAGTGTGATGGAGTCCAATAATAACAGTAGTAATAGTAATAGTAGTAATAATAATAATAATACTAAGAATAGGCTACAGAGGAAGAAGGTGGAAGTTTATAATGAGGTGCTTCGGCGGCTCAAGGAGTCTCGCCACCCGGACTCTCAAGCTCCTGGCTTTGACGATGAGCTTTGGGCACACTTCAATCGTCTCCCTACTCGGTACTCTCCTTTCCCTTTTTTGCTTCTATCCCCACCGCCACCACTCGCTCGCGCGCACACGCACACATGAATGCACTACAAAAAATACATACAAGTAGTATTTGTTAAACGCTAAGGTTTGGTTGAATTGGAATATCCATCAGATATTTATTCATAGCTTTGGGCTTGGGTTTTATTTGTTGTGAATCTCCTTCCAGTTTCTTACAATTATTTTAGTTTAATGTTTTCAGTTATCCAGATTGTAGATCTTGCGTTTTTTGACAATGCTTATATATACCTCTCTCCTCCCTCTGTGACCATATATACTCGAGGAAAACATAGCACATGCATTCATTTACTACCTATGACGGATGGTGTTGTGTCATGTACACCTTACTACATCAGTTAACTGATTCATTAGATGTTGCTACAATGAAGGTATGCATTGGATGTGAATGTGGAAAGGGCTGAAGATGTTCTAACTCACAAGCGGTTGCTACATCTGGCCCACGATCCCGCTAATAGGCCAGCATTTGAGGTTCGACTTGTACAGGTGAGTTGATTCTCTTTATACATCTTTCTTCTAGATCTCTTGAATGGGTCCGATCTTACAGTGTTTTTTGATCCCGTCTAAGCTTTTGTGCTGCTAGTGCATCAGGTGCATCAGTTCGTCAGCTTTTAACTCATGCACATTTCTGAGATATCAAGAGATTTATAATTTCACCAGATTGCATGCTGAAGGAGTGCTGTCTATGATTGGTCAGCTTCAATTGGCTACTGAGAAATAAAAATATTTAAATGATTTAGATGAATCATTTTTTTCATTCGTATGAGAAATCAAGTTCAAATTTCTATTCTAAAGATGTATTCTTTTGTATCATGAATTTCACGGAGGTGAACAGTCTTTCTGAACTGTACCTTTTTTTTTTGAACGACTTAACCATCAGCGTGCAATGTTTAAAATGCATATGAGACAAAAGTCTTCTAAGGTGCATAATTGGGATAATTTATGCTCATCTGGTCCGCTGATCTTATCCTCGAACACATTCGAATCTTAGGTCATATTCCTAATACAGTTCTGAAGTCAGTAATATATGCATTGACATGTTTGCCATCAGAAGTCTGGAAGTTTTACTTAAATCTTTTTGAACTCGTCTCATCTCATCTCATATATCAATTTCATCTTAATATGTCTCAAATCTCATTGTGAACTTTCATTACCGTTAAAATTCAATCTGCATGCTGGGTCATGCATGTTTTTAGCTATCTCTCTTTTTTCTTTCTTTTCCAGTACAATTAATTTAATAGCAACAGTATTGCTCGTGTTGGGATTGACTTTCATTACTTAGACTTTAGTTTATAGTCCTTTATCAGATATGGATAGTTGTTATGCTGTCTTCCTTTGGTCCTTGATTTCTGAATCCATCCATAATTCTTTCTACTTTTTAATTTTAAATAAATTCCGCATTATGCAGGTTCCACCGGTCTCTGATGGAAATGCAGTTGATTCTTCGGATGCAAGCTCTCCAAGGAAGGAGGTTTCCCGGAGGTAAGATTTTGAGTGAAGATAACAGGATTTTTGAGTTTGGCCTGTATATTATGTTTTTATGATATCATGGTTTAGGAAATGGAAATCATGTGATGGTGTTCCATCCTTTTTTTGTTCTTCAGTGCAATGTCATTTTTATGTGCATTTCGATGATAAGGCTGAAAACTCTATAACCTTTTCCAAAATGTCAGCATCCATCCACCACCTGCGTTTGGTTCTTCTCCTAATCTTGAAGCACTTGCAATTGAAGCAAGCAAAAGTCCAGATGAAGATGGTGAAACTGCAGTAAACCCTAGCTCAAAGGTTTCGCGGTATGTAATAATTGCATTTATACTTGCTTTGTTACTTTTCTTTAATGTTGTGTTATCACGTGAACTCCTTTTTATGCTTTAAGCATCAATTCTTTGAATAACATATATGTCTTGGAGTGTTTCTGGAAATTTTCCTCTAATTTTGTCCCAGCCAACATGTTATATTTATTTCTCTAATGTCCTGTTACTCTGAAATTATTCTGTCTAAGCATGTTGATGCTGAACTGCACGAAGAATGCAAAATCTCATGTCAACTGTGTCCATCTGTTTATGGCTTTATGCATCTGTGAGTTGACAGAAGCAATCCTTTTGAAATATCAGCTTTTAAAACCAATTATGTGTCGGTTGATGCTGCTTTAAGACAAGCCTAAACAAAGTTGAAACTTCGTTGTTTCTGTTATTTTATAAAAGTTTTTGATGAATGTTTCAATGGTTGTGAAGCTTATATTTTCATGTGATTTATTACTGTGTAGGCCCATGCATGAGATTACCTTCTCAACTGATGACAAGCCAAAGCTTCTTAGTCAGGTATTTGACATCCTTCTTAGTCATTTCTTTGTTTGTATCATTATGATCATTATTTACATTATTAGTCCTTAGCCAGGTAGTATTCTTACTTGAGATTGCTTATGTCTTCTCTTTAACTTTTTAATAGTAACAAGTAGCACCTAAGTTAAATGTAATAAGTAATTCGATATAGCCATGTGTCAGATGAAGTGGTAAAGTCATTAGTTTTTACCATTCTGGTTTGGGAAGATATGCACTGAGTGATATTCTCTTTGAAACTGAAACATTGCAGTCCATGGATGCACTATGTTTGATTTTGATTAAGTAATAGTATGTTGTTAATGATTGTGGCTTAATAATCTTGAAAATTTTGAGCGAAGGCTTCAAAGATTGGGTTTTACTGTTGAACTAAGAGATTCCGGTCCCTGGTTTTCCTTGTATAATTATGAAAATTTGAATGCATGGTTGCACTCTTATCCTTCTCTCTACATCTGTATCGTTAAATTAATTTAATTGGGCATTTTTAAGATTTTGTCTACCTGTAATATTTTGGACGAGCCTATACTACATATAGATTCAGGCAGTAGAATATAGCATTCCTAAATTCTTGGGAGCTGCAGAGAGTTGTAATACATTTTTTAATTTATGTTTTCTCCTGGATAATGTCTTCCTAAATGGCAAACATTGATGCTTAATTGAACTTCTTGAGGTATTTTTTGCAGTTGACCTCCTTACTTGCTGAAGTTGGCCTAAATATCCAGGAAGCACATGCCTTTTCCACCACTGATGGCTACTCCCTTGACGTGTTTGTTGTTGATGGTTGGCCATTTGAGGTATTTATTCCCTTTTTTTGTCCACAATCATACAGAAAATGTTTTCTTGATCATGACTAGTAAACAATGTCAGGTTGTTTTGTACAACATTTTGAGGTTTGGACTATGTGGAAATGTTCATTTGTATGGAATTGCTGAAATATTTAGTAATTGTATTTGCTACTGACACCTTCTGGCCGGTTTTCACTTTGGGACCTATAATTACGCTACTGATTTGACTTCTTAGCCGTGTTCTTTTCCCTTATATTTGACCATCAATGTGGTTCTTGAGTTATTAAATAGTAAATTGCTGAATGGGCAACCTCCTGGGAGCATGTGATTAAGTGTTCAATGTTATAAATTGGCACATTTATGCTTAACAATTTAGAACCAACTACAGGAGCACCTCATCCAATACTTTGTTTCTTGCTGAGCGTCTTTAGTTATCTCATTTGTTTAAACAAATTGATACAGTTTATGAGTTTCTTAAAGGTGTCAATATTACTTTTGGTGATAATAAAACCATGGCAAAATTGAGGTCCACTTATTATCTTTTGGTTCATCAAACTCTGAAGGAAGCTTTTGAGCGACTCTTTTCTTATTGTTCAGGAAGTTGAGCAGCTCAGATGTGCGTTGGAGAAGGAAGTCCTGAAGATTGAGGTATTTCTCTTCTAATTTTAATCTAATTTCTCTAGGGAGTTGATTAACTCCAACTGTTATGTTATCTGTTGTCTTTGTTACCTGACTCCCAGAAGTGTGCTTGTTAGTTTTTTGTAACTTATTCAAAATTTTCAATCTGCAATATGCGTTACGAAATTTTTGAGGAACACGTGCACCAAAATGATACAGAATTGTATCAGTAAAAGAGATATTGGGGTGTTGTGTAACAGTGAGCAGGCTTTAGAATATAATAGATTGAGGATCTCTGTACGCAATAGCAGGTAGTTCAAGTAACAGGGTAATATTTTGGTTGGTTTAAGCTTAAGACTTTCAACTTCTGGAATTTGATGGCTCTATAGCAGCGATTCTCCAGATTAGCCAACACTTGACCTCCTGAACTAAGATGAATTTTTTTTAGCCAAATTATGTTGAGATTTGGGACACTGAATGGTTTATCGTAGTAGCTTTTTCCTCTAGGGATACTATGTTGTTGAGGTTTTTAGATGTTGATGTCTAGCATCGATGTGAAGACTGTCTCGAGAATCGGCTTTAATGGTTTTGTGAATTCAGCCCTTGGGAGTTTTCATATCACAGGTGGAGCAAGCAGTTGCAAGCTCAATCTAATGTTACAATCCTTAGGCTTCTTTTGCCTTACCTCTAAGTTAAACCATTGGAAAAGTTTTTATTTGTAAACAAATACTTGTTCTATTATGTTTTTAGCTTTCTTTGTAGTAGAAATTGGATTGAGTATCATATATGATATATGATAGTCTGCATAGTACAAATGAACATCAAGCTAGTATCTCCCTGTGGGAAAATCTTACATGGACTTGGTCCATAGTCTCACTAGTGAACCTTGTGGTCTGAATTTGCGCCACATGCATAGTACAGATGAACATCAAGCTAGTATCTCACTGCGGGAAAATCTTACATGGACCTGGTCCACGGTCACACTAGTCAACCTTGTGGCCGAAACAAGTGCCGCGTGAACTATGTGATGCATGCTGATGCAAGGAAGTGATATTGTGGCCATTGTTCGGACCATAAGGTCCACAAGTAGGCTGTGGACCAGTCCATATGAGAATTTCCCTTTCCCTGTGGACATTTGTTCCTTAAGTTGCTGGTGGGTTCAAATGTCCTTTTTTTTCCCAAAAAAAAAAAAGATTTTCCTGTTATCCTGTCACACAAGAAACATACGAAATTAATGATATTTACATCTCGAGGTTGATGCGGGAATCCTATTCGATTCATGTTACTGCAGTAGGAAAAGTAGTGGTGATGTTGAGTTAGACTTAAATTACGAGTTACTACAGGTTGGTGTGGCTTAGAAAGACAATAACTTTCCCACCTTCAATTGCATTTTCAGTTTATGCTATTTTTGCCGATACAGATAAATTAATCTAAAACTAAAATATTTTGAGTACCTATGCAGGAACAATCTTGGCCAAGTCAACGTGCTTTGTCTCCACTTGGTGGGTTTGAGCAAGTAATATTGAAATGTGAACCTGATCATTTGAATATACCTAATGATGGTAGTGATGTTTGGGAAATTGATCCTCAACATCTGAAATTTGAGTACAAAATTGCATCAGGATCCTATGGTGATTTGTAAGTCTATATCATATGTTGGACAAAGCTCCTGTTGCATTTATGTTGTCAAGTCCATCAATTAATGCAGCATTTTGATGGTTTCAGATACAAAGGCATATATTGTAGTCAGGAAGTAGCTATCAAAATCCTCAAGGCTGAGCGCTTGAATTCGGAGTTGCAGAAGGAATTTGCCCAAGAAGTATATATTATGAGGTTTGTGCAATGAAATATTTCAACCTAGCTGTGCCAGCGCTTGTCAAAACTTGTTGCATGGTTAACCATTCTTGGTTTAACTTGTGGCTAGCACCAACAGCCCAAACATTACATTAAGATCAGAAGTTCAGTTCCTTCTTTTTTCACTATAGTTGCTATTACAATTGACATCACTAACAGTGTTATGTAACTCTATTAGCCATACATCATGAAGGCATATCTCTAAGTTTCTTCCTCTTGATTTACCCTGCGCTTTAATTGACTTGTATTTGTTAATTTCAGAAAAGTTCGTCACAAAAATGTTGTGCAGTTCATTGGGGCATGTACCAGACCTCCAAACTTGTGCATAGTGACAGGTTCTCAATAACTTGCCAATGCCTTGATAATATTAATAGAGAATTAGAGATGATGTATTGTGGGGAGGGATGAGGTGATTGGAGGAATAGGAGAGGGCAGATACTTTTATTTCACTAGTTCGTCTTTTTAGTTGATGCTGTCTTATAACATATCTGATTTGAACATTTTCTTTCCATTAAAACAGAATTCATGTCTGGAGGAAGCGTTTATGACTATCTACACAAACAAAAGGGTGCTTTCAAGCTTCCATCTTTACTCAAAGTAGCTATTGATGTATCAAAGGGAATGAACTACCTTCATCAGAATAACATAATACACAGAGATTTGAAGGCTGCCAATCTTCTGATGGATGAAAATGAAGTAAGATTCTCTTCATTAAGTATTTAGGTCTTATACGGCCCTTCATTTATTGTAATATTTCACATTTGTTGTATCTATTTGCTTACATCTTCATTATTCTTCACGGCATCTTGTTTGTCTTTGTATCAACTAACTCATGTAAATCAATTCTCAAAGTTAATTAACATTTCACATTTGTTGTATTTATTTGTTTACATCTTCATTAGTCTTCATGGCATCTTGTCTTTGTATCTACCAATTCATGTAAATTGATTCTCCAAGTTAGTTAAATATGTGCAAAATTGAATAATTTTATAAGTATTTGACTTTTAAAGGGGGGAAAAAAATTGTTTGTTTGATAGTGTTTTTTAGAAAACTTTATACACGTTTTCCAACCACCTTTTTCTTTCTAGGTTGTTAAGGTAGCTGACTTTGGAGTGGCCCGAGTGAAAGCACAGACTGGGGTGATGACTGCAGAAACAGGGACATATCGATGGATGGCTCCTGAGGTATTCTTTGCTGGATTAAGTTAAATGTGTCATTGCTAAGTTTGCTTACTATAATGATGTCTTTCAGTTGAATTCTCATGGATATTGAAGATTTGGATTTAGCATGTGCTGCATTCTTTTTTGTTTGTTTCTCTTGGAATATGGTGTGGTTCATAGGTCAAATTGAAGATTTCCTGGTTATGGATTTATATGTTAGTTGATACTTGAATTTGTATGTTATACCTTTTGAAATTATCTTGACAGTATATGGTATTCCCTACAATTCTCATTTCAGTTCCCTAGATTCACCTCTTAGAGCTTGATAGTTCTCATCATTTTGCTCAAGGCAGCTTCTACATAATATAAATCCACTTATTGCTTTGGTTAGGCTAACTAGTTCTACTTGACGGTAATATTTTGTAACTTTTTCCTCCTGTAGATTACCTACTTGCATCTGCTTATTAACGATTTCTTTCTTCTTGAAGGTCATAGAACACAAGCCTTATGACCACAAGGCTGATGTTTTTAGTTTTGGGATAGTTGTATGGGAGTTGCTGACTGGCAAGGTATGGTTTTATTGCATTAGTGGGAATTAGGAAGGAATTATTATTCACTTTTTGTTTATGTATTCACGTGTATGTTTGCCAGCTCCCATACGAGTACTTAACCCCATTACAAGCTGCAATTGGAGTGGTCCAAAAGGTGAGAATCAATTCACTCCACTGACCTATAATTTATTGCAACAATATATTTCTTTGCTTGTTACGGGTTCCACTGCCTACCCGCACCCGCACCCTCGTCCTCTATATCTTTTGTTAGAAAATTGAATAAGCAACCATGCTATCCGGATTCCAGACTCGTTTTGGAAGTCTAAAATCGTTTCTTTTCACTTTCTTTCAGGGTCTGAGACCAACTATTCCGAAGCACACTCATCCAAAACTTGCTGAGTTGCTTGAAAGATGCTGGCAGCAAGACTCAACTTTGAGACCTGACTTCTCAGAGATAATTGAAATTCTGCAGCAAATAGCTAAGGAGGTACTATTGATGAGCTTTTTCATTCGTTTATTTTATGCCTCTAAATACAAAGTATTCCTTACTGTGCTGAGAAGTTTTGATATAGTTTCATTTTGAAACTTAGCACTCCCTGATATTCTGGCTACAATTTTGTCCATGATTATTATTGGATGCGAAGCAGGTTGGCAACGAAGGAGAGGACCGGCGGAAGGAGAAATCTGGAGGATTTTTTTCTTCCCTTAGACGTGGACATCACTAGATGAAGATACAGTTCCATAGCATATACACTTTTCTTTAGTTATGTCCCGTGTCCTCTAACAGTTTATACTGTACATAAGTCTCTTCTTGATCACTGTTTTCATATTTTCTTTCTACGCAATTTTCAACGTAAAGGCGCTACAAAGTTTTTTTAGCTTTTTTTTTTTTTTAGGCCTCTTAGATTCGCTTTGGCCTCTTACAAAGTTTAGCCAGTAATCTTCTTAGATTCGCTTTGGCCTCTCACTGATTTTGGACTTGATGTGCTGCATTTTTTCTCAAGGAACTGAGGGTCAAGTTCAACAATAAAACATCTACTAATTATCAGCTAAGAATTGTCAAAAAAAAAAATTATTAGCTAAGAAAACGACGACTGAGTGTCCTATTTAAGCAAAGCTTGAAATACCGACCGCTCGTCGAGAGCATATTTTCTCGTAGCCTCGGCCTTCAGCTGCCAAGTAATAAATGTACTGAGAATGCAACCGATTTTACTGTGTTGGTTGCGTGGTGTGTTTATAAAGTTCACAGTAGATACTTGACTCTTCGTTATATATAGAGTTAGTTAACAAAATCAAGTCTCTCTCCACAAATGTTTCTACTTGGGAATATAATTGTCGTATATTTGATTAAGAAATAATTCAAAGTGGAAGATGCGGTAGCTGTGTCTTTTTCATGCTAAACCATAAGAGTCGGACACTTGCTAGAGACTATCTGCAAATGCTCATGTATCCACTGTCATTTTAAAAATTATATATTTATTTTTTCGTTGGGTTACGAGCTTAGGAAAAATACCCAATCTCTCTCTTTTTCTCTTTTTTTCCGCTGAAAAGGGAAAACTTCCTAATTCTAAGCTCGCAAATGGCAGCACTAAAGTTAATGAAAACATAAATGAAGCTGTATAATGTATCTGGTGGTGATATTGACTAACATTCCATTTTGTGTAGACGCCACAACAAGATACGAATCAAGTGGAGTTGTAAATTTTCTCACCATTAAAATATGAGTACCAGTAACTCTATTTATAAATTTTACAACGAGATACAAAATAAATTGAGTGTGAATAACAAAAAATTGAGTATTAATATCAAATATTGTTATACTAATAAAGTGGAGTTTTAGTAACTTTCTTTGTAAATTTTATCTTAAAGTATGAGTGCCAATAAATTCATTTGTGAATTTTAAAATAAAATATGAAGTGAATGGGATGTCAATAACAAAATAAACTTCATTTGCAAATTTTACAACAGTAAAAATGAAGTAAATAAAAGGGAAATTTCAGAAACCTCCCTTGAGGTTTCTGACAATTACACCTAACTCCCTGAGATTTTCAATATTACACTTACACCCCCTATCTCTACATGTTTTGTAACAAAAAACACCCTTATTGCTGATGCAAGCAAAAAATCTCATGAATATCCTAAATTACCCCTCTGTTTAAAGAAAAAATGAAAAAAAAATTGACTATTACATCACAAAAAACCAATGTCACCAACCATATCTACCCCAGTATAGCACCACCATCCACCAACACTAGCACCCAATACCACCGCCACTATAGCTACTACTACCACCGCTGGTACACTGGCTAAGTCTCACACACACATACACACACAAAGTCACAAATAGATTCACAATTCACACACGCATATACACACACAAAGTCACACATAGATTCACAATTTACACACAGAGTCACACACAGATTCACATATACCTTACACACACGGTCGCACACACCCCAAACATAGAGTCAGATACACACACAACACACATACATACTTGTTTTAACGGTCAATTCACCCTCGAAAATTTACACAAAATATCACCTAGAGGTGTAAACGAACCGAGCAGCTCGGTCAAAGGCTCGACTCGAGCTCGGAATTGACCGAGCTCGAGTCGAGCTCGAGCAGCTCAAATACATTATCGAGGTGATTTCGATCTCTTATGTATCTTGCTCGAATACTCATCGAGCTGCTTGAGTATATATATATTATTTTTATTTTATATATGTAAAATTAGTAAAAGGTTTAAACTTTTTAAAGATATTACATCTTTTACTATTCTAACTTTAAATAATATATGGGCAATTTAGTAAAATACTATTAATGTATATTAAAGAAAGGAACAAATAACTCTTCTTACCTCTGTCAGTTCTCCCTTTTGGCTTGAAATTTTCAAGGTTCAAAATCACCATGGCTTTCTTAACTTTATCTTTGCTGCCGGCGACATTGGAACCACAATTGTGGACCTCAAACATTGCTCTCCTGACCCCTTTCAATTTGCACATGATTTCCATCATCTACACTATGGTCGTCCACGGCTTCAAGCCTTCAACTTTACAGGCCACACACACACACACAGAGAAGCACGAAGACACACACACACACTAGACGCTCACACACACACCAACAGGGGACATCCACACTCACAAAACTTTGTTATTTTATGATATTTTGGTGGTTTGTTGGTGTTTTTGTTGTAAGGAAAACTTTTGATTTTTGAAGCTTATTTTTGTGGCCTTTTGATTCTGTTTGTGACTGATTGTTTATGGATCCTTGTTCTACGGATTGTCCCGATCATTTTGATATAAACATTACCTCAATCAGAGGTGATTTGTCGCCGGTCAAAGTTGGCCCAGGCGTGAAATTTTCGTTAGATCTTGCCGATTTGGGCCATTTTTCTCCAAATCTAGACTCAGATATATAATCTAGGCAAAGAAATTAGTCCAATGATGTGTTTTGAGAGCGAAAAAGTCACCAATGGCGACTATAGGCGGTGGACCGCTGGCGGGTCACAGTGGCCGCCGATGGTCTGCCACTCGTTTTGACTGAGAACTTCCGAGTTAAAATTAGAGATAGTAGAAGGACCTAGATACAAATTAACTTTTTATTTCTTGTATTTTCTTCCTTTAAATTTTTTTTATAATTTAAAGATTGACCCCAAAATTTGTACTAATAAATTCAAGCTCGATCTCGAACTCGAGCATGGCTCGATTATGGCTCGAGTCGAGCTCGAGCCCAAGATTTGAATGCTCGACGAACTCGAGCTCGAGCTCGAGTGCTGTGATTTGGTAATTGAGCCAAGCTCGAGCACGAGATGCTCGAGATCGGCTCGGCTCGATTACACCCCTAATATCACCTGCAGCTCTAACACTCATCGAGAATCATAACTACCCCTGTAACCACCAAAATCCACCGTCAACCGCCCAAACACAGGAAACCAAAATCACCAACCCAGGACACCAACCAAAACCTAGCAAACCAAAATCACCATTAACATCAAGTCAAATAACCCTATAATCACTGAAAAATTTTAAGACCAAACACACAAATAAATCAAAATTATCCTACTACTTTATCTAAATTTTATTTCCAAAAGCACAATCAACTTTTCTCCTCCCCTTCTCCCAACTGGAAAAAAAAATTCTCAATCTTTACATTACCCATCATCTTCCTGCAAGGCCACAACAATTATAAATTGATCCAAAAATTATAAAAAAAATCGCAACATCTTTTTATACACACAAATATATAGATGCATAAAATAATACCCCCCTCTCCCAATGCAAATTAAAATGCAAAACTATACCAGTTGAAATTTCAGAAAAAATGCGAAATAATGTTGGGTGAAATTTAGGAAGAAAAAATGACAGATAGAATAGAAGAGAGCCATTAAGAATTTTTGCTTTCCTATGGTTAGATGGATTTTGCAGATAGAGGCAAGTGGTGCGTATGGAAAGGTGATGCCATCGATTAGGGAAATGGATGGTGATTTTTCTGTTGATTAGGTTTAGAGGGAGGGATGGTGAGATAGAGAGGGATGGAAGAGAGGTTGTGAAGTGTGGAAGTCAAAGAAAAGAGATCAAGGGAAGGAGGTGATAAAGAGGGAAGGAAAGGAAGAGGGGAGGTAAGAGAATTGGGGGAGAGAGGGAGGAGGGCGTGAGAGACAGAGAGAGACGTTGGGAGGGAAGAGAGAGACTAAGTGAGAGAAAAAGAGACGGTAGCTTGAGGTAAGATTTAGGAGTTTTTTTTCTTTCTTTTTACAATATTATCATACTTATTTTTTTCTTTTTTACAATATTATGATGCTATATGAATTAAGTATTATGTAAAGGATAGTATAGTCATTTAACTAACATAAGGGAGGTAAGTGTAATATTCCAAACTTGGGGGAGTTGTCTGTAATTGTCAGAAACCTCAGGGGAGGTTTCTGAAATTATCCCTAAATAAAATGTCAATAACAAATTCGGAGTCAATATTGCTATGTTTTGTATTTATGTCTAGACAATATTGTGGTGACTCGTCATTATCTTGATTATTAGGAAAAAAAAAATTGTAAAGTTTTGTGGTGGAATATCAGTTGGCTGTGTTTGGATAACATTTTTTTGAGATTTTTGGGAAAAATTTTTCCAAATTGTGTTTGGCATGAAGAGCAGACATCGAAGCGGGCGTCTGCTTTTTGAAACTACCGTTATGTCACGTCAAAAAATTTTTATATTCAAATACTTTTTTACTTTTTTTCAAAAAGCCAACAAAAAATAATCCAAACAAATTTTTTAAATAACCTTTAAAAAACACTCCAAATAATCATATTTAAACGTAACCAATAATTTTTCACAAAAGCTAAACAATTTTATGCGGATACTTATTTTTTCTTGGTAACAGCACAGCCCTATATAAGTATTTGCGTGCAAAGCTCCCTCCGTCCCATTAATAATTTCTCAACGCAGATTGGACGTCCTCGCCGGACTGATACTCCTCAGGTGCCGTCGCGGCGGCCACCTGCTCTGTCTTAATTCCTGAACCTTCCTTGTTTCTGTTTCTCTTCTTTTCTTTAAGGAAACCCATTGCAAAATTTCATTCGGTTCTACACGTAAATTTTCCCGGCAATCTTACATGTTACAGCCAATGCATAGCTATTCAAAATCAAAATTACTAGTGTTCTGTTTCCTTATTCCGTAACCGAAGCTGGTAATATTATAAGGAAATTGCTTAGCATGGACTTCTCTTCTTCCTTGAAGAAATCATTTAGAAGGATCTCCATTGAAAATGTAGAGGATCCTAACCAAGAGGAGTAGCCCATCCTCTCCGACCGCCATCAAAACCCAACTACAATTACATCATCGTCCTCCCACGATCCCGGTGAGAGCCGCGAAGTCATCGTCAAAATAGACGGCTGCGATCATCACGACACAATGAGAAATTCGGCCACTGGACGCAGCAACCAGGTTTGGAGAGACTCCTCCAGCATTGATTTTTGGACGGACAATAACATGGAATCGGCTGAAGTCAATTTCCATCCTCCTACTACCGATTACTATAGTAAGGACGTGGTGCAAGTGCAAGATCCCCCCTCCAAATGTAACAAGCAAAGGGCCACTGTTGTGGAGATGTCGTTGGAAGGGGATTTTGAGATGGATGAACTTCATCGTGATCAGGGTCACAGCAGCAATAACAACCCTCAGATTCTCACTCCTGCTAATGAAAATTACAATAACGCTGATGCTAATAGTAGTAACGTTCCCTTCCAGTCTCTTTCTTTGAATAATAACAACAGGGTGATTGACATCAAACCTGACGAGAAAGAATCGCAAGACCTCAAAGAAATAGGGTCGTCTGATGATGATGATGATGATGATGATGATGAGGACGAGGAGGAGAAGGAAGATGGTGAGAAGGTGCATCTCTCTCAGGAGCTTCATAACAGGAGGAGATCAAATGTTGATGGAAATAATAATAATAATGATTGTTATGGTGGTGGTTGTGATGATGATGTTCAGGTGCTTAGGTGCACGTCAATCCAGAGCAGAACGAGTATGCTAGGGAGCTTGAAGACTAAGTCGAGGTTAATGGACCCATCTCCCGAAAGGCCCGACAAAATGTCAGGGATGATTAGGAAGCCTTCGGGCCCTATTAGGTCCGGGATGTTAGGGAGGGTTTCGGGAGTGTTAGGGAAGCCGCCTACGGATGAGGAAGAGGATGATCCATTGTTTGATGAAGATCTCCCTGAGGAGTATAGGAAGGCCAACCTCAATGCACTCACGCTGGCACAATGCATTAGTCTTGTTTTAATTGTTGCAGCTTTGGCATGTACTCTTGCTATTCCTAAGTTCAAGAGTAGGAAACTGAGAGGACTCCAGTTGTGGAAATGGGAGGTCTTGGTTCTTGTTTTGATATGTGGCAGGTTAGTCTCTGGTTGGGGAATTAGAATTGTGGTACTTCTAATTGAGAGGAATTTTCTTCTGCGCAAAAGGGTTCTGTATTTTGTATATGGTATACGAAAGGCTGTTCAGAATTGCATTTGGTTGGGGTTGGTTTTGATTGCTTGGCATTACATGTTTGACAAGAAGGTCGATGGGAGCAATAGTTTCCTACGGTTTGTTAATAAGGCGATGGTATGCATGTTGGTAGCCACACTGTTATGGCTAGTAAAGACTCTAATGGTTAAAGTCCTTGCCTCTTCATTTCATGTTAGCACCTTCTTTGATCGAATTCAAGAATCATTGTTTAACCAGTATGTCATTGAGATGCTGTCTGGACCCCCTGCAGTTGAGATACGGACTACTCAGGAGGAAGAGGATAGACCATTGGCCGAGGTATCGAAACTTCAGAATGCGGGGGCTACTCTGCCACCTGATCTTAGACCACCTGCTTTTCTGTCTACTAAGAGTGGAAAGATGATGGGAACGGAAGGACTACCACCAAGGCCATCTAGAACACTTAGTATTAAGATTTCTGGCCCAGTAACTAAGGACCATGATGATCCTGGGATAACAATTGATCACTTGCACAGGCTAAACCCAAAGAATATATCTGCCTGGAATATGAAGAGGTTGACAAAAATGGTTAGACATGGCGTGTTGTCTACACTAGACGAGCAAATTATGAACACCGCTCACCATGATGAATCTGCAATGCAGATTAGAAGTGAGTTTGAGGCTAAAGTTGCAGCAAGAAGGATATTTGCAAATGTAGCAAAGCCCAAGGCTAAGTAAGCTCCCATCCTACCTGTTGCAAGATTTGCTTTAATCTTCTTTCCATGCAATTTTTTCTGTCTTTCATTTTACAGCAACTGGCCTTTTCAATCTCAAAATGTATGTTACCCAGCAGCTGCTCCAAGTACTTTATACTGATGAAGTACTTGAAATTAATACAGTCAATTGTGAATGCAGAAATAGTTTAAAGATGACAATATTCACGTGCTGGGTAGTTTCATTCTTGCAGTTTTCAAGCTAATGAGTTTGTGGTCTCGTAAGTTGATAGATTTGTTGACTAGGTTTTTTATGATTTGAAGCTGCAAAACATAAACTACTGGAATCGATCAAGCATACATATACAAGTTGTAGAACCTGGTAATAATCATGTGGTTTTGTTCACAAAAAGTTTTGGAAGGTATCAATTATTTCCTGTACATTGGCATTTGAGCTCAATGCACATTTTTAAGACAGTAGGTAGAAAGACAACTTATTCCAATATGGCCGAACTAGTAATTTTTTTGTTCTCATTTCTTTCAGAGGGCTGCTTTTCTGAAATTTCAACCTGATTCATGTGATCCTTGAGCTATTTTGGGCAGTTTATTGGAGCGATATTCTTGGCTATTTAGTAATTGTCCACCATTCTGCAATCATGAGAAATATAATGGGTGTTTCTTTCAACAGTGATGCCGCCTGTGATCCTATGAGCATTTAAAGTCTTCTTTTAAGGAATTATCAGCTGCCCTTGGTTTCCCTTGGTTTGCTTTCTTGTTTTATAAAATTTCATTTGAATCAAATGTGCTGCAGCTGAAGATCTGATACTTGCACATTGAATCATCGTCATGTCATTGCTTATTAAGTCATATCAAATACTCTGTATTATTTGGCTGATTTAGTTAACCACAGTCCATTGCCTCCATTAATGTAGTATGAAGCTGTGAGCTACTTGTGCCATTGCTTATATATTTTGGTTCACCTGCTTTACAATATGACGTGAATTTGCCTTATCACTAATTTAATATCATTTTGAACCCTATGCTAATGGTAGATATATCTACCTGGAAGACTTAATGCATTTCTTGCGAGAAGAAGAGGCTTTGAAGACCATAAATATTGTGGAAGGATCATCTGAAAGTGAAAAAATAAGCAAAGCATCCTTGAAGAATTGGGTGGTATGATCAACCGTTAGATCTCTCTCTCTCTCTCTGAGATGCAATATAATAAATCTTCGTTCCTATATCATGCAGGTCAATGCTTTCAGAGAACGAAGAGCACTTGCATTGACATTAAATGATACAAAAACAGCTGTCAATAAACTTCATCACATGGTAAACATAATAGTTGGTATCATCATTTTGATCATCTGCCTTGTGATACTGGGAATTGCAAAAACCAAGTTCTTGCTCTTTGTAAGCTCCCAAATTGTTGTCGTGGCTTTTGTATTCGGAAACACCTGCAAGGCAATATTTGAGGCCATCATATTTTTATTTGTGATGCATCCATTCGATGTGGGTGATAGATGCGAGATAGATGGAGTGCAGGTAACGAATGAACATATTTGACCTATTTTCTGCATTCTTTACATTTTTGTACTTATATAGCATTTCGTGTTTCTTGTTGCTCTCCATAATAACCATATTCCAGTCTTTAATCTGCACATTTCATAATTTCAGATGATTGTTGAAGAAATGAACATTTTAACTACGTTATTCCTGAGATATGACAACCAGAATGATGTAGGACAAGATTGAAGTGATCTTTCCTACAAACGCAAGCGGAAGATCAAAAGAGATTGGCACTGTTCACGGATGAACAGTACGTGAATAGTAATGCGTGAACAGTAACGAGGGTGATAGGAAAGGACAAGAAAGAGGAAATTAGGGGAATCTGAAGAACAAAATTAACAAACTAAATCAAATAAACTGAAACTTTATTAATCAAACTCTCTCTCTACTAGAATAGTCTAATAACAAAGGTATTTATAAACTTATGACTTACCTAAAAGAAAGAAATCTATCATAAATAGAATTCCTATTTCTTAAGAAGACAAAACACTTAAAGAATATTCCTATAACAACTCTAACTCTAATTAGTTAACCTAACATAATTGAATAACTAAATAAAATAAAAACATAGTTGCTGGAAAAATTCCTGCGAACATGTAAAAGACTGAAATACCTAAAATACCCTTAGATCTAAAATTCAAAATAACACTTTTAAGAAAATTAATACAACACAAAGTTGAAGACAATTATGAAAAGCTTCAATTTTGTTTTTCCAGCCTTTTGTTGACTGCATCATTCTCCCTCGGTTGGAAAAAACTCGACCTCGAGTTTTGAAGTAGTGCAGAATAAAAATCCCAAAGATCAAAAACGTCATCCACGAGATAGATGCATAGGCTCCATCATAGAAGATTTTCTGTCCCTTTGCTATACGTAGCAACAAAGAAACTTGATTCTTCGTAGTCTAAACAATGTTAGTCTCTCCAAAGACAAAGTCAATTGCTGGAGGGAATAGAATGGAAATTGCTTCTTGACTTTGCTCTTGGACTTGTACCATTTGTGATGTAACCACAATCTCTTTCATCTGCTTTGGTGCAACAGGTTCATTAATTTGGATGAAATTTTGATGGACAGCCAAATTATTATCATGAAAGGGCTTGTTTGGAGGGGTAAGAATAGGCAAATCACTTTCCTTGGGGGTAGGAAGTTCTTGATGTTTACTATTGTTGCCTTGGAATATTGGTTCAGAAACTCGTTTAGCAATGGGTAGTGTTGGAGAACTAGAAGGAGTTGATGGGACATATTGCATATTAGAACTCAAAACCTGAAGATTTGGAATGGGAAAGGCTTCAATGGGCTGTCTCTTAAGCAATAAAGCTTCAATTCGGTCAAGTCTACTATCAACGGAGGATTGCAAGACTTCAAATTTTCTATCAATATCTTGCACTTTATCCTTTAAGACAGCAACATCTTTTTGGATAGCCTCATGGTCTTTTGATAAAGCTTCAAATCTTGAAGATAGTTCTGCGTTGGTAACCATAATTATAGATGAAGAAAATATGGTTAATCAAGAGGAAGAAAGTTTGGGCTCTGATACCAAACTGATGTAGGACAAGATTGAAGTGATCTTTCCTACAAACGCAAGCGGAAGATCAAAAGGGATTGGCACTGTTCACGGATGAACAGTACGTGAATAGTAATGCGTGAACAGTAACGAGAGTGATAGGAAAGGACAAGAAAGAGGAAATTAGGGGAATCTGAAGAACAAAATTAACAAACTAAATCAAATAAACTGAAACTTTATTAATCAAACTCTCTCTCTACTAGAATAGTCTAATAACAAAGGTATTTATAAACTTATGACTTACCTAAAAGAAAGAAATCTATCATAAATAGAATTCCTATTTCTTAAGAAGACAAAACACTTAAAGAATATTCCTATAACAACTCTAACTCTAATTAGTTAACTTAACATAATTGAATAACTAAATAAAATAAAAACATAGTTGCTGGAAAAATTCCTGCGAACATGTAAAAGACTGAAATACCTAAAATACCCTTAGATCTAAAATTCAAAATAACACTTTTAAGAAAATTAATACAACACAAAGTTGAAGACAATTATGAAAAGCTTCAATTTTGTTTTTCCAGCCTTTTGTTGACTGCATCACAGAAGATATCGTACCCAAACAGTACTCTGTCAACCAAACCTATCCATAACTGTTATCGCAGTCCTGACATGGGAGACTCAGTTGATTTCGTTGTTCATATAGCAACTCCGCCTGAGAAGATTGCCATTATGAAACAAAGGATAACCAGGTAATATTAATGAAATCTGTGGCACCTTTACTTCACTGTCTTTTAATCCTATGTTTTCCTGCTCACACTTCATTCTGACAAGTAATGGAGACAATAATGTAGAAATTCTAGGAATGGTGAGAAAAATGTGTGCCACTGAAAGGGCATCATTTAGATTTGATTCTGCGACAACAGGCAATTGAGATGGAAGGGGATACAAAGGGGCACTGAGATTTTCAAATCATGTAACGAAATAAAAGTGCCCAGTAAAGTATTGGAAAACACAAAGTAAGAAAGAAGACCAAAGGAATTGATTGGAATGTTTTGACTAGGGTAAAAAAATCATGATCAGCTCGTCACATGAATAAATGGACATTCAAATCAACAAGGTAATGTGCGTAATCTTAACTTACATATTGCAATGCAGCCGGAATTAGTTTTGTTTCCGTGACTATTGCCTCAATGTTGACCATCTAGATAGCATGATATTATGACTGAATTAGCTCCAGAATAAACATATACTCACTGATGTCCACTTGCTCTGATGATCTGTGTTTTCCAATGGCTCCCATTGCAGTTATATCGAAAGCAAGAAAGATCATTGGTACTCATCTCCATCAATTGTGCTGATGAACCTAGAAGACTTAAACAGGCTGAAGATGTCAGTGTGGGTCAGGCACAGAATGAATTATCAGGATATATTAACAAGATGGCAGAGAAGAGGCCTTTTGGTTGAAGAGATGGTCAAGATGTTTAAAGAACTTGATATTGAGTACCGCTTGTATCCCCTTGATATCAATATTCTCAGCCTGCCTCCTGTTAACTCCACCAGGGTTCCCTCAACCTGGCAAACTTCTGCTAACTGAGGATGCACTAGTATCCAAAAGATGCTAACATAGATGCATGCTGCTGTGGTCGAAGGATACAGATTTCAGAGTAATGATATCATCTTGCATTCTCCTTTTGATTTTGTAGTTATTTTTAGGCATTAGATTGGGGATTTTGAATGTTCCTCGAGCTAGTCTGCGTGAGATAGCATGACTTCTCCATCTTTTCCTTGCAGGAGAGAATTATTCTGGAATTTTGACTGAGAGCATCAGTTTCTTCAATTGCTAGTTGTTACGATCGATATTTATTAGTAAATAAATTTGGCTTGAAGAGCAATGCTTTCTCCATACTAATAACACGTCAGGAAATATGGACAATTCATGTCGGTATTGTTGCTAGGATTTAGCTTCCATAACATATCTCTAAGCAAGGCTCCATCAATCACATTCAGTTGTTGACCTGCTGCAATGATATGGTATGCTTTAGTTTTACATTTGGCTTCAACAGTATCAGTAGAATTCCATGAGCCGTTACAATACTCTATGGAAACTCTGCAACTATATATCAACTGGTAATTGTTTGATTGCAGCAAGAAAGATGTCATCTCAAGCCATTCAACCAATAAACAGAATAAGCAAACCGATAGAAAGCTTCTGTTTATTTTCGCGCTCTTTTTCTTTTCTTTTCTTTTTTTTTTTTTTTTAGGGTGTACTTAGCTCGTATTATTGCTCCGGCATAAATTCTTTTAATCTTAATTATTTTTAACAAATTATTTCAATTTCGAAAGAAATAGTTGTATCAGTTATCACATTGATAATGACAAGTAAGGTAGTACATTTTTGCTTATTTTTAATGCGACATGACTAATTAGGTGTCATATATTCTCAAAAAAATTGATTAGGTGTAATATTTTAATAGAATCTAAATTGCTTGGTAAAAGTTTTGTCAAATGAGAGAAAAAAGTAGTATATTTTTAGAATTTTGTTTTAGCCTAAAATTTATACTACTTGCTTTTGGAGGAATAAACCAATTTAAAATCGGATTCGGGTTTGTCCCGGGTACTGTGGCAGTTAAGACTTAAGAGCGCCTAATATATATATACAGTGCGCGCGCGCGCGTGTAAATAAACAAAAAAACCCATAGATACAAATGGGCCTCAAAATTTTAAGTAAATTCGAAATGCTCCTCAGGGAGGGAGGGAGGGAAGCACAGCAGCAGAGTGAGACTTTGAGACTGTGAAAGTGACGTCATATATCAGTCGATGGCGAACCTCTCAAGCCTAGTACACGAGCTCCGTGAGCGTATTGCGGCATCGTCGTCCACGCCTCCCAACAAGCAAAACGACGAGGCTTTGGAGGCACGATTCCGCGCCGTCCTCCCCAATCTCCTCCATGCTTATGTCGTCCCTTCACCCTCAGGTCTCTGTCTCTAAAATCTCTAATATTTACTCTTTTTCTATTTTTTTTTTTGGGTAATAAATATATACATTTTTCTTTAACAAAAGAAAAAATAAAAAAAATTGCAGCTAAAGAGAGGGAGGTGATGGCCGTATTGAAGCTATTGACGCATACTGCTAAGAACTTTCCTGGAGTGTTCTACCACGGCAAGGCCGCTGCCGTCCTGCCTATTATCGGTCGGATATTACCCTTTTTAGCCGAACCTGCATTTCGGTGGGCGTTCCCAAATGCTATTTGCAAGCTTTCCTCTTTTCCAGTTACTCAAATACTTATGTTAGCTTCCTTCAGCATGCTATGAAGGAAAGAGTAATCCTTGACAGTCTGTTAGGTTGCTTCCTTTCTCATGGAAATCACGAGTTGATTCATGGGAAGGAAATTTTTCTTTACTTGTATGGTATTGGCACTTACATCTAGTCCTTCCCAGGCTTCATATTGTTACAAGTCTGTTGCTTTGGGTTTTTGCTTTATTTTGAATCTCTTATTCTGAAATGCACAATGTTAGTAGTGTGAAACGGGTTGGGTTTTATAATCTTTCATCATCGTTTTGGAACTTGTCCGTTTGATTGATTGAAATAACGGGTTTTCAACCCTTTTCTTGTTATACCTTTTATGTGCTTTGGGCTTCTTTAACAGCTTGATGCTAATTGGTTGACGGTTCCTGGATTATGAGGTAGACTTCTTTGTGAGGTCCTCTTGGAATTTGAGCTCATTGATATGTAGTATTAGTATAATAGTATTACACTACACACATTTTTGTATATGTTGTCAATAATTGATTCCTCTACATAAATTGTTCTTTGAAAAGAGTATCGTTGTCCTTGTTTGCTTGCTTAATTGATAAGCTGCTTCTGATATCAGTTAACATGATTCTCCCTTGATATTATGCATGCCAGGTCTCGACATGGAGTATTTTTTGAAACAATTGGCTCCTTGTTATCTTTGCTTCGAACAGGAGATCGAGATGCATATCGCAACTTCTTTATGGATAGTATGTTGCTGGTTGAAGGTATATTTTAGAAGCTTTTTCTATTCTATGCAATAATTATTGTTGCCTAATCATATGCTATCTTATAGCACTAGATCTGATCAACTTGAAGAAGCTAATGTGCTTTTTCTTTCTTGTAGATCTTCTGTACATATGCTCAGTTTGTAGTAAAGCATGCTCTACAGAACCACAAAAAGTTAGTTTGAAGTGTTTCCATATGTCTTTTGCTGGAGCTTGTGGTGAAGATG